>CM053581.1:60351753-60387151 GCA_028627135.1 Pseudochirops cupreus | reverse complement strand
CCATTTTCCCAATTCTCATTTTTAAGCAATTACTATTATTGTTTTTAATGAATTTTTGTACCTTTTTCCCCTTTTGGCCAATTCCATTTTTTTAAGGCATCCTTTTCTTCAGTACTTTTTATGCCTCTTTTACCATGCTCTTTCATTAATTTTCTTTCATCACTCTCATTTCTTTTCCCAATTTTTCTTCTATCACTCTTATCTTTTCCTTTAACTCTTCTAGGAATTCTTATTGGGTTTGTGTCCAATTAGCATTTATTCTTTTATTCTTTGTTTATAGCTATTGTCACATTATTGTCTTCTTCTGCATTTATGTCTTGGTCTTCCCTGCCACCATAGTAGCTTTTTATAGTCATTATTTTTATTTTTATTTTTGTTTCGTTTTAGCTCATTTTTTCCCCCTATGTCTTCACTTTAAACTTTATATTAAAGTTGGGATTTGCTCACCAGGGGGTGAAGAGGCACTGTCCCAAGCTTTAGACTTTTTTCATGCAATTGTTTTTCAAAGTTAGTTTTGGAGGTCTGCAAAGTTTTGGTGCTTTCTAAGTGGTGTGATCCTGGGAGAGGTGTAATCACTGTTCTCCTCATTCATGCTTTGGTGTTTACCTAGGTAGGGCTCCTGGTCCCCTGCAACCACAAGTGTTAGTGCTCTCTTTACCTTGGAAATGTAACCAGGACCCCTGCTCCCTTGTGACTGACCTCCAACAGTCCTCTCTGCCATGGGACTGTGACCCAGAATTGTATATGGACAATGGAGTTGCCAATTAGTGCCAGTTATATCTAAGGCTAACAAAGGATTCTTTGTATTCTCTTTCTGACCAATTGTCCAGCCCTCTTACCATCTCCCCACTGCTAAAGGTACTGATGCTTTAACTAGTATTGTTGCCACTACATGTATAGGATCTTCTAACCTGGTATCATAAACTTTTCCTGCCAAACTCCTAAGCTTTCTTAGGCTAGAAAAATGTCTCACCCTGACCTTTTGTTGGCTCTACTGCTCCAAAATTTGCTTTGAGGTTTTATTTAAATTTATTTAGAGAATGATTAAAGTATTCAACCTCTAATCCACTAATCCACCGTCTTTGATTGGTTTTCTTTTAAGATTCCTTGAAATAAGATATCTAAGTCCTTTTAATTTTTTCCCATTGCAATGTTCAAATAATCCAACAATTCCTAGGTGCTTTTTTCTTGATCTGTTTTATGAGTCAACATTTTCCCATTAAGATGCACCTTACATTTTCATATATATATATATATATATATATATATATATATACACACACATACACACACATATATATTTACACACATATACATATATACAAATATGCATATACATACATATGCATTCTATATATTCTCTTTTGTTATTTCTTGTTACCTCCCTATGGAGTCGTTGGCTCATATTTGGTCTGTTCTAATTGTCTGGGAGTTTACTGAGTGGGCAGTTTTTTCCCCTTTAACCAAGCTATTCAATTTTTCCAATTCTTGCTTTCATATGTTTCATTTATTTTCCATTTTTCTCAAGAAATATTATTTCATTCATAAGTATACTTTAATGTTTTTTTAAAAGCATTAATTCTTGCTTTATGTCTTCTAGGAAATCTAGCTGGATTTTTTCCCAGTTACTTTTTTTTTCTTTTGAGGCTTTCCTTATAGATGTTCTGCAGGGGGATTCTGAGTTGATCCTATTGATGCTTTCTTGGTCTGCTCTGGTTGTGTTATTCTAGTATCTCCTGGACAGGCTGGGAATTATATAAGCTTTAGGAGCCCTCAGATTTAACTGTCCTAGGAAGAAGTCTGATTGCTGACTGCCTGCTTTGAGTTCTCATATTGGGTTTCAAACTCAACAGTATCAGATTGCTGCTGAATTCAGCCCTTATTGGCTATCTAGAAAGCTCTGTTGATGCTTTTCTGTGTCTGAGATCTGAGCTACATCATTGTTACTGCTGCAGTAGAAACTTCCTTCTTTTTTTCTAGGTATACTACCCAGAACCTCCTTACCAAGGAATTCTCCCACCTTGTCCATAAGTATCTTTCTTATTCTACCCTGAATCAATCTCCTGGAACTAACATTGGGCAAAAATGCTGCCAGTTCACCTGACTCTTTCCCAGTGCCCTGGTATGGATATAATTGTGCTACTTTCCCTTATGCATATTCTTTCCCTGGGTGCTGAAGTGCTTATGGATGTGTTTCTGCTTCAACCCTGTCCTCAGTGTCTGTAGACCTTGCATATTTTCCTGTTTGTCTGCCAGTGCTGAGCTAGACAAATGAGTTACTGTGACTTTTTTTGTATGTCTCCATCAAGATTCTGTCCTGCATATTTGCTACATCTGTTTGGAGGGGAAGGAAGTTTGGCTATATTGTTTTCTGTGCATCTGCAATCCTGACTCTGAAACTCATTTGTGTTACTGTATCACTTCCCTAGAACTTCTAGAGAGTCAAGAAATCAAATCATAGTTTTTGACAGGGGAAATAGTGTTGTTTATTAGAAAGAGATGGAGCCAGATCTTCACCAATTAGTAGCAAGATTTCCTGAAAAGTCATTTATCCTTCCTAAGTCTCAGTTTCATTTTGTGTAATACAGGAATAAAAATGACTAATTTTTACAAGATTGTTGTGTGAAGATCAAATCAGAGCATAGTGTTTTAAAAACTGGAATGTTTCCCATCCTTGTGTACTGTTATATGTAGTCTTTTATAGTTCTTACAACTAATAATTTCATTGGTTAAACTTGGTTCAAATTGTACTTTGTTCCTCGTTAATTTGGAGCTAATTAGCTACACTCAAAGGAGCTCTGTTTAATCAATTACCTCATTTCTATGTGACACTTTAATAATCATTCAAGCTTTCCAAAATATGTCAGTACGTGACATTTTAATATCTCTCTTTATCATTTTACCTTCCTGTTGGAGCATCGTTATTTCTTCAAAGTTTAATAATGTAATTATGCATTTGTTATGGTATTGCAAGTAGTAAGTATCAAATCATTTAATTGTTTGAAATTATCTAGGTTTTATTTAGATTGAGTTTTTCTGAGTATTTTTCTTTATCACCAGATAGAATAAAATATTTTTAAAGTAACTGGGAATTGAGCTGAATTGAAACATTGGTTGCCCGAGCATTTCACTAATTGTAGAGTTTAATCATTTTATAATTGATTTAATAGACTTTAAAGTTATCTGGTTTAATATGAAAGGAAAAACACCTGAGAGAAGAAAAGAGTGGGAATTGCTTTTTTATTCCAACAGCAAAAGCCTTTTTATACCTCACAAAGGCTGGAGACTCCATCATTAATTCACATTGTATTGAAAGATAATGACACAAAAGTATGAGTGGAAAATGAACTTTTGGTTTTTCACAAGTTACTTAAATGTAGATTTTTGTCTTTAATTTTGGTCAGTAGATTGTACAAATTTGTCTTCCTGAGAAATGTGATTGAATGGAATGGCTAAGAATTGAGGGCTTTTATAAAAGGTCAGTTATGACATAGACAGTCTATTTTGTCAGTAAGCTATCCTCCCACTACCTTGGAAATGATTCTCTCTTTGATCTAAGTGGCTTTCACTCTAGGAACAAAATAAAAGGAAAGCAATGCAGTCTTTATACTCCCTTCACTCTAGGTGTCTCCCATACAAAGAATATCACCAGGCTATGCTGAGAAACAGCACCAGAGAAACAGCTCTAGAGTGCAGCAGCATTCTGAGACAGGGTGCCTTCTTTTAAGGAAAGACATCAGAAGGCTTTTGAGGCCTAGAAGCACCTTTGATGAACACTGTATTTGTAAAGAGATGTTGTAGCCAAAACCACAGGACAGCCTTTAAATGAAAGCTGTGTTGAAAAGTTAGGTGGTCTGTTGTTGCTTCTGATGTATAAAGGTGTCCCTGAAATTGGGTGCTTATGTGTTGACTGAATGTGAGAAAAAGAGGAGTAAATTGGTTGCTAAATCTTGTTTCTTCCTCTATAGCAGCTCTACAATAAGTTCCCTTTTCTTCATTCATATAGCTATTACTGCCATTCAGAACCTCATCACTTCTCCTTGGCTATTTCAATAGTTCCCTAATTTGTTTCTCTGCCTCTCCCTTTCTCTCTCTCAACTCCAAACACTCTATCCTCCAATCCCTTTTCCTCACAACTGACACCATTTTTTTCTCTAAAAATATAGGTCTGACCATGTCACCCTGGATTTAAGAAACTCTGGTGGCTCCTTATTACCCCAAGATTAAATTAAAACTGCTCTCCTAGGCATTTAAACTCCATATGATCTTCCCAGTCTTCTTGCATATTACCACCCATCTTATAGTATGATCATAGTGATCTGCTTGTTGTTCCTCAGACACAACATTCCATCTCCTGCCTTTAAGTCTTTGCATTGATTATATTCCATTCTTGTAATGCTCTTTATCCTTATGTCTGTGTCTTGGAATCCACAGCTTCCTTTAAGACTCAGATCAAATGTCACCTTCTGTATTAACCCCCTTCCCCACATACCAAACATTATATTCTCTACATTGCATATTCTCAGTTTCTTTGAACGATCCACATATGGCATGTCTTCAGACCCACTCAGATCTTGGTTTCCCTTGTTTTCTTACTTTTTGATGTATAGATGTCAGTCCCAAAATGTGTTTCCCAAAACGGAACCTAGTCCTTCAGGTAGACTTTCCCAGGCAGAGTATAGTGAAATTATGATTCCCTCAATGTGTATAGAAAGTATACATTTCAGTACTTCAATGAAAATATGATCTAATTATTATGGTTACTCCTCCTACAGGAGCTACATCTTTCCATAAAGTTCAACTTATGTCCATGGCCTTGCATAAATTATTTTTTTTAATAATTAATTTATTTTGTTTACATCATTCATTTCCATGAGATTTTGAGTTACAAATTTTCTCCCCATCTTTCCCCTACTCAACACCTCAAAACAGCCATCCCACTGTATAACTCATGTTGGCCAGTCAATGATTTTTTAGCTCTGTGGAACTCTGCTTCCAGAAGGGAAAGCTCTGTCCCAAATCGCTGGGGTTTTCTCAGCTGCCAGAGCTATTAGGGGGCTCTTGTTTTTTGGCAGCCCCCACCAGCTTTGGCTCACTGAAAACACACCCCAGGACCACCACCCAAGACCGTGATCTGGATCCAGGCTGCTCAGTGCAAGAGCACTTGGCTTCTGAATGATTGCTTGGCTCCCCTGCAGTCTGAAGGCTGGGAGCTCTGAAGCAGCCACCTGGAGGAGGCTGCAGGGCTGCCTCTTCTGCCATTTCCTTGTCCTAGAGGCAGTTTGGCCAGACTGCTTTTCTCCCCGAAGTTTAGCTGAGTTCCACTGACCTTTCACTTAGTCCTTGTTTCTTATGGCTTGATAATTCTGGAAACTGCCACAGCTGCTGCTGATCCACTCTCCTGAAGCTCCAGCTGCAGCTCGTCCTGGCCAGCCCCCCATGCCCACCGGGGCCATGCCATGGTTTTCAGGCTGGGCTGGTTTTGGCTCCCAGTGCTGAGATGATCTCTTCCTGCCGAGCTGCCTTCAGTGGGAGGTGTATTTGTGTGAGCTTTAGAGCACTAAAGTTTGTTTAGAGTCATATTTTATGGGTATTTGAGGTGGCTATGTGGGAGCTGCAGTACCTTGCTGCTCCTTTGCTCCCATCTTGCCTCTGATAAATTCTTCAACAGTGCTGCACTGTACAATAGAAAAGACACTAGGGGCAGCTAGGTGGCACAGTGAATAGAGCACTAGCCCTGGGGTAAGGAGGACCTGAATTCAAATCCAGCCTCAGACATATGTGATTTTGAGCAAGTCACTTAAGCCCAATTGCTCTGCCCTCCCCCTCCAAACAGCAGAAAAGAAAAGACTGTAGATTTGATGTCATAACCTCTGGGGTTGGGATCAAATCCTGTTTCTGCTACATTCTGCCTGTTTAAACTTGCCAAGTCACTTTCAAATTTCTTAGCTTTAAAATAAGGAGATTAGGCTACTTAGCCTCTGAGTTCCATTATAGCTCTGAGTCTATGATATGAAATAAAGATACATCCAGTGTTCTAGAGGGCTTCCTGTATCTTTTAAGATTATATGGATATAAATGCAAATCTTCATCAATATATCAGCTATCTGTTAATGACCATCTACCTGTTTTTGATTTTTTTTCCAGTTATACATTTCTTGGTTGATTTGTAATTGCATTGATTTTTGGACAGCTATGTCCTGCTGCTAATTAATATTAAATTTGCAATTTATTTAACCAGACAGAAGGTTTTCACATAAACTCTTCATGGGTAACTCTCTCATCCATTTATTTATTATTATACTTCATCTTATTAAATTTGTCCTATTGTTCTAATTTATAAAGAGCTCCTTTTCAATACAACCATACTATCAAAAATATTCTCTATCCATTGCAAATTTAAATTAGAAACCATACCAGGAAAGCAAACAACATGCTATTTATGTCTTCTTCCAAGTCACTGATAAACCTCTCAAACAGTATAGGACCAGGGAAAGATCTTTAGAGCACTCCTCTAGATGCCTCATTTGAGGTTGACATTGATGCCTTTATTAATTTTGGGTGTTTTGATATGTTTTGTTTTCAACAAATTCAAAATTCTCTTAAATCTCTGAAATGGGAATGGGAATCCAAAGAATCTGACGATCTTCTCTGTCCCTTGCCCCCTTGATAGGCTTAAGCAAATCTGAGAACCTTCCCTGATTTGAAAATATACTCTGCCCCCTAATAGGCTGAATGTGGTCACATGGAGCCTCTGGTGGGAGGCTTGTTTTTCAAGAACACCCATACCTTGTTACTTTGTGATTGGGCAGTGGGACAAAAGGGTTGTGACATTCTCTGAGCCTTGAGAAGGCTATATACATATATATATATATATATATATATATATATATGTATATATATATATGTGTGTATATATACATATATATATATCTCCTTATGTGAGGTTTTCTTTTGTGGCTCACTTTGGGAACAGTTGTGTGATTTGATGAGACTCTGGGCACCCATTGAGCCCCACAGCTTTGAAAACCCAGATGTGCTTCTGTCTCTGGTAACTAACTAGGTGTGGATGTAATGGTCAGACATTTGGAAGCCCTTTCTGATGGCCTGTTTCTCTGTCTGTATTTTTTTGTCTGCTTGTAACTTCTATTTGTATTCTCTGAAGTTCAGGACCTAACTATTTCTCCTGAACTAGGTAAATGATATTTGTTTGATTAAAGTAAGATTGTTAACCCCATTTTGAGTTGCTTTCCTTTAGAAAAGCAGATCTAAGAACCTGTGCTAGCAGCCATCCAGGGTATGCTAGGGTGCTTGCTGCTACACTCTTCTGTTTTCTTTGTCATGCCTCTTTATCTTTTTCATCATGATAACATAAAAAATATGGTCAGTAGAGAAAGATTAGGGTAAATTATCTCATATAAAAGAGGCAAGAGAAAACTGTTACAATGGAGGGGAAGAGCAGGAAGGTGAAAAGGAATGGGACAACCTTAAGCTCATTGAATTTGACTTAAGGAGGGAAGAACATACACAATTAATTGGGCATCTTATCCTACGGGAAAATTAGGGAGGATAGGGGAACAAGAGGGTGGAGGATAGAAGGGAGGGCAGATTGGGGGAGAAGGTAGTTAGAAACAATCATTTTAGAAAATGGATATGGACAAAGGAGAAAACAGAATAAGTCGGGGGTGGGACAGGATGGATGAAAATATAGTCTTTCACAATATAACAATTATGGAAATGATTTGGGTAACTACACATGTATAACCTATATTGAATTTTTATCTTCCCACTGGGGGTGAGTGAGGAGGGAAGAAGGGAAAAAAATATGGAACTCAAAGTTTTAAAAACAAATGTTTATTTATTTATTTTTTTACATGCTCCTGGGAAATAAGACATACAGGCACTGGGGTATAGAATACCATCTTGCCCTACTAGAAAGTTAGGGGGGAAGTGATGGGGGAGGATATAAGAGAGAACCCATTATGGGAAGGGGTATTCAGTAGGTTTGCTATTTTTGGGTGGGGGGTAGGGAAAAGACAGAGAGAAAAAGCTGTAACTCAAAGTTTTGTGGAAATGAATGTTGAAAACTAAAAATAAATAAATAAATTTATAAAAGAAAAATATTGTCAAATCTCTCACTGAAATCAGGTACATTATATCTGTGGCAGATCTACCAGTCTAATAACCCTTCAGCGAAAAGAATTGACCTTAATTTGGAATGATGTGATCTTGAAGAATTTATAATGATTTTTAGTGATCACTGATTGCTGTCAAAAGAGCTCTTAAATAATCAGGATTTCAAATCAAGCTAATTGGTTTTGACTTTATTAAATACCCAAATTCCACATTTTCTCCTCTACCTGCCTATTTGATTTTTAAAATTGAAAACCAAGATTTTTTCAATTATTCAATTTTGTCTGCTCATGGAAGAGGTATATGACATTGTGTTTACCTTCTATGGGCAAATGAGGAGCAATTGGTGGAAGTTGCAAATAAGCAAATGTAGACTTACCATCAGAGCAGGGATGGGGAGAGGGAGGAAACTTTCTAACATTTACAATTGTACAAAAGTAGAGAGCAGAATCTAGATGTCCAGTTAGGGATGGGGGCATATTATAGTGGGGATTATTTTTTGTTTGTTTGTTATTTTTTGGAGTAGATGACTTTTGAGTTTATGTCTGACCCTAAAATATTGTGATTTTTATTAAATTTGGTTCATTATATTTTGAGAAATTTTTGAGTAAATATCATGCTTTTGTTTTAGATGAGAAATTGAAATTATTTAAGGAATTATTACCAATGTAAATTTAATATGTCTTTCTCTTTGTTCCTTTTCAAGTTCGATCTATGTCAACAGAGTTACTTTGCATGTATATAAACAGAGACACAGACATCTCTGCATCTTTGCAACATTTTTCTCCTTTTGAAACATGTTTTTATCTTATTTACAATTCAGATTTTAAGGCACTACTGAAATACAGTTCCAGCTCTCAACTCACTTCCTTCACTTTCATACTCATTCTTGTCTAGCAAAATGATTTTAATACCCATACTGATTCCCTATCCTGTGATGCTCACTACCCCTTTATATTCAGTGAAAATATAATTTTTCACGATGATAGTTTTATCATCCTCTTTAAGGAGAAAATTAAAATCAAGTAAAAGTTTCTCCTAGTTTGCTTTGCTTCACTCTTCCCAATACATTCTACCATCATTCTCATAGTGTCATACAAACTAAGCACTTAATACATATTGCTGACAAAGAAAGTTATAACCTTATTAGGTTCACTATCAGAGACAAATTTTTTTCGCTAAACATTATCTTCTGACCCTAAAGACATTCATTCATTCATCATAGTTCCTTCCTCACTAACTCACTCACTCACAATATATACAATGAACTTTCTCAACTAGATCTATGAATTTCTACTTAGCTAGTGAGAAGAATGATTATTTCTCTCTTATGTTAATAACCAGTTATTAATTGAGATTAAGATTTGTCCTTTTCTGTTTCCTCATTCAGAAATCATCTTCTTTCCAGACAGCATCTGAAGGAAATTATTGCAAGATGTACCCAAATCCTTGGGTACATGCTTTTTGTTCTCAGATGGGACTCCATCCAACTAGAAGGCCTTACAAGGAGAATCTGATCTGGGGGAATTCTTACCTCACCATTCTTCATTGTTCATTGACTGAGTGGAGAATAGATCAGTTTGTATAGATTGCCCAGTCAGATGTCCAGTCTCTCATTAGAATAAGGCCACCTCTATGTATACCTATATCTATTATACCTATATCTATTATAATATCTATTCTCTCATTAATTGTTAACTGATATGAGTTGATTCCCATGTTGGTTTATGGGAAAAAGCCAAATAAACATCCTTTTTATTACTTGCTAACAATAATTAACAAAATTATTAATTACCCAGAAATTATGTCTCTTGAACTTTTCATTTGTCATCATAGTTGGTATGAGACCTTTTTCTCTCAAAATCACACAGTGGTGACCCACCTTTAATTTTTAAATTAATTAATTATTTTTTTGAAGTATTTCTTTGGTCTGCCTAGCTCCCATGCAGTTTAACTCAACTGATCTAATAGCTTTCATTGCTTTCTACATATGCCTAAACTGATGGAGTAATATTGCAGTGAAAATGGTATTGTTATTGGTCCTAACTTGCTATTTAATACTTGGTATGGCTAATAGGTTTTTACTGAAGCTCACATCTCTACAAGATTGCGCCCTATTATCATTTTAAAGATCTTTGTATTAATCTGGGTGTAGATAATGCACCCTTGTCTTTCCATTTCTCTAAAAACAATGTGTCCAGAGCAGAATTCATTTTTCTCTTCCTGGGTAATTGTAACATAATTAGATGGTGTCATGATTTCTGGGGTAGCAGACTACAGTGAGTCTTCCCCAGTCAAACCAGGCTATAGTTTGGTAATCCTGCCTCTGTCACTTACTACCTAGAAAGGCAATGAAAAAAAAAATGAAACAATAATCGAGAAAGCAGTATTATCATTGTATCACATTTATGTGAATCTTTTAAATTTGCAATATGTTTTCTTCATGATAACCCTTTGAAGTAACCCTTTTCTTTCCTTCCTTCTTTTTTCTCTCTCCCTTTCTTTCTCTGCCTCCCTCCCTTACTTTTTCTCCCTCCTTCCTTTCTTTCTTTCTTTCTTCCTTCCTTCCTTCCTTCCTTCCTTCCTTCCTTCCTTCTTTCCTTCCTTCCATTCTTCCTTCTTATGAAGAACCTGTGAATCAGAGAAGTTAGGTATAGTTAAATTAGGTCATAAAAGTACTGTGCTTGAAATTAAAACAAATCTCTAACATTGACTACTTATATAGCTTTAAGTTTGAGCTAAACTTCCATCATCTGTAAAATGGAGATAATATAGCTTTCAAGCTGTAAGAGAGTTGTTGTAAAGAAAGCACTTTGCAAATTTTAAAGCTATAAAAGCATGAATTACAACAGCAATTGGCTTATGGTCATTCACCTAGTAAATGTCAGAAATAGGACTTCATTCCAGGTCTCCTGAATTAAGGTCAGGAACTCTTTCAGCTATAAGTTCAAAGTAGATAGGACTCAAAAATTGTCTGAAATTTGAGAGAAACATTAAACTTATTTTGTTCCATGCCAAAAAAAGTACAACTGCTATAGTAATTGATATTTTAAAAACTTGAAAAGTCAATGTTTATTCCAAGTGCCTTCTATCTTGCCAGAAAATAGTTTATTCATGGACAGAACTTGGCTCACTGACAAATGGTGAAATGCTAACCTGAGTTATTCAGGCCTTCCTAGAATCACAATTACCAAGCTGAGTTTCTAGATTGTACAGGGGCACATGCCATTTTTGACAATTTAAAATGAGTACTAAGTAAACCCCTCTAGGAAATATACAAGTCTTAAAAATCTATAAAAAACATGCACAATATAAAACACCAATTTCAATCATATGATTTAGGATATAATTTTATTCTGTTTTTAGATAGGTTTTTTCAGTGTATTTGAAATAACAATAACCTTAGATAATTGGAGATCCAGATATTATATCCACTTTAATGGCTGATCTGAATCATCATAAGGCCAACTGAATGAACTGTAGAAATCAGTTGTTTATTCTACTCTAAAATACAAAATAGACTATGATGAGAGGTCACGTAACAAAATAGTTCCAGGTCAGATAGACTAGCCAGATCTAGCCTGAAACGGGTTTTTCTTTCTTTTGTTATCTTTACTCAGCCTTACTAAATACCATCCAAATCTAAGGGTAAAGAGAATTCTGTTAGTGGACATTGGTATGGGTCAAATCAGGCATGCCTTGGTCTTGGAACTAGATAGACCATCAGGATATTCAAAGTTATGCAGAGAATTCTTAGAAATGGCCAACAAGAGGGAGTCTGGAGAAGTATGTGGAACACTTTTTTTTTAACTTCTACAATTATTAAGGAATGCTGGGGATACAAAGATAAAAATGTTCCCTGCCTTCTTAAACTCTACTCAGAGTCATAAGGCAAAAGGGGGTAGGTTTTCTACCTGTGATTTCATTTGTTTTGGGAGTTGCCAGATGAAGAGAGGCCCTTTACCAAATGCAAGTCAGAGTACTTTCTCTGCTAATTATAGTCTTGGAATGTTGTTATGGCAAGGAGAGGTTAAATAATTTTTCCAGGGTCATCTAATCGATTTGTGTCGGAGGCAGGATTTGAGCCGATATCTTCCCATCTCCAAGACCAGCTCTTTGTCCATTCTGCCATACTGTCTCTGATGGTAGCAGTTACATAAGTCAGTGGTTCTCAACCTTCCTAATTTCTCGACCCTTTAATACTCATATGTGGGCATATCTGCATGTGGGTGGACCCACCTGGAGATAGATAGAGGAGCAGTGTCTCGGTTCCTAAGACCATCAGAAATATGTGTTTTCCAATGGTCTTAGGCCACCCCTGTGATCCCTGTGAAAGGGTCATTCAACCCCCAAAGGGGTCGTGTTCCACTGATGTAAGTATATATAATGAAGGAGAGAGGATCAGAGCTGGACCACAGATAGCTGATCCTCTAAAAAATGTGTGCACAACACTTTTAAGTTTAATCTGAATGAACATTTTCTCCATCATTTTAGGTTTATAGATCATCAACAAAATACAAATCAAGCCCTGATTTGTATTATTTGCTGATTTCCAAGATATAACTGCTTACAATGAAGCTTTCTTCATCTACCAGCAAATTTCAAGAAAGGAGAGTTACAAAACACAATCTCCAGGGAATTAGGAGACAGGCAGGAGTTTTTTGAGTTGATGTGGAGCAGACAACAGGGTAGGATCTGGCATCAGAGATATTAGCAAACAGGAGAAATATAATTTCAACGAAGGTTTTGTGGAAAAGGTGATTGTTAGCATCATAGTTGTTGTTGTTTTTCCTAGCATTTATGTCATTGTTTAACATATGTAAAATGTTAAGGTTTGTAAGAAGATATATATCTTTTGAACATTACCTGGTAGGTAGGTGCTGGTACTATGACCATTCTGAAGATGAAGAAATTGAGACAGAGAGAGGTTCCACAGGTAAGTGTTAAAAGTAGAATTTGAATTTAATTCTTCTTTACTCTAAAGCCAGCACAGTTTTCATGCCTCCACCTAGCTTACAGTTAAACAGCATTTTGAATGTATAAATTCAAAATAATAAAGGTATCACTATTTATAGTTACATACTTCTAGTCTAAATTGTAATGACTACTCTGGCTCCCTGACAATACTTATCTCCAGAGGGAGTTCCTAAAAACTGACCTAGAGCATGTTCCCAATTTAGAGACTGGCAGAGAAGCCCTAGGGCTCTATAGCTCAGATAGTTTCTTTTCTTCATGTCATGTCTGGATTTATCTCTTTGCAACTTCCATCCAGGACTCAATAATGGCTCAGAATGTAGGGATGAAAAATAGCAAGGGAGTGAGAATAAGGAGAAATGAAGTTCTTGAGGAATACAGAGGTATATAGCTCACACAGAGAACCAAAGCATGGAGGAGTCCATTACTGGGGTCATTGTACAGAGTATAATGGCATTAGACAAAATAATAATAGAGTTGTTGGTTCATGAATAGATAAAAAGTCAAGAAGGGAAAGGTGATTGATGCTGAATTATCTGATCTATGGAGGTTTTGGTCTCCCTAACTAGAGCCTGAGATGGGAGCTGGGGAAGTTGTAGCCTAGATTAAATAGCCTCATTTTTTTAAGTTAAAGTACTATTTAACTGTCAAATATCCCCTTCTCTGAGAAGCCTTCATTAATTTCCCAAATCAGAAATGCTATTTTCTTCCTCCTATCTCTTTGCTTTATATTTTATTCTGTATGTATATTATTCTGAGAGGGAGTGTTGCAGAGTATCTAGAAAATCGGTGTTGAAGCCACTTGGGTTCAAGTCTTGCCTTTGACATATCCCTAAAAACATTATTAATAAGTGTTATTGCTGAAGGAATTATGATGAACCTACTATCATATAATGTTCATACTTGAAGGGTCCTTTACTTAGATATTTTGTAATTATGGACATAATCCCTTGCCATAATATAGTATAGGCTTGAAAGGAGCTACTATTTTCATTTTTGTCTTCATATTTCAACTGCTTAGGATATTGCATGGCAAAGAAGAGATGATACACACACACTCATACACACACATGTGTGTATGTATACACACACACACACATATATATCCATATATGGATATATATGGATATATATTGTTAATTGGAATGAATTATCAGTGTAGACAAGGATGAATCAGCAAGTGGTTGATATATCAAAATTGGGGACCTTTCAGAGTTTTTTTTTTACCCTTTTAAGATTTGGGTCCTAACATTTTTAGGAAATAATTCTCCCTCTTTCTGAGCAATACTATTTGTCTTGCATATTAATATCATTACATAAATAGCAATAATGAAGATGTCTTTTTTTTTTCAATCCATACTGGCAAGGGTTGAGTGAGGGCTGTTATTTGGTCAGTGCTCCCCCCTTAATAGAGTTCAGGGATAATTGACTACTGAAACTTTTTTTTTCTAAGTCAACCAAATAAAACCTTCAAATATGAAATTAATAATTTCAGCAATGTCAGTCTTCCATTCTCACTCCATTAAATTCCAAAATTCATGCTAGAGATGGCATAGCAAACAAATTAAAATGAGATTCTTATAAAAATGAGAAAGATAAGATGGTGCCTTCTGAGAAAGCAATTTAACTATAATAAATTATTTTTAAATTATTAAATGAGGCATTGCATTAGCCATAAAGCTGAGTGTAAAAGGGCATTGGTTTATGAATACTGATACACATATAGACCTCTACAACCTTGAACAATTATCTTCGTAATAATTTGTGTCATAAAATTTTATGTTGCATTCTCTCTCTCTCTCTCTCTTTCTCTCTCTCTCTCTCTCTCTCTCTCTGTCTGTCTCTTTCTTCTCCCCCCCCCCCCATTTTCTAAAGAAAGCAAACCTTCGCAACAGTGTGATAGCAGAATTGTGACTGGGTGATGCCATTTAAAGAAAATTATATTTTACCTGTGTAGCAATCAGATAAATAGTTTTAAATAGGCATTTGTTGTGTTGTTCCATATAAAGTAGAACATGGATTTAAGAGGATGCTCAAATAAAATATATTGCAGAAGAACATGTGAAATTTTGACACAGTTAGAATAACCAAGTGCCAAGAAATAATGACTACAGCAAAAAATGCAGATGCTTATAGTGCAAGGCTTATATCACATTTAATGAAATAAAGGGTCTGAACCTTTATGTGTTGAATTTGAATATCCTTTGTGGACCTAAATATGCACATTGCAAATGTTTTCTATTGCATTGCTTTATTTTGACCCCATATAAGGATAGCAAGCTTTAAGAAAGAGAACAATATAACACTACCTTTTTTTCTAATAATTCAGGAGGGAAGGATAGTATTTATCTTTTAAATTTTCAATTCTTTTTTCTTTCTGTTAATTCTTATCTGCTATCTTTGGTCTTCGTGAAATGATGAGCAGTTCATGGGCAGCAGAGAGTCTGAAGTCACTTCAAGGCTTATAAATATAAGTGAATCATCAAGGGGCTAGTTCACAAAAACTCATATAGGATAATGAGGCAAATGTGTAATTCTCCTGCTTCACTATGCTTTTTAAAGCAACAACTCTTAAAAATAGTCACCTCTGCCTCACTAACTGGAATTTTTGTTACTCACTGTACTCTGAAGGCAGCCCACATTTTGTTGTAGCTGGTAGGGTATTTGGCAAAGCCCACTGTTCTCTTTCCTATGCAAAAAAAGGCATAACTTATTACATATATTTAGGGGACATTTCTCCTTAAACTCAGAATAGAAGATTCTCTGGTTTCATGAATAAGGGATTTGGGACATAATGTGATTTCTGAGAGTAAAGGATGCTACAAGTCAATCTCTCTTTTATTTAGATACTTAAATTTTGTTTATGTCTGCAAACTGAACAAGATACGTCTGACTGAGACACGTCCTTCTTCTACAAGCCCATGAACCACTAACTTGCCAGAGAGCTACCCAGTGCATGATGCTAATCCTTGTTTTGTGTAGTCAGAGCCAAAGATAGAGGAGAGATATATTGGAATGAAAGGCAAATTTCCTTGAGAATGTATTTTTCAATCTATACTGTTAACAATTGAATATAGGCTGTTTTTTAGACAATATTTCATCGTATGATAGTGTTCAAGATAATTGACTACTGAAACCTTTTCAGGTTAGTGTCTATGGTTTTCTGCTTCATATTTGTATTCCCAGCACTTAACCAAGTGCTTGACACATAATAAGCACTTAAGGAATACTTGTTTACTTATTGAGTTAACAAATTACTGAGTTGTTGCAATGTATTAAACATAGCTAAGCATTGGGGGTACAAATTTGAAAGCAAAGGAAATCCCTGCCCTCAAGAAGCTTATATCTAATTATGGAGAGATCACATAAATAGGGAAATGGTGGTCAAGGATGGAGCACTTTGGTCTGAAAAGTTACAGGAAGAAGACTGTTACAATTCAATAACACTGAAGTTGATTTGGTCGGTTAATTAATCCTCGTTTACAAGACAGATAAAGGGAGGAAACTGTGCTGTTAGCATAGTTTTGGCATGAATATGAAGTTGGCATGTTGGCATGAATATGAAGAAGAGGATCAGAGAGCAGGAAGTGAAATCCAGCTGGAATTTTCCTGAAATAGTGGGGCAGAAGAGAAAGTAACCAATTGTCACGATGAAGATAGCACTGCAACTCTTAGCCCTTGACACATAATGATGCCAGCAATAGTGGCATGTGATGTTAATAGCTCATACTACAGCCCTTTGCCCAATGACTGGTATGCAGGAGATCCTTAAGAAATGCCAGTTGGCTATCTGAACCATACAGTGTTTTAAGAAATATATGGTATTGTGGTTGGTAGTAAAGGTGAAAGAAACCCTGAGACTGGTAGAATGAGCACTAGTATCTCCATTTTCTGACTGAAGAAATCAATGTTCAGAGAAGTGATGTAATTTGGCTACGGTCACACAGCCAGCAGTTCCTGCTACTATACTCAGTACTTTACATTTTTCCGAAATATGTAAGCTGAATGCTCAATTTACCTTGGAATGCTAAATAAAATATTTCAGCACCATAAATACATCATGTCTGACAACAGGAAAATGTCTTGCCATTGACCCTGTACTGACAAAGAGATGTTTGACAAGTAGTAAACAGAGCGATGTGGGCCCCTATAAAATCAACAGAACTGGTTGACAAATATACTAAGGTAAAAAAAGAAAATCATAAATACATAAGTACATGATGGAAGAATAATGTGAACTGCAAGAAATGAAGCAGCTGATGAATGTTCTCATCAGCTGATGCAACCTAGTTACAAATCTGACTGGAACTGACATCAGGAGCACCCCACATTTGATGTTGTGAGTGGCTTCCTATCTCAGCCATGACTAAGATCAATTTAGGTATCAATCTTTGTTATGTTTTCCCCAAAAAGAGGTATGAACAGAAATATGTTACTTAGGGAAACCTCTACTAGCTGTGTTCTGACAGTCCAGTCCTTTGAAGGAGAAATGGGGATTATTAGCATATGCTGATCATTAAATTAATGTTGCACTGAAACTCTTGATTCATTTCTATAAGCCTGTTTTAGGTTATACACTGCAGCATTTCTCTTGGATTTGAATCCAAGTTTATATCCATGTTTATATTTCCACTGTCCTCCTCCTCCTTCTTCTCTACCCCTTCTCCTCCTCCTTCTCCTCCCCCCAACCCATGATTTCCCATCTTTTCTTGTGTTCTTAAACCCAGCTCTCTCTTACATAGTCTGACTGCCAGTTACTGATGGGACAAAATAATTTCTCAATGTTTGTGTAATGGAAGCCAGACAATGAGTTCAGTCTTTACTAGCATGTTTAAAATAGCATTGGTAATACTCTACACGAGATAAAGCCTGGAGAATCTGATTTTGGGAGAATTGTAGTGTTATATAATGGTGGGAGGGTGTCTTGGAGAAACTTTGGAGCATGCTAAGAGATTCTACAACTGGTTGTTAAACAGTTAACTATATAGGGAATAGCAGTCTCTGACTGTATTTGAGGAGCCAGATCTGAGTGGGCTTTTTAAAGGCATTATTTTGCCTCAGAATTTCTTGGTTGGACTCCTTTTCTTTTCAGAATTTCTTTTTGGATGTTGGAACTGATTAAGAGACAATGCTATAGGGGCTATAGGCCCCAGACCTTCTCTCTTTGAGGCTGGTATATGCCTTTATGAATGTAGGCCTTAGTTATTTTACCTTGGTATTTGTTCATTTTATGTGAAGGAAGTATGAAGCTACAATCCTGTAAGATTCAAAAGGTCAAGAGAGCAAGCTAGCTAGTCATCTGGGAGCATAGGTGTTGGATCCATGGCAGATTTTGTAGCCAGCCCAGTACTGATGCCCTCAGGCAATTGATATCATCTCTTATGACACCACCACTTAGCACTGTACCAAATATAAATTAAGTTTTTAATGATGCTCCTTGATGGGGTGAAGAGTTACCTTTGGGATCCATTATGGAGGTAGCAGAGACAGCCAGGAGTCATCTAGAAGCAATGCCACATTAAATTTGAACTTGGTAGGACCAAGGCTATGTAGAAACTATGCTAAAGGTATTCCCATGCTTCCTAAAGACCAAGGTGGCAAAGGACACAGTGTGTCCTCAAGGTGTTGGGTGAATATATTTGCACTTTTTTTCTTGCTAAAAGATTAAGTAAATATCATTTTGTAAAAGTTAATTCATACTGATTGCTTAATGGATGTATTCCTAGCATCTGGTTGCTAACACTGGGAAGAAGCACCAAGAATTACAACTTAAAGTGATGACAGTAGAGAAGAGGCACCTCAAATTCTCAGGGTACCCTTAGAACCATAAAGGGGAGAGATAGTTTTCCTTTCTTGGGGAGAATGAGACCAGGGAATCTTGCTACATTTGCTTTTGGGTGTCTGCATGCCTTTTACAGGACCCACAGAAATTGATTAAGCACCTACTAATTAAGCCAGGCTCTGGAGATATCAATCCTTAATAAAAATGATCTCTTCTCTCAAGAGGCTGACATTTTTTCTCAGAAAAACACAATATTTAAAGTTAAATAAATGCAATGGAATTTGAGGGAAGAGAATGTACTAACAATTAAAGAGTCATGAAAAGCTTCCCATAAGAAACAAGCACCTGAAATGATCTTTACAGGAAACTATTAGCTTCTAAGCAGCAGAGAGAAGTAGGTGGTATATTCAAAGACCACCTGTGAAAAATGTGCACAGATGAGTAATGGGGTATTGAATTTAAAGAAGAGAAAGTAGATCATTTTGGCTGAAGTGTAGAGGATATGGAAAGGGAGTAATGTGATATAAGTTCAGAAAGGTAGACCGGCACCAAATTGTGAAGGATTGTAAATGAAAACTGAGGTGTGTTTTATGCTAGAAACAATAGTGGCCCATTCAGAAGATACTTGAGCAAGGGAGAGACACATTTAAACCTGCACTTTGCTACGATAATTCTGGCAGATATGCATATGCTGTATTGAAGAGGAGAGAGACTGAGAGCCGATAATCCATTTAGGAAATTACTACAATAGTCCAAATGAGAAGTAATGAAAGTGTAAATTAGGGTTGTGGCTGTGTGAGTGGAAGAGAACAGACATAGTAGACGGTGAAGAGGAAGAATTGGCAAGACTTAACTATCATAATGAATATAGTAGGTGAGAGTCAAGGGAGAGTTGTGGATGACTCATAAGTTATAAACCTGGGTAACTTGAAAAAGCATTTTGAGGAAGGACAAATCATAAGATCAGAGGAAAAAGAAACAAACCTTAAAGATGATCTGAGGTCTAAATGCTACTCAAGTCAGTAATCTCATCTAAATCACTGAGAAGTGATTTAGAGCTCAATAGTTCCAAAGTAGTCCTTTCTGCTTTAAGCAATCATGATTATTATATTTTATTTTTCCTTTTATTTAAATTAAAATTCAATAAATATTAATTACAAAAAATCTTCTATCTCTGCTACTTAACCAAGACTAGTCTTTCTGGGATAATACAATTTCTTTTTATTTTATTTTATTTTTGACTCAAATGCAAGAACACAAATACAGAATAGAGAAAAAACAAACAAACACATATCATAAACTTAAATACTAGAAGTAAATACAAAGCTACAAAGAAAAAAAATCATGTCATGTGCAGAGCAAAACTTGATAGAGGATTCAAAATATGTAACAATAAATTTTCATTTCAAGAAAGGCTACATGATAAATATATTGTATATAATTATATTTCATATTATATATTTATATATGATATATAATATAAATAAATAAAACGTACTGAGAATTGATCATCTTTTCTTTGCTTCCTCATGAGTTTGCTTTGTTCACCCCTCCCCCCGAAGGCTACAATAAGGTTTAGGTATATTTCTCTATAGCTATAATTATATACACACACATATACATATATACACACATATACAGACATAAACTTTACCAAACATATTCTACTCCCTTTACTTCTACCTACCACCTTGCCCTCCTATTACTTGCCTACCCCATCCAAGGATTCCTCCCCTATCCTCTTATTCCCCAAAATCTAAACACCTTCAATACTCCCTTTTTACCTATTTCCTCAGCCTCCCTTCCAAAGATCTATCCCTTGTCTTCTCCCACCTCCCTATGCCCCTATCATTTTATTTCTTCTGAATTTAGATTTTTATTCTCTTCTAAATCTATGTATTATTCCCTATTAAACCAATTCCTGATGAAAGTAGGTTACCAGAACAACCAGTCCTTATCCCCCATCTAATTCCTTTGTATCAGTTCTTCCTCTTGTACCTCATTTGTATAAAATCATTACTCTTTTAAGCTGTTCCTAAATGGTTTTATTTTTAAAATTAATATCATACTCAGGTTTACCCCCATCTTTCTTATGAACTACCCAGTTATTAATAAGAATCTTAGACATACATTTTCTATTTTACATATATAAACAATCTGTCCTTATGAATCCCTTATAATCAGCCTTTGGTATGTGCTTTATATATCTCTTGGCTCTTATATGTTGAATCTTCTGTTAAACTCAGATTTATTTTGTTTTTTTATTCCCCCAATTTATTTATTTATTTTTAGTTTTCAACATTCATTTCCACAAGATTTTGAGTTACCAATTTTCTCCCCATCATTTCCCTACCCCCACCCCAAAATAGTGAGCCTACTGAATACCCCTTCCCCCAATCTGCTCTCTCTTATATCCTTCCCCCATCACCTCCCTAACTTTCTAGTAGGGCAAGATTGATTTCTCTACCCCAGTGCTTGTATATCTTATTTTACAGTTGAATGTAAAAAATATTTTTTTAAACATTTGTTTTTAAAACTTTGAGTTCCAGATTTTTTCCCTTCTTCCCTCCTCATTCACCCCCTACTGGGAAGATAAGAAATTCAACATAAGTTGTACATGTGTAGTTACACAAAACATTTCCATAGTAGGTATATTGTGAAAGACTAACTATATTTCCCTCCATCCTATCCCACCACCCACTAATTCTATTTTCTCCTTTGACATTGTCCCTTTTCAAAATTGTTTGCTCTAACTACCCTCTCCCCCAAACTCCCCTCCCTTCTATGATCCCTCCTTTCATCCCCTTCTCCCTAATTTTCCTGTAGGGTAAGATACCCAATTGAGTGTATATGTTATTCCCTCCTTAAGCCAAGTTCAGTCAGAGTAAGGTTGTCACTTTCACCTTCCTTCTCTTCCCCTCCATTGTAACAGTTTTCTCTTGACTCTTTCATATGAGATAATTTACCCTAGTCTATCTCTCCCTTTCTGCTTTTCCCAATATATTCCTCTCTAACATCTTAATTTTATTTTTTTATGTCATCCCTTCATATTCAACTCATCCTGTGCCCTCTGTCCATGTATACATATACATACATATGTACACATTCATATATATATATATATTTATTTATACATACATACATACATACACCCTCTCATACATACGTATTTGTTTGTATACACATATACACATATTCTTTTCTACTATCTTCATACTGAGAAAAGTCTTATGAGTTACAATTATCATTTTTCCATGTAGGAATGTAAATAGTTCAACTTCAATAAGTTCCTTATGATTTCTTTTTCCTGTTTACCTTCTCATGCTTCTCTTGCTTCTTGTATTTGAAAGCAAAATTTTCTGTTCAGCTGTTTTTTTCATCAAGAATGCTTGAAAATCCTCTTATTTCTTATTTCTCCTTTGCCTCTTGAATGACAGTGTTTTCCCTTGAAGCATTATACTCACTTTTGCTGTGTAGGTGATTCTTGGTTTTAATCCTAGCTCCTTTGACCTCCAGAATATCATATTCCAAGCCTTAGAATGCCTTAATGTAGAAGCTGCTAGGTCTTATGTTATCCTAATTGTGTTTCTGCAAAACTCAAATCATTTTTTCCTGATTGCTTGCAGTATTTTCTCCTTGACATGGGAACTCTGGAATTTGGTTCTGATATTCCTAGGAGTTTTCTTTTTGGTATCTTTTTCAAGAGGTGATCAGTGAATTCTTTCAATTTCTATTTTGCCCTTTGGTTCTAGAATATCAGGGCAATTTTCCTTGTTAATTTCTTGAAAGATGGTTATCTAGCCTCTTTTTTGTTGTTGTTCATGGCTTTCATGTAATAATTTTCAATATTATATTGAACAATATATTAAAATATATAACATTATATAACGGTATAATAAAAATATAACGAAATAATTTTCAAAATATCCCTCCTGGATCTATATTCCAGGTCAGCGTTTTTCCAATGAGATATTTCACATTGCTTTCTATTTATTCATTTGTTTGGATCTGTTTTATAGCATCTAGATTTCTCCAGAATTTTTTTAAATACAAAGTCTTGAATGTCTGAAAGTTTATCAAATATCCTTTTATTTTTTCATTTAAGATAATACTTAACTTTGCAGTGTATATTTTTAGCCAGAACCCATATCATTTTCTCTTAGATATGCTGTGTTCCTAGACCTGCAGTCGTTTAATGTCTCTGCTGCTAGGTCAAGTGTAATTTTTATTGTGGCATCATCATATTTAATTTTTTTAAATCTTGATGCTTTTAATATTTTATCCTTCATCTGGGGGTTTCATAATTTGACTATGATATTCCTATGAGTTTTCTGCATAGGATCTCTTTTAAGTGGTGATTGATGGATTTTTTTTTTCTGTTTCTATTTTTCCTTCCTGTTCTAATGCTTCAGGACAATTTTCTTTATTTTTTTTTCTTATATTATTATATCAAGATTCATTTTTTATCATAACATTCGATTAGTGCAATTATTTTTGTATTTTATCTTCTTGAACTATTCTCCAAATCTGTTGTTTTTTTTCCTCGTTTCCCTTTCTCTTAATTTTTTTCATTATTCACATTCTGTTTAATAATTTCTTGATCTCTCATCATTTCACTGCTTTACTTTGCCCAGTTCTAATTTTAAAGCTGTCATATTCTTCCTTAAGATTCTCGATCTCTTTTTCTAATTGGTTGACTTTCCTTTCATACCCTTCTTGTTTTTCTTGGATTATTTTATTTTATTTTTTTAGTTTTTCCTCCAACTCTGTCATTTAATTTTTAATGTCTTTTTAAAGATCTTTTATGAATTCTTTTTGGGCCAGTGACCATTTGATGTTATTCTTTGTAGGTTTCTTTACTTCAATGTTCTCCTCTGAAAATGAACCCTGGTCATCTCTATTCCCATTATAGCTTTCTATGGTTGGATTATTTCTCCTTTACCTGTGGATTTTTTTTTTTTTATGGTAATGGCTTAAGTTTTGTAATCATCTCTAGACCTGGGTTATGGGAAATGCCTCTTGCCCCAGATCTTCAATTCTCCACTGTAACATGGAACCAAAGTCAAATCTCCAACCTCCTTGAAGTGCTCACAGCCAAGGACTTTCTGCCACACTGCTTCTACACTCACCAGGTGTGTGATAAGGGTTCTTTGTCTCCCTGGCCACTCTTTGCAGCACAGCTGGGTCTGGTGTTGCTTGTTAGAAGAGATTCCCTCAATCTTCCTGGACTCATATGTCCAACTCCCCTAGCTATCTTGGGGGCACAAGTTCTTGTACCTGGGGTCTAGGCTGCCTTTCAAACCAGCTAACCCAGGGCTTGCTCCTTGTTGTTTAAACCAATTGAGATTTGTTGTTAAAACAGAATCTAGCCTGGAGATGTTTACCTTTCACAGGCACCAAACCATTCCCGGGGATTTTTCTTCCAATCTTTTCAAATTGTCCCAAGGAAATGTTAGTTGTGCCCCTATCATTATTTTATCTCCACTCACACTTTGCCCTAAGGTGCTATTTCAACTCTTTTGTGGGGGAGAATCTTGAGAGCTTGGAATTTTCTGACCTACTCTGCCATCTTCCCAGAATCTTCTCCATAAATGATTTCTTAAGTGTAAAATCTACTGGTCTTTTCTCAGTCCTCATTGTATTTCACCTCTTTTGACACTGTTAACATCCCATTCTTCATTCCTCCCTTGGTTTCTACTACAAGCCCTTCTCTTTTTTCCCCCTATACCTGCCAGACCACTCATTCCTCTTTGTTAAGTCATTATTCCCCATTAAATATGGAGATTACCTATGTCTATTCCCAGACATGTTTTATTTTCATAATATATAATCCCTTGTTTAAGTGATGATTTAATAAGTTGCTTTAATGTTCACCTTTATGCAAAGGTGAAATAATAATATGTATACATGTATATAATATAATAATAATTTTATAATACATAATTATGTAATTACACACACATACATGTTTATATATGTACACCCATATGTACATATGTTATCTCCAACCCTTTTAGATGTCCTGAACTCTAGAATTCACTAACTACCTGATAGACATCTTAATCAATCAACAAGCATTTTAAGTATTATTTGAGCCAGTATTCCCATTGATATGTAACTAAAACACAACACATCAAAAATAATTCTTATGACCTTCCCCTGCTAAACTTTTCAAGCATCCAATCTTCTCTATGTTTATTGAGGGTGCCACAATTTTTCCAGTCAACCATGTTTGCAGTTTCACTATCATTCTTGTCTTCATTCTACCTCACTCTCCAATAAGTTACCGAAAAGTTTCAATTCTACCTCCCAATAATTTCTCTCATATGTGTCCTTTTGTCTTCACTGATATGGCCACTAGTGAATTTCTGACCCTCACTGACTTTCATCTAAATTGTTGTAATAGCCTCCTAATTATATCCATAGTATCCCATCTCTCTCTCTTCTAGGATCCATTCTTCTCTCAGCTGTCAAGAAATGATATTCCCAAAACACAGATCTTAATGCCACTCCCCTATTCCATAATCTTCTTTGCTTCTATATTTCCTCTAAGATAAAAGAGAAACTCCTAGCTTGTCTTTAAGCCATCCAAAACATGGCTCCTGTATACATTTCTACCTTTCCAGGCTTACTTCATATTATGCCACTCTACCCTTTCCCCACTAAAGGCTGGTACAGTGGATAGAGTACTAGGCTTGGATTCAGGAAGAAGGGTTAAAATATGGCCTTAGACACTTGTGTAACTCTGTGTCAGTCACTTAACCTTTGTCTATCTCAGTTTCCTCAGTTCTAAAATGGAGATAATAATAATAATAATAACAACCTCAACAGGATTATTTTGAGGATCAAAAGAGATAACATTTTAAAGCACTTAAGAAAGTACCTGGCGCATAGTAGGTGGTTATTGCATTTTTGTTTCCTTAGCTCCTTCTCTCCTGGAGGAGAATCATGTGGTTCTATTTAAACCAGTCTGTGCTATTCCCCAAACTCTGCTTTCCCTTTGCCCCCTCCATGTTTTTTCATAAGCTGTCCAATATTGTTGGATTGAATTTCCTTTTCATATCCAACTCTTAAAATCTCTAGATGCTTTCTTGGCAGAGACTTATCTCTAGGGTACCTCCTCATTAAAACTGCTTCCCTTATCCTTAGTACTCTCTTTCTCTGAAAAGTATGTTTTATTTACAGGGTAAGCTGTTTCTTCCAGTAAAATGTAAGTTCCTTGAGGGGAGGAATGGTTTTATTTTTGTCGTTTTTTAAATCTCTAATTACTAGCATAATGTCTTACACAGGAAAGAAAGAAGAAGATAAAAATTTATTAAGTATTTACTCTGTGCCAGAAACTGTGAATACAAATATGAATATATTCAGAGAAAAATAAAACCAATTAGAAAGGCAGTCGCTGATCGTAAAGAGCTTATTCTAATGGAGAAAGACAACAGCCGAAAGGAAACCGAAAGGTGAGTGGAGGAAGAAATGAAAGAAGATGTCTAGCAGGGGAACCAGGTTTGAAGTACAGAGGATTAGTAGTAGGGCTGGGGGAGGAGATGAAGGTAAACTGGTCTGTGTCCCTTCCCAAAATGGATGCTCCAGTGGGAATTCACCAGTGGCCAAAATGGAGTGGGCTTTGTGGAGTGATATTTTATTGTTAACACGCTAAAAAAAATGGTAGAATGTCCTGGGGTAAGGAGACCTGAGAAACTGAAAGAGATTCCAGGATGAAAAAATAGCAGAAGAATGTTGAAAGCTGAAAATTCAGGAGTAGGTACAGGAGGAAAATCAAGTTAAGGTGATCTACCTGACTAGTACCATGTATAACACACTAGTTGATCTAGGTGCTAGGTACAAAAACAAACAAACAAACAAAAAAAACTGAATAATTTATCTTGAGGTGCTAACATCCTGTTGGAAAAATTAAAAAATGAATACAGATTAAGTATAAAACAAGGTAGAGAGTAAACTGGGCAAAGCAGTGATCTTAGAACTCTAGGAAAGTGAGAGACAGAAAGTATCACTTGTAGTCAAGTATACTTGGGAATTCTTTAAGGGAGAGATAACATCTGAATTTCAAAGAAAGAAAAGATTCTGAGAGATTAAATATCAGAATGGATCCATTCTGGATATAAGGTACAGCTGGAAGTTGGGGAATGATCTGTTGAGTTCAGAGCAAAGAATTTAGTAGAATTTGGTTGCATTGTAGAGTATAAGAAGTATGAAAAATGTTACTAAGTGTCTTAGAAATTAGGCACTAATTTCTAAGTGCCTAAAAATGTTAATTAGTGCCTTATTAAATTAGCTCTCAAATTCCAGTCTACTGAGTTTATATTTTAATCTTACAGCAATTAGGATCTTCTGGGAATTTTTGAGAAAATACAGTAGACCTGACACTTCCAAAGATTATTTTGGCCAGGGGAGGAATTAGAAAGAAGGGTTAGTGGTCCATTAATATATTAGGAAGGAGGCCAATTAGTATATTATTACAATAGTTTAAGCAAATGGTGATAAGCACTTGGACTTTGGTGAGGGTATAGTAAATGGAGAAAATCTGAGGGTTTCAGGAGGTAAAAAATGGCACCTGGCTAGATATGGGAAGTGAGGTAGAGAAATGAGTCAATTATCAATGAAAATTTTCTAACCTTTGTTACTGGGGACATGATGGTGCTTTTGACATAGATAAAGAAGTTTTGAAGATGACATAACTTATGGGGAAAATAATAAGTTCATTCCAGGATGTGGTGGGTTCGTCTTTCCAGGTGGAAACCTAGGTAGAAATATCTAGCAGGCAGTTGGAGATGCAGGGCTGCCTTTCAGGGGAAGAATCAAGGCATAAGTATGTTTAGTAGATCTAGTTTAGTTTAGTTTAGTTTAGTAGATCTAGGAGTCATTTGTATAAAGAGGATTCTTGAGCTATTCAGTGGAATAGCTGAGGAAAGAACCAAAGGAAAGAATAAAGATTTAAAAAGTGGACATTTGGGGGACACTCAATCTTAGAAGGTACGAGATGGAAGATGATTCAGTAAAAAGACCATGAGAAGCAGCAATCAAGAAGATATTAGGAGAACCAGGTGAGAAAACACAGAACGTTCAAGGATGATTAGGCTTGAGAAAAGGTTGTTGTATTTTGCAATCAAGAAACCACTGCTAATCTCTGAGAATACAGTTTTAACAGAGCAATGGGGATCAGAAATTTGATTAAAAAGGAGTGGAAGAGAAGGAAATGGTGGAAGTGAGTTTAAATGACTATGTATGAGTTTTATGATAGTGACCTGAGGAGATAGTAATCAAGCAAATGTCTTTTAAGAGGTGTAATTTGTCTTTAGAAAGTAGTGAAGAAGCAAATAGATAAGAAGATAGTAACAATTACAGAAAATGAATGACTGGTTGAAGGGACCATTGTTGATGAAAGGGGATGGGATCAAAAGTATAGGTACAGGATTAGCCTTTGCAAGGAGGAAATGTCACTTCATCCTCTGAGACTCATAAACAGTAGGAGAAGATAGAGTGATGATGGTGTGAGGAAATTGGAATAACAATGCTTATAGGTAAACACTTAAAAAAAAATTCTGGCCAGCCCAGATTCCTTCAAAGAATAAGACAAGATACAGAAAGGTGATGGATACAGAATTTGAATGATATACAGTTCATCAGAACCTGAATGTGAGACCTGAAAAAAAAATCTGTGACTTAGTTCTCTCATAATTAATCAAGAAGTAAACCTAGAGAAATATCAGACTTTGAGATGAAATTAGCAAAGTTGATAACATCTGAAGATTAGGTATTTACTACATATGATTAAAGTCATGACTTCAACCTTTAGAAAGATATTTAGCCTCCAATGCCATTACTGAAAAAATACATTTCTGAATGTCAAATCTCGAGATAATTTATATGTACTTATAAAAAATTTTTATGAGAATTAAGATATTTACAAGTGATACCTGGTACATAAAACAGCATAACCTGGTAATGATTTTGATAGGATTCTAAGGTTTGCATCACACTTTTATCACAAAAACTATGTGATAAAAGTAACATTTATTTTATAGATGTAAAATATTGCCATAGAATCGATAGTACTTTGCAAGTGGGAGATGGGAATAGTATGGAAATAGCATAAAATAACTTATCATTGGTCATGTAGGTAGTAAAGAGAAGATGACTTTTAACCATCTGCCTCCAAGTCTAGTCATTTTTTTTCACTTGGCTACATAGGGAACAAATAATATAGCATTTCTTCTGTTTGAAAGGAAAAACAAATATTTAAGTTGAAAACAATATTCTTTAGAAAGAAGTTTTCTCCGGCTTTTCTTATATTAGTTACTATATTTTCATTAATGATTTAGATCTGGAAGAAAATGTAATAGTCATTGAATCCAATACCATCATTGTACAGATAAAGAAATTATGGACCACAAGTGTTAAAGGATTTGCTTGAGGTCACATAGTTAGAAAGCGGAATTGGAATTCAAATCCAGGTCCCCGGATGCCTGTGGTACGACACTATAATTTTTTACTACTACACGAAGAATCTTTTTTACATGATTACTGAGTTTAATAGAAAAATTAGGTAGATGTTGGTTATATTTTAGTGAAATATGATACATTTTCATAATTTTACTACAAAATATATGTACTGTGTATGTGTACATATGTATATACATCTATGTACACATGCATGTATATATGTATGTGTGTATATATGTGTATATATATATACATATATATCAACAATACTATTTTACAGAGAAAGACATTAACATCTATAGAAGCCAAGTGTGTTCAGTCATAAAAATAGAAAAAAGGCTGAGATGGCATTTGAACCCAGACCTTCTGACTCAAAGGGCAGGGTTATTTCCATGACACCATGCTGAGTTAAGGATTAAACCAAGAACACAAGTGCATTTATTATTAATTATTAATCAATTAATTTTTAATTTGGGAGATAGCATCAAAAGCCAAATTGAGACTTGCTAGGGTGCTAATTTTAAATACTTTGTTCGTAACTCTTTTAATAATGCATCTCTTTATTTTAGTGAATCAAAGGTGCCAAGTAAAGGGATTTCAAAATACCATGGCACACACTGGAGGGAAGCCTCCAGGAGAGTTTTACCTTTCATAAAGCCAGAGCCACAGGGTTCATCACAGAAGCCTCACTGCACAAATATGAGACAGTAGGTTAGCCAGTTGCCCAGATAATATACCAGCAGGTATAATCTTCTGTGGCAGGAAGAAGGCACTGATGAGGGGATTTTCTCTCTGTGTGTCTCCAAAAGGGAAATATTTCAGAAATTACACCTAAGGAAATATTAGACCAATAGGAAAAAATCTCTTTTTTAAACTGAACTACTAACTGTTTCCAAATTTCGGAGCTTATGCTGTCTGACTTTTGTGTATTCATGAAGCCCATCTCCTATTCTTGATAGACACTGCTTTCATATCTTTGTTGAAATCCTATAATTCATTCAGAACTTAGCTCAGAGGATACCCTTTGTTAAAGTAATTCATCATTTCATTTCTTCTCTTCCCCTCCCCTTCAAAATCCTTCCTTTCTCTGATTTTTATAGGACTTTGCTTTCACCCATGTCCTATGTCCTTGCCGTCACCCATGAGTCATACTTTTTAGGTACATATTTTAACATTTTTGTGACCCTGGGAGAGATACCTAAACTCTCAGTGCTCAGGCATCTCATTAAGATGAAAAATGAAATAATGTCTAGTCCCTAAGTTTGTACTTTAAGATCATAGGTTGTACACTTCTTGATATCACTCTGTGCCTTTATTTAAAAACTCATCTCTATGACATAAGTAAAGAATTTAGTATTTGAAAACTGCAATCATGAACCCCAGAGTTGTTCGCTAGCTATTAACTAGATATACATCACCTGGGTTATAACCTAGCCTTCAGAGATTGAAAATTGGAAAGTATCTGAGATAACTACCAGTCAAGTAAAGTCTCTAAGGGCAAACAACTCTAGGATTAGTAAGAGGAATTGAAAGAAAAAATTGAACCCATATCTATAATCACACTTAAAAAAATGCTCTAAACCACTATTCACAAGAGATGCAAATCAAAAGAGCTCTGAGGTGTCACATCTCACCAATCAGATTGGCTAACATGACAAAACAGGAAAATGATAAATGCTGGGGAAGATGTGAACACTAATGCATTGTTGGTATAGTTGTGAACTGATCCAACTACTCTGGAGAGCAATTTGGAATTATGCCCAAAGGGCTATATAAATGTGCATACCCTTTGACCCAGTTATACCACTTCTATGGCTCTATCACAAAGAGATCATACAGGTGTGAAAAGGACCCATATGTACAAAAATATTTATAGCAGCTCTTTTTGTGGTGGCAAAGAATTGGAAATCAAGGGGATGCCCATCAATTGGGGAATGGCTAAACAAGTTGTGGTATATGAATGTAATGAAACACTGTTATACTATAATAAATGAGGAGCAGACAGACTTCCTAATAACCTGGAGAGACTTACATAAATTGATGCTGAGTGAGGGGAGCAGAACCAGGAGAACATTGTATGCAATTACAGACATATCCTATCTGTGATGACTGACTTTGATAGACTGGGCTCCTCTCCACAATGTAAGGATATAAGACAACTCCAAAAGACTCATGATGGAAAGGGTTATACACATGCAGAGAAAGAATCACAGAGTCTGAATGCAGATGGAAGCAAAAAGCAAACTACTTTCTCTTTCTCTTTTTTGTTTTGTTTTGTTTCTTCTTTCTCATTGTTCATTCCATTAGTTATAATTCTCAACAACTAGACTGAAGGTTAATGTGAAGATATTTATAGAACCTATATCACATTGCATGCCACCATGGAGGGGAGGGGACAGTAGAGGGATGGGGAGAAAATTTGGAACTGAAAAGCTTGTGGAACTGAATGTTGTAAACTAAAAGTAAATGAATAAACCAAAAAATTGAGCCCAAAGATATTAGTTAGGTAAAAGGATATTGTTCCTTGTCCTACAGATGATGATGTTGATAATAAATAATAATAATGTTGTATAATGCCCACTATTTGCCAAGCCCTTTTTATAAATATTATCTTCAAAACAACCTTTCAAGTAAGGTACTATTATTTTACTCATTTTATAGGTGAGGAAACTGTGTCAAACAGGGTTTAAGTGACTTGCCTAAGGTCACACAGGTAGTAAGTGTCTGAGTCTGGATTTGAACAACTCAGGTCTTTTTGAACAACTCAGGTCTTTTTCTTCCAGGCCCAGGACACTATCCACTGTGTCATTTGACTGTCCCAAAAGATGGCTACCTGGAAATGAGAACCTCTAGTTTTGAAAATTAGTAGCAGAGACTCTGAGAGAATAAGACAGTAAAATATTTTGTTCCCAATAGGGCAAAGGTGTTTTGTTTTGTTTTTCAATTTTCTAAAAGAACTTCAAAAAGAAACTATAGGTTTTAATCTAGGAAAGTGTGATAGGATTCGCCCTTCCCTGAGGAAGAGGGAGCAAAGGAATTTAGCTGAGCCAGAAGCTAGAGGAAGTGGATACTAAAGATAAGCAGAATGCAGCAGAAACTGTAGCAAAACACCCATTCTTGTGCAGTCTATTTTCATAGACATTGCATGATTTACAAGTCAAAAACACAAAGAATTTAATTAAGAAAGGACAGCAACGTAACAGGCAGGAAATTAAATGGAAAACAGAATCATTCTCAACCCTCCTGTCCTCATAGGAAATGGATGTTATCTCTTACAGGCTAGTGTTTTAGTGAATAACTAATTACCAAGGAAACTTGTGAGGTCAGTGTTAAAAACCTAAGTGTCAGCATTAAGATCTATTGTTCACTCTTTATTGCAGGATTTTGTCATCATTCTGGAAAGGAGTTACTTGCTCCATTCGTGGAAAGTCACTATCCTAAATCCTTTTCTTCTGTAGTCCCAGAAAGTCCATGTAACTCAAGTTATTGGTTAGAATGCCATTAACTCCTGCTCAGCAAACTAGGTTCCACAGCATCAGGCTTCTCCAGCTTTCAACCAATGTTCTTGGTATGTTCCTTGTGATCAGAAAGAGTACTGTGCTGTTGGGTTCTCTTTGGTAAAACATGCCTTCTGATACAGTTCATAAACTTACGCTAATTCACAAATTATGGAATTCTGATGCTCCCTCAGAGAATGGTAGATAGCATTCCTTGCCTCTGCTGTTATTTGCAGTTGAAATAGGTAGGATAAAGCACCTTAATGTCTCTAGTAAAATAGACAAACAAAGGAAATAATACCTTACCCACAAACCATCTATTGTGGGTGAGCATTGTGCTGATAATTGAAAGAATAAAAAGTTTACATAAGAGATGGATCTTGAAATCATGAAGCTTCCAGTCTATTTAGCAGATAATTCAAAATCTGAGAAAGCCACAAAGCAAAATAGTAAATAAGTGAGATAGAGAAGTACAAATTAGTGTGCTAGATCTGAGGAAAAAAGATCATTAATGGCCTGGGAGGATCAAAAAAGTTTTGTGGGAGAGATTATATGAACATAGATATGATCAGAACCAGAGCTTAAAATAATTTCCATAATAAAATGAATTTTTGGTGAAGAATTTGTTATACCAGTGGTTATTGACAACTTTTTTGCAACATAATAATCTTAGAAAATTGCCTCTGGGTTTAGTGGTACATACCTACAATTCCTACAAATAAAGGAGGGTAATACTGGCCAGATTGATTGAGTTCAGAAACTCTGAGCTGCAGAGAGCTAAAACTGATATAGTGTCCCCACTTAGTCCAGCACTAATATGGAGAGATCCCCTAGGAATGAAAGACTGCCAAGAGCTTTACCAAGTTCCTGTACCAATCACCACTGGGATTAAATCATAAGTGTCTACTGTATTTCCATACTGACCAAGATGGGAGTGGGGCATGATGGTAAGATTCTAAATGCTTTGGCAAGGGTCCCTCAGCCAGTATGTATTTTAGGGAGGACTTAAGTCCGGGTTTTTTTTTAAATCAAGGTCAGTTTTCAATCATCTATCTCATAGTGCCTATCTACAGATATTAAAAGGAAGGAAATAAGAGAAACTATGTTCTATTTATGTGTATGTTTCATCAAGTTACAAAATAAACAAACCAAAAACAACTTTCCCTAGAGAAAGGTCCATCCCTATACTCAAGGTAATAACCTGAGAAAGGGCACAGATCTTTCTTTCTTTGAAAGAAGCATCAGAAAAGGAACCTGAGGTTCATAGAAGTGTAAATGAGATGAAACTCTAGATTTAGTTCTTATTCAGTCATTTCAATCATGTTCAACTCTTCATGACACCATTTGGGGTTTTCTAGGCAAAAATAGTGGAGTGGTTTGCCATTTCCTTTTCCAGCTCATTTTATAGTTGAGGAAGCTGAGCCAAACAGGGTTAAATGATTTGAACTCAGGAAGATGAGTCTTCCTTACTTCAGCATTCGAGGCACTGTGCCACCTAGCTGCCTCTAGTAAATATGTGAATATGGTTTATAGAGGGTAGATTTTCACAATCTTAGTAAAAGAAGATACTTATGTTTGAAATCCAAACTGTTGACTAGTTTAAATGAGTTTTAGGTAAACGATGCTATCAAATGTCCTAAACCCAACAGTTCAGCTTATTGTATATATAAATATGGAAAAAAAACTAGCTCCTATTAAAGATCTCCTATAGTGTTTCTTATTTATCTGCATCTGGAACAGCTGTGGTCTGTTTAGGATGCTGCCAGTTTTTGCTCATTAGTGTCTCTTTAGAATTACAGATGTGTTGCCCTCTTCCCTAGGGAGCCACGCTTTGGTAAACATTCTTCCAGATTCATGAACTTCTCTGATATTAGCATGTGATACAGACTGACGTGGTCAGTTGGCCAAATTTAAATACCCTCTCAGTTACTTGGGAAAGAAAAACAAGTAATAGTTTAGCTTCTTTGGTGTGGGGGAATGGTGGCTCTTAAGAAGAAAGTTATTTTATTAGTAATAAGATTTTTCATTCTAGATATGATGGAATTCTGTATCTTAAAAGAGGATAGAAATCATAACCCTTTTGTTAAGGATTACTTTAATAAAAGAAGAGAGAGGTAATATGCAAGTAAGAAGAGTCGAGACCACAATATATTTCAATGTAACTTACAAACTCTGTCTCTGATATCAAGATATTGGAAAACTAGTACAAATTAAAGTTTCATTTTCATGAAAGGAAGTGTCTTAGTAACAAACAGACATAAATTCATTGCCATGGAGTACAAGTTTTTATCCTTTTGCCCTCTGTAAAGCATTAGAAGAAATGAATAAACTATGGCTATACCTCATGAACTCCTCCCTTTCTTCCTCTCTGCTCTCCCTTCCTCCTTCTCTCCCCCCCTCCATCTTTCCTTCCTTCCTTCCTTGCTTCCTTTCTTCCTTCCTTGCTTCCTTTCTTTCTTCCTTCTTCTTTCTTTCCCTTCCTCCTCCTCCTTCCTCCTTCTTCTCCTCTTCTCAAATTGAATTAAATAGTATTAAAATTAATTTTGTTTAG
>CM053581.1:60323092-60351253 GCA_028627135.1 Pseudochirops cupreus | reverse complement strand
CTCCCTTTCTTCCTCTCTGCTCTCCCTTCCTCCTTCTCTCCCCCCCTCCATCTTTCCTTCCTTCCTTCCTTGCTTCCTTTCTTCCTTCCTTGCTTCCTTTCTTTCTTCCTTCTTCTTTCTTTCCCTTCCTCCTCCTCCTTCCTCCTTCTTCTCCTCTTCTCAAATTGAATTAAATAGTATTAAAATTAATTTTGTTTAGAGTGTTTTCTTTTTAAAAATATATCCCTTGATATAATTAGCAATGCCTTAGGGTATCATAAAAACAGAGCAGGGAATAGTTGTACTATGCCTTAATAGAAATGAAGACTAGATTATATTTCAGAATGATACTGCCTTGATATTTATCTCCTCATTATCAGTGACTAAGAATATCCTAATTGTTGTTAGACTTATCTAACAGGACCATTTTAGAGATGAAATAAGGTAAAGGAAAAAAAAATACTTTTTTAGAAATTTTAAAATGTAACATCAGTTCTATAATTCAGCAATGTCCAATTACTTATTAAAGTAATTGGAGTAATACTAATAAAAATGTGGCATATTTATCTAAATCTGGGCCATGCCATGTATGTATGTATGTATGTATGTATGTATTTATCCGTGAAATAAAATTGTGGAAAATAAAAAAAAAACAGTGTAAACAAGTATTTTACCTTTACAGAATTCTTTTATTATTTCAATAGTCAAGTTAAAATTTATAGATAGTCTAAAAATGATCATTTTAGCACCCTCTTCTCCCTTTCCCACCATTATGCTACCACCACTGGACTTATTTACTTATTTCACTACAGCCCCCCTTAGGCTATGAGCTTCTTGTGAGCACGGTCCATTTTTTGCCTTTTTTTGTATCCTCAGCTCTCAGCCCAGGACCTGGAATATAGTAAGCACTTAGTAAATGCCGTGATCAAGGCACTATAGGACTGAGGGGCATTTTGTGTTTTCTTTCTGTCATGAGTTGCAATGGCCACAATATGCACATATAAAATGCTAGTTACTCTATTTTTAGCTGGGCTCATTCTTAGAAAGGAGACTATGCTGTTGCTGTGAGCATACTAAAAGTATTTTTTACCATCATGGAACTTTTCTTTTGTTGTAGAAATTTTAAGCATTTCTATCATTCATCAACCAATCAACAATCATTTAGGAAGTGCTGACCTGGAATGAGATCGTATGCTTAAGAACTGAAGATATAAACCCATAAAACAAAATGATCACTAGTTGCATCACGTGAAATAGCATGTCTACATACAAGTGCAGACAACATACATACCAAATAAATATAAGGTAACTTGTATAAGGCATTGGTAGCTGGAAGGATTTCTAAAGACCTCAGGTATGAAGTTCTACAAAAATCCAGCTGTTTGACATAAAATCTCCACCTTGTTCTCCTCGTCAACTTAGTTTACTTAATACTCAGATTTTATGTTCCCTACTTCATATTTTTTTTCATATTTTGTCATATCTAAAAGTGGAAAATGATATTTTAAAGCATTCTGCAGAAGTTTATATTCAATGAAATAATAAGTATATACATTCAAATTTCAAGTTTATTGCTCTGTTAAAGAATAAAGTAAAAGGCTGAGTGAAATGTGCTTCCACTCTCCAGGGTATGAAGAAAAATAAATAATTCTCTTTAAAAAATAGAAGGATTTTAAGAAGAAGAAAAAATAGAAAGATCAGGAGGGTCAAAGGAAAATTATAAACTGTGTTAGGAAATTAAAATTGAATAATATGAAATAGAGGAGGAAAGAAAGGATTCCTGAAGAGCATAAGTGAAATAACAAATTTGAAGCTCTTCTGACAAGATGGTAACTGATTACACTGAGGAAAGAGCGCTTAAGACTTGGCACGTGGGGCCGTATGTTATAAATAAGGCTTTGGAATGGTATACCTTCTTCAAAAGAAGCATCGTTTTTAAAAAGGTAGAGTGAATAGCATCATTGTAAATCAAGATTATGTTGTGGGGAATGCCAGGGAACAGAGGATCAAAACATGGTGGAAAGTATTTGGGATGGCGATTAATTGAAAGGGAAACAGGACTCTTGTGTTAGGACTATAACATAGACCACCCAGAAAGAAAGAATAAACACATGAAGATTTTGGAAAGCAGATAGTAATCATACCATATTATAGTAGTGATGGGGGTATCACACAATTTAATTTTCTGTTGGAATATTTTTATCTCCCAAAAGTCATAGTAACTATTAATATTTTGATCCCTTAGTAAACAATAGTAATGGCTATTCTGGAAGCCAATTCTCTTGCTGAAACAAAAATCATGGAAACTTTAGAAGTAACTAACCATGTAAGAGTTCATGATCAAGAAGAAGAGGAAAATCAACTAAAGGTGACCTATTATGAGCAACCTATTTTGGGTGAGTGGATTTCAAAGAGTTCAGAGAAAAGGAAACCAAGAAGATATAGAAAAAGCTAGTTAACATAAGAGGGATCAGATGTATTTAAAGAAAAATGCTGATGACCTAGAAACAAATTATCATGATGAGGAAGAATAGGAGAAGTTGTCTAAAAAAACCAAACCAAAACAAAACAAAAAAACAGATATGTAAGCATAGAGAACTCACAGTCCAATTTAAGCCATAGAAAACACAGACAAAAAAAGTGGAAGGAAAGTAAGGTTACTAAGGTTAAAAGTAAAAGAGCCTTCAGTTTTCATCACCATCATCAGTTTATTCTCTCCCACTATACAGAGTACATAAAATTTCCCAGATTTTGTCTCCCTGGGGAAAGGAATGATAGACAATTTCTCCCTTATCTAATTTCTCTCTTTGGCATAAGTTCTGAAAGATCTTGCCTTCGCCCATAACTATGTATGCTGGTACAAGTATGTCCAATCAAAATGGATTTCCCATAAACCATCTGGCCAAGAGATCTGAACTACGATATATTGGATATGTGGGATCAGCAATGATGGTGACAAGTGACAAGATTTGGGAATTTCAGATGCTATTTCTTTCCTATTTTTAATTGAACTTTCCCTAAGTTGTAGAATTCCCAAGTATAGCTTGGTTTCATAAGTTTTATTTATGGGAATATTCTATCATTGTATATCATGATATAACATTCTATTCTTGGGACCACAGGTTAGAAGTTTATAGAATTTTAAAAGCAACAAGACTGAAATAAATATGTTTAATTCCTATCTGTAATATGGCTTGATTTACAAAAGAACTTTGAGGTTTGCCCCCAATAGCTTCCAGTTTCCATGGTGATAAAAGCATAAGGTAGAAGAAATAAATAATTAAGGAAGGGACTCCCACTGTTCTCTCACATATTTGGATATTTGGGGAATCAAAAACTCTGACATTCTTTCACATGCCAAGGAAAAAAATGAAAAGGTGTAGATAAAATGTATCACATTACTAAAACAAAAACAAAAACGAAACAAAACAAAAATAAAGAAAAAAATTCCAAAGAAAGACTGCTTGAGGAAAACCCACCCCTCTTCCTGCCCAATTTATATCACCTGCATATATGGCTTTCTTAGGCAGCCACATGATGATTTCTGCTGCTTTGGATCCAATAGTCAAGGTACTATAATCCTCTGGAGTCTTTATGATTGAGATCCAAAAATGGGAACCATAGGTCTCTGTAGGTGAACGAACTGTACTGAAGTGGTCTCAAGTCTCTGGTAAGAATGAGATCTGGACAGAGAGTGATCCTGGATAGAAAGGCTCCTATGACTTAGCTTGCTCTGCCCTCCAATACCCAGTGAATTCCCACTTTTAAGAAAGTTAATAATTAATTTATTCATAAATGTTTATTAAACCTTTACAATATGCAAGGCTCAATCTTATGTGCTGAAGATGCAAAAATGAAGAAAAATATATTTATACATGCATCCATACATATATGTATATGTATACAGAGAGAGAAGAGAGAGAGGCAGAGAGAGAGACAGAGAGACAGAGAGGGAGAGAGAGAGACAGAGAACTTTATATCAAAGACACAGTGATATGAATTTTATTCTTTCTGTCTGTGAACTGAGTATGCTCATCTGATGTTTAGGGAATATCTCATTCCAATTCAATACTTACAACTAAAATGAAAGTTGTCAATATGTCATTTCATTCATGTCCTTCTTTTACACTTGAATTAAAGAAATAGCTGTGTTTAGAGCTGGAAGGGACTTCTGTGCATGAAAAAACAGATTCCAAAAGAAGGGAAGCAACTTTTCCAAAGTCACATAATTAATGAGTGGTGGAGCCAAGAGTTAAATTCATATCCTCAGATTTTAAGTCCTATGCTCTTTCTAGTCCAGCAGGCAAGTATGAGAAAACCAAATCATTCAACAAGCACCTAAGTAGCTACTATTTCCTAGTCATCTTGTTGAAATTGATGATATAAAGATGTATATTAAATTATTACAAGTACTAGCCTTACATTCTAGGTATGCATGGGTATGGGGGAGACTTCCATAGAAAGTCAAATACACAATATATTCAAAGTAGCTACAAAGAAATTTACAGGGGTAGGGCATTAGCAATAACAATTTTCTACTCACTCAAGCACATTTTGGTACTGCTGGTATAGCCTTAGAAATATGTAGTCCTCCCAGCTTTGCTCTCCCCTTGCACCCCATTCTCCTAAATTTTATAAATTGGATCCCTGCCTAATGCTTCAATCGCTACTGGAGGATGTCTCTGTCTTCATTCTGGAGGTATGCTACTCTAGCTGGAACTGGCTCTTGAGAACCAATTGTTAAATTTTCTGTGTGAATATTTAGACCTCAAAATCAGCCAGCATTACTTTTCTGGGCTTAATTTATTATTTTGTGAATTGTCTAGACTTAGGATGTGATATAAAATGTTAATGGCGGTTAAAATTAAATATACGTCAAGTATACATTTTTAAGTTTGGAAGAACTTCTTATTAAACATTTTCTAGTACACCCAACTCTACATAGCAATCATAAAGCAGTAAAGCCAAAACCAAAGTCATTTCTCATGATTCAACCAGTGTAGGAAGAGGAAAAGGGAATGAAGCAACAGAAATCAGAATTGGAGTCAGTGGATCTTGAAGAGTATGGGGGAAACATCTTACTTCCTTTTTTGTTTCATTTATTATTGTTTATCGGTTCTTGAAGAGGACCAATGACATCAGAAGGATCATGTCTTTACTGGCAAGTGAATGGGATTTAAATGAAGCAGAACTGTGCAAAATTATCAGCCTCACCCTCTCCTCTAGAGATATTTGAGTGCAGTGGCAGGATGACTAGAGATGACCCCAGATGTAGTGGAAGACCTTGGCCTTTTTAAGCTAAAGTCTTTTCTAGGTCTCACTTTGTCTGAGGCAACACCTATTCATTGCTTTAAGGCTAGGTAAGAAAAGACGCAAAAGATGGCTAAGTTTTGCCTATTGGAAAAAACAAACAAACAAACAAACAAAAAACACCTCAAACTGGGAAAGGAGCACCCTCAGGGTTTCTGGCCAGAACAGAAACCATTGCTATTTGTACTCACCCTGAGCCATTGAAACCCAATGACCAAGTGACACTTAGGCTGGGACCTATTATTGGCCAATCAGTGAGAGCCAGAGAGCCATTTTAAGTCATAGGCAAGAAGCTCCATTTGAATCACAGTGAGTTTCATTAAAGCCATGTTTTTCAAAGCTCTGTTTCAAGAATCATAAATGAAGCTACATGGGACAAAAGAGTGAATTTTCCCACTTTTTTTTTTGATAGAACAAATAAGTAGGGAAGACAAAAAAAAAACCCTTTCGTATAAAGCACTGAGTAAAGGAGTATTAAAAATGATGACTTGACATATTAATGAAATGTAGGTAGAATTGTGAATTGTTACAGACATTTGGGAAAGCAGCTTGGAAATATGACTCCAAATATACTGAACTGTGCATAGTTGACCCAGACACAAAACTGCTATGGCTATATTCCAAAGAGATCAAAGAAAGAAAGACTCATAGAAAACAAAAATGTTGGTAGTAATCCATTTTATGGCAGTACAGAACTAAAATCTATACAGGTATTCAAGAATTGGGGAAAAGCTGAAGGAGTTGTTTTCCGGTCTTTTCAGTCATGTCCAACAATTCATGAACCCATTTAAGGTTTTCTTGGCAAAGTTACTGCAGTATTTTGCCATTTATTTCTTTAGCTCATTTTACAAATGACGAACTGAGGCAAAAAGTTACATCTCAGTGTAACACAGTAAGGTTCTGAGACTGGATTTAAGCTCAGAAAGATGAGTCTTTCTCACTCCAAGTCTGGCACTCTACCCACTGTGCCATTTAACTGCCTAGCGGGAGAAATTATGGTATGTTAATACAAGAGAATACTCTTATATTGTAAGAAATTACAAAAGGGGTGGCTTCAAAGGAATTTGAAAGATATGTGGGAAATGATTCAGAGCACCAACAAGGAGAACAATTTATACAGAAAGGACATATTTTGCAATTAATGCTTTTTATTTTTTTAGTTAATTTATTCATTTTTAGTTTTTAACATTTACTTCTATAAGTTTTCAGTTTTTTTCCCTCTCTCCCCAAGACAGCATGCAATCTGATATAGGCTTTACATATACATTCCTATTAAACATATTTTCACATTAGTCATGTTGTAATAAAGAATTATAATGAATGGGAGAGACCATGAGAAAGAAAAAGCAAAACAAAAGAAAATGAAAATAATGTGCTTTGCTCTGCATACAGGCTCCATAGTTCTTTCTCTGACTGTGGATGGAATTTTCCATCATAAGTCCTTTGGAATTGTTTTAGGTACTTTCATTGCTGAGAGAGGCTCAGTCTATCAAAATTAGTCACCACAGACTGTCATTGTTGTTGTGTGCAATGTTCTTTGGTTCTGCTCACTTCTCTCAGCATCAATTCATATAAATCTTTCCTGGTTTTTCTGAAGGCCTCTTGCTCATCATTTGTTATAGCACAATAGAATTATTCCATTATACTCATACACCACAACTTGTTCAGCCATTCCCCAGTTGATGGGCATCCCCTCAATTTCCAGTTCTTGGCCACAACATAGAGAGCTGCTATAAATATTTTTGTACATGTGGATCCTTTTATCATTTTTATGATCTCTTTGGGATATAGTCCTAGAAGGAGCATTGCTGAGTCAAAGAGTATGCACGTTTTTATAGTCCTTTGAACATAGTTCCAAATTGTTCTCCAGAATGGTAGGATCAGTTCACAGCTCCACCAACAATGAATTAGTTTCCCTATTTTCTCCAACATTTATCATTTTCCAGTTTTGTCATGTTAGCCATTCTGAGAGGTGTGATGTGATACCTCAGAGTTATTTTGATTTGCATCTCTCTAATCAATAGTGATTTAGAGCATTTCTTCATATGACTATAGATAGTCTTAATTTCTTCCTCTGAAAACTGCCTGTTCATATTCTTTGACCATTTATCAATTGGGGAATGACTTATATTCTTGTAAATTTGACTCATTTCTCTGTGTTTTAGAATTGAGGCCTTCATCAGAAATACTAGGTATAAAAATTCTTACTGTTTTTTGCTTCCCTCCTAATCTTGGTGGTATTGGCTTTGTTTGTACAAAAATTTTTCAATTTAGTGTAGTCAGAATTATCCATTTTGCATTTCATAATGTTCTTTCTCTCTCTCTTCTTTGGCCGTAAATTCCTTCACTCTCCATAAATCTTACAGATAAACTATTCTTTGCTCCCCTATTTCTTTTCTTTTTTTTAATAGTATCAGCCCGTCTATCTAAATCGTGTACCCATTTGGAATATATTTTGGTGTACAATGTCAGATGTTGGTCTATGCCCAGTGTCTGCCATACTATATTCCAGTTTTCCCAGAAGTTTTTGTCAATAGTGACTGTTTATCCCAGAAGCTGGGATTAATGTAGTAGTACTGTAGATGACTATAGACATTTCATACTGTGTCTTGTGTACCTAAGTTATTCCACTGATCTATCCCTCTATTTCTTTGCCAGTACCAAGGGGTTTTAATGATTGCTGCTTTATAACATAATTTAAGATCTGATATGGATAGGCTACTTTTCCAAGAATCTCTTTTCATTAATTTGCTTAATTTTCTGGACCTTTTGTTCTTCAAGAAAGAACATTTTAAAGAAAAAAAAAATTAAAGGTCCTAAGAAATCTGATCAGTGTAATGATCAACTATGACACTAGAAGAATTATGATGAAATATGCCACCTGAATTCTATCAGAGAGGGTATAGATTGAAAATGAAAATGAAGACATGTACACACATACACGCATGCATCCATACATACAATGAAACAAATTTTATTATGTACACGCATGTGCGTTGAAAATAGGCCATATTCATATGTATATATATGTATATATACATACATACAATGATTATATGAATATGCTTGTTTATAAATATAACATCCCATATGCCTATTGTATGTATACACATATAAGTATGTAAGTACACTGCGTGTATATGTGCATGCATATGCTCAGACACATGTATATATTTCTGTACATGCATACATATATACATGCACACATGCATACTCACCATGTGATAAAAAGTGTTATGAAAAATGAATGACCATATGGAATAAACAATGTTCATATTACCACCTGATACCCTTTACAATGATAAGCTCCAAATGGGTATACCATCTAGATATAAAACATCACATTACGCATAATTTAGAGAAATATAGGGGAAAATATTAAATCTATGGGTAGGAGAACAGTTCATTGCTAAAGAAGAAATAGAAATAATAGGAGAAGATACAATTTATAGTTTTTATTGCATAAAATTATTTTTTATCCACAACTTGAATAAATTTGAGATAAAAAAGGAATCAAATATTTAGGGAAAAATTTTACAGCAACTTTCTTTGATAGAAGTCTCATTTCTAAGATCCTTTAGAAATGGATTCACATTTATAAGATGAAAAAAATAACTTTGTAATTGACAGTCTAAGGATATTTTGCATGTAGCTAATTCTCAAGGAAAGAAACACATGCTATCTATAGTTATACAGGAAAGAAAAATTCTTCTAATCACTACTAATTAGATAAACGTAAACTAAAATAGTTATGAGATTCCACTTCATATGATTCAAAGTAGAAAAGCTGACAGAAAAGGAAAATGATAAATTTTTGGCATTGCTGTGGAAAAATAGGCACAGTGATACATTATTGATATACCTGTGAATGGATATTACTGGAAATGATTTGGAATTAAACACAAAGAAAGTTACTGAAAAACTGTCTTTTTACCAGTTACATCACTGCTATGTCTATACCTAAAAGGTGTGAAAGAGGAAAAGTTCATATTTGTACAAAAAAAAATTTGTAGTAGTGCTCTAAGGCATATGAAAAAAATGGAAATTAGTTCTCTAACAAGTGAGGTTTGGCCAAATAAGTTGTGGCATAGAAATAGAAAAGATGATATTGATGATCTCAAAAAGACATGGAAAGATGCCTATGAGCCAAGGCAGAATGGAGAAAGCAGAACTAGATGAACAATTTATACTCTGACATTTATATGACAAAATCAACATGTCTGAGGTCTTTTGTAAACTCACTAGGAGTGAAATGAGTAGAACAAATGAAATTTTTACAGTATAGCTTCAACACTGAGGACAAACATCTTTGAGAGCCGAAAGAACTCAGATCTGTACAGTAACCATTCATGATTCCAGAGAACTGATGATGAAACATGCTATCTGTGGCAGACAGAGAGGTGATGGATTTGCCTTACAGGATGAGACTGATACCTTTCTGTATATAGCTCTGGAGGGAATTTTTTTTTTGTTTGTTTGTTTTTGACTGTGCGTATTTGTTATGAGGAAGTTATACTTTGTTATCCATGGTATGGCAGAAAGAAACGATGATTTTTGCTAATTAGAACATAGAGAGCTGGATGTGTTGCAGATGGGAAATGACACCGATGCTTTCAGATCAGATCTATGTATTATTAGCTTTGCTTAACTGTTTTGATTTGTTACGATTGACCTCTGACAAAGTGAGAATAATCTGTAAATGTAATATAAAAACAAAACATGGCAATAAAACTTTAATAATCTGAAATACATTACAAGGAATACAGTGGAAAAAATGAAACAGTCTTCGTCCTCAAGGAACTTACATCCTAAGAAAAGGAAGATGGAAAAGAGGTTTTATATAGGTAGTAAATATAATATGTGTTTTAAGGTGGGGATTCAGACTGACAAACATCAAGGTGGGAAACTCTCAATGCAAAATTATCTGTTGATCAATTAGAAATCCATTGGGTAGGGCATTATTGTATTGACCCTGTTCACATAATTATTATGTGTCAAGGGCAGAACTAGAACCCAAATATTCTTGACTAAATGACTAGTTCTCTATCTACTATTTGAGGATGCTTTAGTAAATTCAGAGTAATTCTGGGTATGACAAGAGAATTAATTTGTTGGAGGAGAAGAAAGGGCATGTCATAGGAAGGGCATGGTGCAGGTGGTGACACTTAAGCTGAGTAATGAACAGAGGCAGGAATCCCAAGAGCAAGAGAGTAAGAAAGGATAATATTCCAGTTATGGGGTTGTGGGGGAAGCTTGTGCAAAGTCAAAAACATTAATTTGTATTTGTAACCAATAAGGTTACAAGGTAATGACATACAAAAGCTTCACTAATTTGTCCTGTGATTTAATTCTATGGAATTAAATGAGAATGAATTTACAAATATTTATGTCTTTCATAGGTAAACATCCTAATAAATACTTCAGTTTTATCCCTCTCTTCCTTAGAGTTACTTCTTTAAAGATATCATTTATTTTTGCTATCGTAAACCTAGTATTTATGTAGCAGCCTCAAAAGCTTTCTGATAGTAAGGCATTTGTGGCCCCCAAGAGTCCTATCTGTAAAAGGATCATTGATTTTGGCCTTTGGGGATAGATTTCTCTTTTTTTCTTGGGTTTTATTAGGTACATTAATACAGTAGGAGCTTAGTTCAATATGGAAATTGTCCTATCACTTCATATGATCTTTCTATATCACCATACTTTCTCACCAAAAATGATTTTTTTCATTTTTGTTTCTTTTCTATGAACCTTTCAGAAATGACATGTATCTGATGGGCTAGAATTCTTCCTCTGGTAATTTTAACATGTCAGAGGTCCCAATGTAGCATTTACAACATTAATTTGTTGTTTCTCATTCTCACTATATAGCATTTTCTCCTTCATGTAACATTTTTAAGCATACTTCATCGTTGGTGACAAACCATAGCCTTCTCAAACCCACTATGAGTCTTTTCAATGCTCTTTGGATCACAAATACTTCCTAGCTGTGTAACCTTGGGCAAATCATTTAACCTCTGTCTGCCTCAGTTTTCTAATCTGTAAGATGTGAACTGTAATATCATTTCCCTCACAAAACTGTGAGCATCAAATGATATAATCTCCAGGAAGCACTTATCATAGTGCCTGGCACATAGATGTTTAATAAGTGCTTTTTCACTTCCCTTTCTTTTTCATCCCCATTATGACATGTTTAACCAAGCTTCAAATTCAATAGGCCTCCTGTCATACTAATTGTTGTAATATGGGTCATATGCATTTTTTCACCCATTTCATCTTTACTGTCTTTATGTCTAAGTTGACTATTTTTTTGGGGGGGGACTTTGAATTCCATATTCCATTTTGGGAGGGGAAGCACAAAAGATAAAATAAAAGTGAAATGACATAACGTTCCTGGTGTTTTAATTGTGACAGTTCCAAGCAGATAAAGCACAGAAGTAGGAGGCATGACTATATTATGATCTGCATCAAAGAGGAAGAAATATATATCAATGAATTCAAAGAGAGCTTCAAATAGAAATGTTTATCTTTTAATTAGTATTTTGTTGTTTACTGTAGTTCTGCACTTTTCTTGGGCTTCTGCTCTTTGGAAATGTTCACAAGTCAAATAACCTTTTAAAAAAATGCCGTTTTTTTCTTTTTTTGTTGGAGTAATTTAAATGTTACTCTCCTGTTGACTCCCCTTTTTTTTCCTTTGATGATTAAGCTAAAATCTAAGTTACATTTTATTAAGTTTTGCACCCATATCATTTTAGTTTTTTGGAATATTCTAGTCCATTCTTTCTGTTGACTTTTCATGAATGTGGAAAAATCCTGTGTAATTCAAATTTCCTTTCTTTCATACTTAAAGTTCTTTTCTTATAGTTTCTTGCAAAATCTTTTGTTTGTTATTGAAGTTATAAATAATGAGCACATCTTGTATTGGAGTTTGGGAAAATTTTTTATGGCGATGATTTGTAGAGTCTATTTTACCTATTAATATGTTATTATCTATATTTAGGGGTGATAATTTGTTTTTTCTATTCTGCATCAGGCAATATGAGTTCATTCTTCTTATATCTTGTGTGTGTGTGTGTGTGTGTGTGTGTGTGTGTGTGTGTGTGTATGTTTTAAGTTTTGACTTAATCTTCTTGCTTCCTTTATTATTCTCTCTTTTGGTTTATGTGCTTGTGAGATTTGTTTTTCTTTTTCTTTTTTTAATGCCCCTCTTCTCCTTGTTCTACTGGTATTTCAACTTTTTACTAATACCTTTCACTTGTCCTTTCTCTTCCACTGATATTCACATCTCCAAGGTTAGGCACTTGGGAAGGCTAAGTCTCTTTACACGGCCAGATTAAAGGGTTGCCTAAGTTTAGGTCTCTGTCATGAATGACTTCTTCACAGAAAAGTTGGGCCTGAAATGGGCTTTTATCCTTTTCATTTAGGCCTAACTTACTATTTCTTCTAAACTGTTGCTCTGAGTGCCACATGGGGCAATTCTTGTTTCCTGAGTCTTCTTTCCTTCCCTCTTTCTTTATTTTGAGTGACTAGGGAGAATTGATATCTATTGCCTCTTAGAGGGATAGGGGCAGGGGTGGGGGTGGGAAGCTTTAGGACAAATTTCTGTCATGAGGGAATTCCTAAAATTGGGCCCTGAGTCACAAACCTATAAGTTTATTTGTACTCAATGCAGCATATAGGAGCAGTTAGTTAGGAATAGGAATTAAACTTCTCTGAGTTCAATTAAGGATTTTTTTTTCTCATGTGGGGTTTCTGTCTTTCTATCTATCTTGTAGATTTAGGTGTAATTCCTCCATTTTGAGGTTGGAGAAGTTTGTAGAAAGTGACCATTTAATTATCTAATCAGGTGACTCACTTTTATTGGAGGCTTTTGATCCATGAACTTTGACTTTGTTGTCTTCTTCTGGTTGTATGTTTTGACCTTCTTTGTCACCAAAGTAAGATTCTATAGTCTGACTGTTTTTATGCTCTTTGCTTATCTTGACAGTCAAATACTTTCTAACTCTTTTTTGAGGTATAACTCTACTTCCAGTGGGGTGGGGGTGAGGGTGTAGATGGGTCTACTGTCCCAGACTTCAGGGGTTTTGTATCAGGCACTGGATCCCTCACTGCCTGTGGGCCAAGAGCTCCAGAAGCAGCCACTGCTGCTGCTGCCACTGCTGTCACCACTGCCACTACCACCACCTTGAGGGTGAGGCCAGACCCCAGCTAGACCATGACCCTCTTTCACCTGGGTCCCACAGAGTTTTCCCACTGACCTTCTATGCTGTCTTTGGCCTTTGTGGGTTGAGAAACCTGGAAACTGGCACAGCTGCCAGTAATTTAGTGCTATGGGGCCTGCTCTGGCCCTGTCTGTGCCAGTGTGGCCCATGCTGGACTGAGCTCCACTCCCAGCCTGGTGTGATAGATCTGTCCTGTTAGTCTTCCAGGCTCTTTTGGGCTGAAGATGCATTTCACTGTGTCATTTTATGGGTTCTCTAGTTCTAGAATTTGTTTAGAGTCATTTTTTACAGGTATTGGGAGGAGTTTGAGGGAGAGCTCAAGCAAGTCCCTGCTCTTACTCTGCCATCTTAGCTCCACCCTCTCAGGTGGCTCTTAAAATATATTTAGTCAACTACCATTTATTAATTACCTACTATATGCCACATACTATGCTGAGCACTGGGGATACAAAGAAAAGCCAAACAAAAGGAATTATGCTGAATACTGTAATTCTAAATTCATTACCTTGGGTAGCTAGGTGGCACAGTGGATAAAGAGCCAGGAGTGAAGTCAGGAAGACTCATCTTTATGAGTTCAAATCTGGCCTCAGTTGCTTACTAGCTATGTGACCCTGGGCAAGTCACCTAACTGTTTACCTGAATTTTTCATCTGTAAAATGATCTGGAGAAGGAAATGGCAAATCATTCCAGTATGTTTGCCAAGAAAACCCCAAATGGAGTCACGATGAGTCAGACATGACTATAAAACAACTGAACAACGACCTTGTACTTTGACCCCCTTGAGAAGCATGCGAAGTTTTCTTTCAATTATTTATTTATTGAAAATACATTTTGAAAGGTAGCTTGAATCTTGAGTGCTTTATTCTGTGCAATAGTTAATACCCAGTAGACCTTGTATCACATTCTAGTGCAAAATGTATTGATAAGAATGGCAGATTGTTACAGATTGGATCTTAGCAACATTGAGGCTTAACCATTTCTTGCTACCATGACTGTATACCAGAAAGGTATGGAATCTTATAAGTGAGGATAGAAGGGAGGGTGAGGAATTCCTTCTGTGTATATAGCAAGTTTAGTAAGCTACATACCATAAAGAATATCTGTGACATAGGGAAAATGAAGGATGATTAGCTTGGAGAAGAGAAGACTCAGAAGTAGAGGGATATGGGAGAAGTGGTAAGAAATGACTCCACTATCTTCAAGTATTTAAATAGGGCTGAGACTTTCCTTATGGTCCTCAGAAGTCAGAGCTCAAAGCAAATAATGGAAAGTGGACAGACAAATTTAGATTTGCTCTAAGAAAACAACAACAACAACAACAAAACCTTTGTAACAATTATACCTATCCCGAAATAAAAATGGTTCACCTGGGAGATAGTAGGCTCCCATTACTAGAGACCTGAATGAAAAGCCTGGATGTATATTTATTGGATGTACTGTAAAAAGATTCTTTTATTCAGGTATCACTTACCTGATTAACTTCTGAACTTCTTCCCAACTCTGAAATTCTATGATTCTGAAATTGCAGGGTTAACAATCTCAGAATCAAGCACATTTACAATTTTAGGCCTGATACTTTCTACAGTAATTATTAAAGGTGACTAGTTTGTTTTTCCTCAGGATTTTAATAAAGGTTAGCAAACTAACGCCATACAAGATCCCGTAGGCGGTAAATTAATACAACATCCTTGCTTACATAAACATTCATTCCCAAGCAACTTTACATATTCTACAAATTAAAATCTGATTTATTTATAAGGAAATAATGATTTTGGCTCAAATTTCCAAATGCTGCTTTGAAACATGTGCTCTTAAATTTGCTTTGACAAGTTCTCTGGTGCTATTTTGCACATGTAAATTTCAGGTTTTGAGCATCACAAATTGTCCAACTAAAAGCTTACTTTGAATACAGTTACAAGATATAAAAAGGCTATTTCGTAAACATGCAGGCATGAAAGATGACTAGAAAGTTAAGGTGAGCCCCAAAGTTCTATGACTCTTCTCAATTACCTTTTTTGAATTCTTTTACACAAATAACTACATCTGAGCAGACAGATGTATATATATGTGTGTGTGTATGCGTGTGTGTCTGTGTGTGTGTATTATATATACATACATTGCATGCATATTTATGTATAGAGACATATTTATATACACATGTACACATGTGTATTGTATACTTATTTAAATAAACATATGCATATATGTCTACATGTGCATATATGCATATACACAGTGTATGTATGAACGCACACATGCACACATGTGATGTTTATGCTAACTGGGCATAACACTACCAAATTAATGCAGTTCCACAGATAAGGCTATCTTAATTTTGAGATTCTTTGTAGGTTCATTTCCATGTAAAGCCATAGCTTATAACTCCCTACCAATATATTTCCCTTTGCTAGCTATATAGTGGATATGATTTTTCAAATCAGAAACAATTCTTGAAATAATAGCCTAAGAAAAACAATAATGAAAGATTTTCTCCATAAGCATAGCACACAAATATCCATAGTATTAGATAGAAAAGTAGACACCAAAAGGGGATTGTTTGGAACAGGATAAACATGTGGAAGGAGTACAAAAAAAAAGTTAAAGCACCTATACATGGCATTTTATAAGTATTGAAAACATTTTTGGTTGAAACACTTCTATGGAGAAGCCAATCATGGTTCTGATAATGTTAAGCTCTTAATGTCTTCTGGTTATGTCACTGTGTGCTGTTACCTCTAGACCTGCTGGTCTCCCAAGGCTTGTAGTCCTCGCCATTCGTTTAGTCTGTTCTGGAGAAGAAGTTTCTGCTGAGTGTTGTGCAACTATTGCCCTGTTTTATTCTAATTGTCCATTGACTGCTGCCAGGCCCAAGTCCAAACTGTAGTACCTTTTAACTATATTTGGACACTTCAACTGAGGTGTTCCCTTTCCATCTATAGGAGGAGCAGATTTTACTATTGCTCTATTAACTCTAAGGCCACTGACATCTGCTACAGTTTTTTTTTTTAGAAAAGCAAAGGCCTAAACATATCAGTTGTCATTATACTTAAAAACCAGAAAAACAACAAAATTTTTATTTCTCCCTTTTATACTAAAGGTTCTTTCTGTTTTTCTGAACTTTGACTAGAATAGGTAATTTCTCTCCAAAAGGAGAGTCATCTTTCATTGTGCCAAGCTCTTTGGAGCATAGGACAGAGTCATCCCAACTAATTAGAGCCTTCATGCTCACATCTGTATTTTTAATCTGTATTTACTGTTCACTGAGTATCATACTTCTATCAGGAGTCTATATCTGATGTAGTGGCATAAATCCCACATAACTAATTGCTTAAATTCTATTGACTGAACTAAACCTATTCAGCTTCCTTTTAGAGGCTACTCTTCCAAAATTCCCAAAGGGCTCTTGGGATCTGTAGTTCCCGGGTTCTCATCCCCCAAATTCATTTGGTTTCCTATCCACACGGAAAAGTTGGGTTGAAAGCACAGGAACAAAATTAAGCGGGGGGCAAGGTTATTTTCTTTTTTTTTATCTAATCAAGTTCATGGCCTTTCAAATGTACATGTAGTCAGTAAAACTTTCCATGTCTTAATTGAGCCTACTTTGCATGTATTTTCATATATTTCTCTCTATATGTATATATGTCTATGTCTATGTATATGCATATGTATATGTATATAAATGTATCTATATATCTGGTCATACCCTATTGTGTCTCCTAATGGAAATGTAAAATATCTATATTATGCATTATATTTTATATATTTAAATGTATATATGCATATAAATATTGGATACCAAAAAATTTAGTTCCACCACTTCACTAAACACTTTTTGAAATAATTGTATTCAATTTAAGAATATTTTTAAAAAGATATCTATGTGTATACATACACACAACCACATACACATTGATAGGTAGATAGATAGATAGATAGATAGATAGATAGATAGAAGACACACAATTTATACACAGATATACCATGGGTAAAATTATGTTCTCAAAAGTAAAATACAGTTAAGCCTGATGCAACAGCCTAGAAAGGATGTATCATAATTTCTCTAAACATCTGAATCACAAAATTATTGTATTTTATTTGCCATTTATTGGAAGTGTTTGTGTTATCGACAAGCTTGGCTATGGTAATTCAATTTCTCTCTGAGACCATTTTATTCACCAACTGTTATATATCATAGACTATCATGAGTGATTTCATAGTAAGTGTCACCCAAATGATCCTAATCCACCTTGCTCTGGTATTTCTACCCTGTAGCATTTGTACACTCTCACTTATACATGCTTATTGAATATAATGATGAATTGACAAACTCCTAAGTACTCTCACTGGTGCTGTGAATGAAGCTGAGAGTGGAACAGAACACCAGGATCATCTCATATCCTAATGCTCTTCACTGCTCCCAGAATTGTGAATGACTAATATGTCACTGACCACCTGGTCCATGACTATTCTACATTATATTAAATGGAGAAATGAGTATATAGTATGGCTAGACAATGTTTTGTTTTTCCTGTGGTACACTTCATCCCAAAAGCTTCATTATATATTATACAGAATTCTTTGAGGAAGAATGAGGTGGATGCTATTATTTAAGGTATGCTTTGATTATGCCCCAATGCCCTTCTCCAGAGAAGGCAAACCAGAATTAAACTTAGCTCTTAAAATTCAGAGAAAGAGTACTAAACTGTGAGTGATTTTATAATTTATCACTGGCTTGTCCCCATTCTGTTGCACAGTGTACACATATGCTTTAGCCAACACAAAATACAACCTGAACTAATAAAAATATACACAAACAGCCTCCTATATACCACAATGATAGCAAAGTAGAACAAGCCCAGGACCTAGTACTGTGGGTGCCATTGTGAAAATGGGTTTCTTACCCTCAAAAAATCTTTGCCTAATATGCATCCTTTCGACTCTCACCACAAAATCTACTGAGTTTGAGTGAGAGCTTTCTCACTACCACATTGTTACATGCCTCAGTGTCTTTATACCACCAAGTCAGATATGACATCGCCATTCCTAGTTGACTCAGCATGGCCTAACAGAAAGGTCTTGGAATTGGGAACAACACGGATTTGAATCCTAGCTCTTTGAATTTGTGGAAATCACGTAACATCTCTGAGTCTCAGTTTTCTCATCACTAAAATGACAATAATAATATTCATAATGTCTATCCCAGAGATTGGTGCAATTATATATCTATATCTATATCTATATCTATATCTATATCTATATATCTATGTAGATATATAGATATATATAGATATAGATATATAGATAGATAGATAGATAGATGAGTTCAGATGTGATTCTCTTCTATCCCATCTAAAACTAGTTTCACACTGCTTGCCCAAGGTACAATTTGCTGTATTTGTCCTGGGTGCAAAAAAGTCCTTATTCCTCTACTCATGTGCTGCCACAGAAATGCCAACTCAATCAAAAGCTTCTTATGACCAATGCCCCTTTAGGTAGTAGTGCACAGGAACTCTGCCTCTGATGTAGAGTGAATCACCTGTTCTCCCCATTGATTCTCAATTTTAGAGTGTCCCAATTTCCCAGTATGTTGAATAGGGAGTAAAAGGGTTGAAAGAACAAAACCGAACCAAAAGCCAAAAACCGTGATCAGTAAATTTCATATATAATAGCACATTGACACATTTAAGTATATCTGGGGGGCAGGGTTAGAAGTTCAAATAGAGTTTATGTAAAATAATTTCTTCTCGGAATCATAAAGTTTTAGAATTACAAGGGACCTGGAGGGGGAGCAGGGGGGATTCTTATCCTGTCAATTTATAGATGAAGAAATTGAAGCATGGAAAGGAAAAATAACCTAACCAAGACTACATGGATAGCAAGTGATGGAGCCAATATTCGAATTGTTGTCTTCTGGTTTCAGAGCCAGGATTCTGACACCCTGGTGTTTCTTTCCTGAGTTAATCTTGTACTATTAACAAATAGTCCATACAAAGGAAATGTTCTATGATTCCATTATAAATGAATCGTGAATGCACAGTCTCTGCTTGCATCAAATGACTTAGATAATTCAGTATCCTTGAAACCATCAGCAGTCAGCTACTGAGAATAAAAATGAGTTATAGAAGCCTAGAGATGGTCTATAATCCCTAGTGGGCCGTAAGTGAGGCTTCACCAAAGTAGTTTTAGGTGTGGTGCAGTCTGTGGAATTTAGATGTTTTTATGACATTTTCTGTGCTTCAAATACTCCTACGTAAGAGACGTGAAAATAATAGGAACTACAGGAGGAATGAAAGAAAGATATCATGTGGGCCAACCACCTTATTTTACAAATGAGGAAACTGAGGCCCAAAGAATTTAAATAATTTACCTAACATCTCATAACTAGTAAATAGTAGAGTGAGGATTCAAATATGTATCTTGGATGAAGTAATATTACTTCATAACCCTTGATAATTATGCTATATACAATGCTGGTTATACCTCAACCCTTGAAACCAGAGTATGCTGGCCATTTGAGGGGTCATAGTGGATGGAATAGGGTGGCTAGGTGGCACAGTGGATAGAGCACTGGTATTAGAATAAGAAGACTCATTTTCATGAGTTCAAATTTGGTTTATTCACTTAGGCTGCCTTAACAAGAGCATAATGTCCGGATAAAAAGAGATTATATAAGTGAGAAACACACCTTTGTGGTTCACAGGACTTCCCAGGCAGGGTAAAGGGAGTAGCCTGGATGAGCTTCCAGGTCCACTGCTCCCTTGGGGGCCCTTAGGAAGATCTATATGGGATGCCCCCCAGTGCTGCTGTGGGGATCACAAGACTTTCAGGTAGGGTTAGGGAGATAGCCTGGGACAAGCTTCCACTGCTCACTACTTCCCTTTTTGGGGGATCCTTATGAAGAGCCACATGATGCACATGTTAAAGCAACAAACCCCTTCTCACTGAAAGAACTGAGAAACAGAGTTTGCAGAAGAAGGTGTTTATTTATGCTTCCAGCAAGGAAGTGAGAGTCTACAAGTTCTGTCCTTCCTGGTAGACTTGGGGTTAATTAAATTCTTCAAATTCCTTAGTTTATTTCTCTCTGTCTCTCTGTCTCTATCTCTCAAGACATACATACATATATACATATATATATGTATATATATATATGTATATATATATATATATATATATATATATATATATATATATATAGCCAAATTTCTCAAAGGTTAGTCAAAATCCTCATACTCCTCACTTTATTTCCTTCTATGTATTCTACAAATACATATGATTATATGTAGATTACGGAGGCATAGTAGTGAGGATACTTGAGACCTAACCTGGCCCTTACCTCTTCTCTTCTAAGGTCAGAGCTGTGTACCAGGCCCTCTACCTTTCTGATTCTCTCTGTCCATTGACGTAGTTCCAGGAAGGCCAGGGTTTTAGTAAAGTAAGATAAGCAAGAGCTTTCCCACAACTACTAATTATCTTCCAATAACTTTTTTTAGAGAGGGAAGGCAAGGTAATTGGGGTTAAGTGACTTGCCTAAGGTCACAGGGTTAGTAAGTGTGTCAAGTGTCTGACACTGGATTCAAACTCAGGTACTCCTGACTCCAGGGCGGGTGCTCTATTCACTGCACCACCTAGCTGCCCCTTTACAATAACTTTTGTGGGAGCAAAACAAGATTCCCTTATATCCTCTCTTACAGATACCTGTATGTATATTTTATATATGTGTGTATCTATATGTATATGTATATGTACATGTATAATATACACATACATACACCTACATAAACACATATATTTGTTGTTTAGTTCCTTCAGTCATATCTCTTTACGACACTCTTGGAGTTTTCTTGGCAGAGATAATGGAGTATTTTGCCATTTCCTTCTCCAGCTCATTTTTATAGATGAGGAAACTAAGGTAAGCAAGATCACATAGCTAAATATCTGAGGTCTAATTTGAATTTTGTTCTTCCTAACTCTAGTCCTAATACTTCAACCACTGTACCATTAGCTGCTACATAAATACACACACATACGCACGTATATTTGTATGTAAGTGTATACACACAAACATATATGCACATAAATATACACGTGTGTATATTGTACTCATCTTGAGAGCCCTTATTTTTGTGAGAGAGTTTTCATAATAACTTTACTCATTGTATACCATCCAATGCCTGTCTACAGGTAAAAGTGTCTTCACTACATAAATGTAAACACATAGGAAAAGCAGATCCTACATAAGAATAAATCAACCTGAAATTTAAAAATACACATTTTAAAATTCAAGTATACATAAATACTATTAAATCCTTATCTAAATATGCTCCATACTAAGAACAATTCATAAATTCATTTCATATCAGGCCCTACATATTCTGCTCTTTTCATGGACTAATATCAAATAATATTGATTTTAAGATTATTGAATTTTTAAAAGTCTTCAACTTTCTCTTTCTTTCCTTTCTCTCTTTCCTTTTTCTCTTTCTTTCTCAACCAACATTCATTTCTTCTTCAAAATTCTTTTCTTAATTTAAAAAAAAAACCAAACCAACTTTGGCTTGTATCATCTTACAAACAAAAGAGTCAGGTTTGCAGACACAAACAGCCCCAGTGCATTATAACTATTGTTCACAAAAGAGTGGTAAAAACCAAATGCTTTCTTTTCTTCTTGTTCATAAATAAAGAGTCTTGGTTAATGTGCCTGCTTGCTATCAGACAAAAGAAGGTTACAAAGGAAGACAAAAGGAAACTATTGCATTAGAAGTATTGTCTGCAAAAGGGTTCCTAAAAACACAGGCCTTGAAAGTGCATGACATTTCCATTGTCATAAGAGGTTATTCACTGCCTAGAGCATTTAATTATTAAAGGTCTGTTTTGAAGTATATTCTTCTAGTCCACATTCCAAGGCTTCTTTTGTATCAGCTGGATCTATTTCCTTGGACAGTTTATTGTACTTGAGAAATCTTATTGGGAGTTAACATGGTCCTCAGTTGCTAATTAAAAATTAGTATAAAGTTCTTTCTCCCTAAAACATTATATTCCTATTTTGCTCATGCTTCTGGAAAGTCCATAAACTTCTAAGGGAGATATTCCATTCCATTATCTTGACTTGTGGTAAGTTGTTTAATGGAAGAGCCTTAGGGAAGGAAGAAACTTTTATATTCCAACACCTACCTCCCACTCCCACCTTAAGGGATCCAAAACCACATGACAATCCACCGAGACATAGAAATGCCTTGCCATATGTGATTCTCAGAGATTGAGCTAGGAAAAAATGGTTTATTTTGCAATGACATTGATTTTGATTCAATATAATGAAGAACTTTCTAAGAATTAGAGACCTTCAAAAATAGAATGGTCTGTCTACTGCACATGAGTTCCTCAATCACCAGAGGTATTTGAAACAAATGAACACTTGGAATGCTATATGTAGTATTCTCACACTAGTAGGTAGGTTGGTCTAGATTTCTTTTAAGTTTTCTCCAAACTAAGATAATGCAAATATATGATTTAATATATTATTAAAAGGATAGTCACTGTTAAGAAATGGCTGAATTGCTCCATTCATTTTATCTGATTTAACTTCATTTTCTTCATTTGGTGCCTATTTTCTTTCCTTTTTAATTTATTGAATAAAACAAGAACTTCTATAACATAGTGCAATAAAAAACATGGTTGCAAATTAAACTGCAAATCTACTATGCACAATTTTGAAATCCTTTCAAATATACAACAAAATTATCATGTAATTTTTTTCATATATATATATATGCATATATATATACATAAACACACAAGTGTGTGTGTATTCCTTTGGGAAGTTATATAAGGATGATTTATAGGAACACATAATCAGAAAGTCATGCTTTTCAATTTCTTCTTTTTTCATGTTTGTATTTTTCTTTAACTTAATTTTACAATATTATGTATTACCATTCTGAAATCATGTGCTTAGTTTGAATGGAGTCCCCTTCACTCATATGACCCCAGAAGCCTATCCTTAATTCTAGATATTTTGTGGCTCAGACTCTTCTTGAAAAAAAAAGAAATCTGGATATAGTTCAAAGAAAGTACTCTGAAAGGATGAACCTGTGTAGGAATATCACTGGGAGTATACTCGTATTAGTATCATATTAGGATCACATATGTCCAGATAAAAAGCTGAAAAAGGAAAATCATTTTTACTATTCTGTTGTAGGCTGGTTCCCTACTGCATATTGTTCCCAGTGGGGCTTTCTGTCTCAGATGCTTCTTCATTTTCCATATTCATTTGAGATGTTTTTTTTTTTTAGCTCTACAGTTATCTTTAGGGTCACCCAATCTCCTGACCTTGTGACCTCACATAGCTTTCCCTCACTCAAATCAAAGCCAACTGTAAGTTATGTCCTCATTTCCCAAATATCATGGTCCTCTTTGAAAACGAAGGATAAACACAACCTGTGATTAGTCTGAGCTGTTTGAATGTGCACCCAGTCAATTTGGTAACTCAGCTCTTCCTCTCTCTTCCTCTCTCCCTCTTCTTCTTCCTCTGCCTCTCCTTCTTCCTTCTCCTCTTCAAAGGAAGATAAATTCTGATGGACAGAAGCTATCCAGTTAACTTGGGGTTTACTGGATAGACTCCTTCCTACCTTACTTTCTTCCTTCCTTCCTTCCTTCCTTCCTTCTTTTCTTCCTTTTTTCCTTCCTTTCTTCTTTCCTTCCTTCCTTTCTTTCTTCCTTCCTTCCTTCCTTCCTTCCTTCCTTCCTTCCTTCCTTCCTTCTTCTTCTTTTTTCTCAAATACCAAATCTGAAACCCATTTCATTCTGGACTTCACAGATTGGACCAGGATAGGTCCCTGCCCAAGTTCCTCTTAATGGCTATATTTTGGGCCCTCCTGGATTAGAGTGAATGTTAATGATAACTGTTTTCTCTTTTGACCATTTACTCTGAGGATCTTCTCCTCCCACTTTGATTTTTTTTTTTAATTAAAGGATCCATCCTTTGACTTACTTCTTAAAGAAGCCTATTCACTGAATGGGTGTTAATCTCACTCAAAGTGAGAACCTGAAAAGGCCTTAGCCTATAGCAGCCAGTGTCTCCCACTGAAGCCTGAGCAATCTTCAGTTATCCTGATAAATATCTGGCTACTGGGCCCTGATGGCTCTGGAGGAGAAAGTGAGGCTGGTGACCTTGCATAGCCCTCCCTCATTCAAATCAAAGTCAATTGCAATCATGTCATCATTGCCTGATGTCATGGTCCTCTTTGAAAATGAAGGACAAACACAACAATATGGTCACCCAATAAATTGCCCAACTCTCACTAAGTTTCTAATGTTTCTAATCTATATAGGATAACTTTAGCTCCATCAGCCACCTTTTTCAGTCTAGATAAAATCTTCACTTGAGGTATGCTTCCTACATTATCCTCCATTTCCTGAGGGAAGGAAGAATGTCTCTGCCCTTCATGTAAGGGCTACAAATCTCCTTTGCCCTCTCAGTCAATATTTATACAGCATCTTTTCTTTTCCAGCCTGCTCAAACAAAGTTGCAAATGCCAAGGCTAAGGTCATATCTGCTTTTTGAATTCTTCTTTCAACTACTCTCCTCTCTATTGTCTCCACCATCTTTTGGTTCAGCTCTCATCTGCCTTGTGGTCATAAATGTATTTTAGTTCTTAGGTCTCATTATGAGGTCGTCTTCCTTCCTACTCTCCTGTTAGGAAAATATCCTCAAGGTTCTCTTTTAAACAATAAAGACTATGTGACACAGTGGTGAGGAAATTATTTGTAACTTATACTCACATGTGTCTTTTTTCCATGCAAAAGTTGAACCTATTGGAAAAGGTTGAAAAGATTGGTGACCTTTGGACCTCTTACAGCAACAAATCACAACATGACAAACACAGTCATTCAGTCATAGAAAATAAATCTGTATACGTCTACACAGGCAGCACAAAACTAGAATTTTAGCATAGGAAAGAACCTTATTAACCATCTAGCTGATGCCCCCCTCCCCAATTCTTCATCAATGTAAAGAAACTGAAATCCACAGAGGTTAAATGCACAAAGTCACAAGTGCAATGAATAAGTAGCACATCCCAAAAGAAGGTATCGTTTAATGGGAAGCAACGTGGTGCCAAGAACATTGAATTTGGAGTTAGAAGATGTGGGTCTTAGTCTTGATTCTGCTGCTGACTATGTTATTTTAGGAAATCAAGTTAACTTCTCTGCATCTCAGTTTGCACTTTTTAACCATCATTTTGAAATCCCCTTAATTAGAAACTAAATCTCCTGAATACTATTCCAATGTTGTTGCTTCCCCCATCTCACCTTTTTATCATGCCAACACCCTATGGACCCTAAGGTATCTATGTACTCATAAACATATTATTTAATAATTCCAAAAACCTTCCAATAAATCCACTAAAGAATACAGAGAATTCTTGGAGAGAGTGAGTCTCACTCTAGAGAGAATTTGTTTTTATACACCCACACATTTATGCACACATACACACACATATACATATAAACATACACACATACAGTCATATATACATAGATATGTCTTGATATATATATGTATGTATGTGTGTATATATAGATCTGTCTATCTATCTATCAGCCTGAGAGAAATTAAACCAAATTAAACCGTTAAACTAATTTCATTTGTCTACTCTGTAATAAATTGGGATTCACAATACATATATATACATACATGCATATATACATAAAAACTGAAAAAGATTGATTGCCAAATAAATAACCCAGAAGGCTATTATATGATATTATAAATTGATTTTTTCTATAAAAATGATTCAACATAGAGTTTCTTCAAATATAAAGTTCCCCTTGAAATTTAAATTAAGACTATTTTTGTACATTTTTCTATTTGTGTTTTCTTTTCCAAAAATTACTCACTTTCAGAAAGTAACTTCTCCTCTCTGGGCCTGTTTTCCCCTGAGGGGATTAGACTACAAGATGATCCCTATGGCCCTAGCTCTTACACACTATTTCTCATTCTGAAAGAGATGCATTGAGTAAAATGAGGTAGACTCACCCCCTAGGGAATACAGAGACATTTTGGGGGCCTGTAGTTTTCCCACCGTGTGCGAGAGAATTTGGCTCACTAACAAAAGATAGGTAAACATTTTAAAGTAGTAATTTCAGATCACAGCTTTTAATGGGGTATACTTCAGAGATGAATGTGTATATACATATATACATTTATATATACATATACATATACCTCAATGTAACTGCCCCTCATGAGGATGAGAAAGGCTTATTTTGTTTAAGTCCAATAATCATTTAGAAGGGATTTTTTCCCAATGAGTATCCATTGAGAAAACACACACACACACACACACACACACACACACACACACACACACACACTCAAAATCTTATACTACATGTCCTTAGGATAGAAATCTAGTCTCCCTTTACCTTTGTAGAGAAAGAATAAATATCAACAATAGTGACAGAAATCCAGGATAATAATGAGGTAGAAATGAATGTAAGTCTAGTATTAATTTGTCTATATTTAACAAAATCAGTGTGATTTGCTCTTTTGACTATTTTTATTCATCTACTGCCTTTCAGAATGTTTAAGTATAAATGGAAAACATTTTCTGTTTTATATGTCAGTCACTCACACATAATTTTCTTTTCCCCATTGTAATTCCATGCCCTTTTCTTTAGATGTCTCTAGCTAATCACTGATTTTGTAAGCAAATTCCAGTGCAAACCAATCTGATTTTTTGCAGCATGTAGTTGGTATCATGAGACATTGACTAAATAGACAATTTACATTTTACTGCACTAAAATTGATTAAAGTGCAAACTCTTATTTCTTTGGAAGTTTGTCAATTTAAAATTACAGTATTTTATTTCTTTTGATTAGGTAAAAATGATTTTTAAATGTAATTGAATGACAAAATCCTTAATTAAGAAAAGCCTTTGAAATATTTCCCGAGAATGGCCATCTTATCTCTTCCCAGTGAGCTCTAGAGAGAGAGGAAGACTTCCTCAGTGTTGTTTTTCTGAGAAGCATCATTGTGATATGAAATTGACCCACAGTTGTCAAAAAGTACTGAAGTTATACAATCTCTGGGAGATACCATCCAATATATTAATCATTAATCTACAAGCATTTATTAAACACTTAACATGCTCCAGGCACTCTGCTAGGTACTTGGCATACAAAGAAAAAGAAAAAAAAAGAAAAATGTCCTGCTCTCAAAAAGCTTATATTCTTCTTGCATTCTAATGGGGACACTCTGAGTATGGGTACAGTGAGGGGGAAAGTTGTATGTCACTCTATCTAAATTTAAAGGTGTTTATCTCTAGGTACAGACAAAGGTGATGCATTTTCTGACACAGCAATTTTCAAAGAGCTCTTCATTGGTAGAAGGAATTCATGAGCTGAAAAAAAAAATCACAGCTCCTTGAAGCATTAATCCATTGAACTTCTATTATGAATTTGCTATGTGCCAGATACTAGGGGCTTTGAATTGGAATGGGAAAGGATTTTTGATTTCATTGGTGTAGGGGACTCCTTGATAAGAAAACCCCATCCACCTATGCAAGCAAACACATTCTCTGTACCTTGTAGTCTTCGAGTTGCTTAGAGCATTGAGAAGGTAAATAGGTTGTTCAGTGTGACTTCTTTGCTATG
>CM053581.1:60304356-60322592 GCA_028627135.1 Pseudochirops cupreus | reverse complement strand
ACCAGTCAGAAAGAAACAATTCAAATACCATAGAGTCACAGCCAGAATAATAACAATAATAATAAAAATTTAGCAGTTTCTACATTAAAGGAGCAGAAGCCTTCAGTTATGATATTCAGGAAGGCAAAGGAGCTAGGATTACAATCAAGAATCACCTACCCAGCAAAACTGAGTATAATCCTCCAGGGGAAAATTGGACATTCAATGAAATTGAAGATTTAAGTAGTCCTGATAAAAATATCAAAGTTATATAGAAATTCAGACTTTCAAATACAAAACTCAAAAGAAGCACAACAAGGTAAACAGCATAGAGAAATCATAAGGGATTTAATGATGTTAAAGTGTTTACATTGCTACATGGGAAAATACTTGCAAATACTCAAAAAAAAACCCCTTTCTTATTAATAGGGCAGTTCAAAAAAGGACACAGACAGAAGGCACAGATGTGAATTAAATTAGATGGGATGAATGTTTGAAAAAAAAATTAAACTAAGAAGTAAGAAAGAGGAATGCACTGGGAGAAGGGGAAAGGGAAAGGTAGAATGGGGTGAATTATCTGACATAAAAGAAATACAAAAGAACTTTTACAATGGAAGGTGAAATGAGGGACTTTGAGGGGGGGAGGTAAGTAAATCTTACTCTCCTCAAGATTGGCTTAACGAGGAAATAACATGCATAGTTAAGTACAGAAATCAATCTTACCCTACAGAAAAGTAGGAGGAAGAGGGGATAAAAGAAGGGTGAAGTGGGGAGAGAGAAAAGAGGATGGATTGAGGTAGGTAAGGGACAGAAGCAAAACACTTTTGAGGATGAACAGGGTGAAAGGAGAAAGAAAATGCAAGAAACAGGTACAAAATATGATGGAGGAAAACACATAGTAAACATAACTGTGAAAAAAAAATTACACCCAGTTGCTTTGATAAAGACCTCATTCTCAGATATAGACAACTGGATCAAATTTATAAAATTAAGAGCCATTTCTCAATTGATAAATGGGCAAAGGATATGAACAGACAGTTTTCAGATAAAATAATCAAAGCTATCTATAACTAGGAAATAAATGCTCTAAATCAGTATTGATTTAAAAATTGCAGGGGCATGAAGTCAAGATAGTGGTATAGAAACAGGGAAATTCCATGGCTCCCCTCACAACCACCTCAAATACCTACAAAATTTGACTCTAAACAAATTTTAGAGCTCCAGAACTCACAAAATGACAGAGAAACAAAGCTCCTGATGAAGGCAGCCTGGCAGGCAGACAGGAAGGGTTCATTGCAGCATGGTAGAAGCCAAGCCCAGCCCCATGGTTTTATCCCCAGGTCCAACCAGCCTGGCCAGAGCATTTGGGGGAGTGGATCACCAGCAGCTATGGCAGTTTCCAGAATTATCAACCCATAAATACCAAAGACAAAGGGAAAGGTCAGTGGAATTTGGCTGAATTTGGGGGGGGGGGTCAGTGGAGAGGGTCAGGCCCTCTGCCCCCAGAGCCAGAAGGGGTGGAAGCAGTGGCCCTGCAGCTGCCTCAAAATGGCTGCTTTGTTTCAGAGCTCATGGCCTGCAGATTGCTGGGGGGCCAAGCAAACATTCAGCAGTTCAATGATCTTGCCTTCACCTGCCTGGATAGGGATCGCAATCTTGGGTGGTGGTCCTGAAGTGTGTGGCCACTGAGCTGAAGCTGGTGGTAACTGTAGAGACAGCAGCCTCCTAATAGCTCCAGCAGCTGTGAAAATGCCACTGATTTGGGACAAAGCTCTCCCCTCTGGAAGCAGAGTTCTACTGTGGCAAAGACCCCAAAAGCCAAATTAATTGACTGGCAACATGAACAGGCAAAGGAAGCAAATCAAACACAGCCATTGTATCATCAAGCACCCTAGCATACCCAGGGTGGCTGCTAGCACAGGTTCTTAGATCTGCTTTCCTAAAGGAAAGCAACTCAAAATGGGTTAAAAGTCTCACTTTAATCAATCAAACACATATCATTTACCTAGTTTGGCAGAAAAAGTCAGCACCCTGAACTTCAAAGAATGCAAACAGAATACAAATAAGTTCACAAACAGAAGTTACAAGTAGACAAACAGATCAGCAGACAGGCTTCCAACCATCTGGCCATTATTACATGCATACCTGTTCAGTTACCAGAGTGGAAAGCATCAACATCTGGGTTTTTCAAAGCTGGGGGGCTCAACGGCTTCCCAGAGTCTTGTTTGGTCAAATCACACAACTCTTCTCAAAGTGAGCCCTGAAGCAAAGCCTCACATCAGCATTATATATAGCCTTCTCCTGGCTCAGAGAATGTCACAGCTCTCTTGACGCACTGCCCAATCATAAAGCAACAAGGCATGGGCATTCCTGAAGAACAAGCCTCCCACCACAGGCTCCATCTGACCACATTCAGCCTATTAAGGAGCAGAGCACATTTTCAAATCAGGAAGGGGTCTCAGAGACACTTAAGCCACTTAAACAAAAGTCCTAGGGGCAAGGAAGATCTTCAGATTACCATAACAGCCATCCGACTTTAGATTACTTTTTTGGGGACAAAAAGGATCAAAGCATAGAACGGGAGGAAGGCAACACAGTCAGAACTCCTGTACCAAAAGCTTCCAAGAAAAATAAAAACTGGTTATGGGGCATAGAGGAGCTTAAGAAAGATTTTTGAAAACTAAATAAAAGAAGTAGAGGAAAAATTCAGAAGAAAAATTATAATGATGCAAGAAAACTATGAAAAGAGAGTAAACAACATGACTGAAAAAAATAACACCTCAAAAAATAGACTAACTCAAATGTCAGAAGAGGCCCAAAAAGCCAATGAGGAGAAGAATGACTTAAAAAGCCAAATTTGCCAGATGGAAAAAGAATCTGAAAAGCTCACTGAAGAGGATAATTCCTTTAGAATTAGATTGGAACAAATGGAAGCAAATGACTTCATGAGAAGTCAAGTTACTATTAAATAGATCCAAAAAATGGAAAAATAGAAAACAATGTGAAATATCTTACTGAAAAATCCACTGACATGGAAAATCAATCCAGGAGAGAAAATTTTAAAATTATTGTACTACCTGAAAGCTATGATCAAAAAGAGAACTCAGAAGTCATCATTCAAGAAATTCTCAAGGAAAATTGCCCTGATATTTTTGAACCAGAAGGCAAAATAGAAATTGAAAGAATCTACCAATCACCCCTTGAAAAAGATCCCAAAAAGAAAACTCCTAGGAATGTTATAGCCAGGTTCTAGAGTTCCCAGAGGTAGGAGAAAATATTATAAGCTGCCAAGAAAAACAATTTGAATATTGTGGAAACAATCAGAACAATATAGGATCTAGCAGCTTCTACATTAAGGGATCGATGGGCCTGGAATATGATATTCTGGACATCAAAGGACCTAGGACTAAAACCAAGAATCACCTACCCAGCAAAAATAAGTATAATGTTTCAGTGGAAAATATGGTCATTCAATGAGGTGGAGGACTTTCAAGCATTCTTGATGAAAAAAACAGAGCTGAATAAAAAGTTTCACATTCAAATACAAGAAGCAAGAGAAGCATGAGAAGGTAAGCAGGGAAAAGAAATCATAAGGAACTTATCAAAGTTGAAGTATTTGCGTGCCTTCATGGAAAATTGATAATTGTAACTTAGGAAACTTTTCTCAGTATGAAAATAGTTGAAGGGAATATAAATGTATATACATGTTTACATACATATATGTCTACATAAAAGGGTATGTATGCATATGGATACATATGTAAATGTGTGTGTATGTGTCTACAAGTGTACATAGACAGAGGATACAGAATCAGTTGACTAGGAAGGGATGATATTTAAAAGGTGAAATTGAGTGGTGAGAAAGGAATATAATGAGAGGAGATGGAGAGAGACTGAATGGAGTAAATCATCTCATATAGAAGAGGCAAGGGATAACTGTTACAATGGATGGGAAGAACAGGAAAGCAAAATGGAATGGGTCAACCTTACTCTCATTGAATTTGGCTTAGGGAGGGAATGATGTAAACATTAAATTTGGTATCTTGCCCTACAGGAGAGTAAGGGGGAAGGGGACAAGAGGGGGGATGGTGGAGGGGAGGGCAAGTTGGGGGGGAGGGTAGTTAGAAGTACACATTTTTTTAAAGGGACAAGGACAAAATAGAGAATAGAACAAGTGGCAGATGGCATAGGAGGGAGGAAAATATAGTCAGTCTTTCACAATATGTCTCTTGTGGAGATGTTTGCATAACTACACATATACAGACTGTATTGAATTGCTTGTGTTCCCAGTGGGGGTGAGTGATGAGGGAGAAAGAGAAAGAATTTAGAATTTAAAGTTTTAAAATCAAATGTTTAAAAAAATGTGTGTGTGTGTGTGTGTGCATGTGTGTGCATGTGCATGTGTGTGTGTGATTATTTACATGCAACTGAGAAATAAGATATGTAATGGTAATGGAATTTGGAGAAGCCTCTATATTGGCATAGCTTTGGGGTTGAGTGTAAAAACCCAGAGCTTGTGAATCCCACCTGTGGGATGGACTTGCTGATGTGAAGAGAGAGGGCTGAACTGGGAGGAGCCATGAATTGGGAGAGAGGCCCAAGCTGAGAGAAGTTCCAGAAGGACTTTTGGGAGAGCAGTATCCAGTATCCTGGAACCTGAGTTGCTGAGAGAAAGACTGCTGAGGGCCAGTTGGAGCTGCCCAAGACTTTTGAGAACTGCCACCCAGATCTGCCAAGAACTGAGGAGGTATGGCTGTGATGCTGGTATTTTGTTTCTCTGTTTTGATGTTGTTTTGCCAGATTCACCTGCTGTGAAGGATAGTGCTGCTGTTGTAGAGGACCTGGAACCTTGCTGTTGTGCATATAAGTCCTTTTCTTTGTTGGAGGATTTTCTTGCAGTATGTTTACAAAAATACTGAAGAGGGCCTTGCTGATGTTTTCAGGGATTCTGGGACTCTTCTACAGGCAGGGAGTGACTTGATGAGGACATTGGCTATGACTGTTGAGCCTTGTCTCCCCAGAAACTGAGACTGCTGAGGGCTTGCCTCCAGTCAAGATGAAAGAAGGGCCTTTCCTTGGGTTTTCAATGATGAGATGATATCTTAACCTTGTTATAACTTAAGGGTGGATGGCCTTTTGTGCTCTCGTGCCCCTTTTGAGAAAGTCTTTGGTGTTAATGGATGGTATTGTAATTCAGTAGTGTCCTGGGGTGGGAAACCTTTGGCCTTTTTGTGCTCTGTGATTGATTAAATGAATGTACTTTGTTTATGATTGGAAACTATTCTCCATTTGAGAAGAGATTAAATGAATGTACTGCCCAGGAGTGGGCTAGTTTGACTACTGATCAGAGGGTGGAGTACTTGGATCTTGGTACTTTGCAATTGAATTGAGAACTTACTTGCTAAATGAATGAGTTACACTATATTTTGACTTTCTCTATTCTGTGCATGTTTGCTGAATAAATAGGGTTTGCTATGCTGGTAATCCAAACCTTGGAAATTGTCTTTGCTTGGCATTACAGATATACAGGCACTAGGGTAGGGAGATCCATCTTGCCCTACCGGAAAATCAAAGGGGTGATGGAGCAGGATATAGAAGAGAGCATATTGGGGGAGGGGATATACAATGGCATTGCTGGTTTGGGGGGGGGTGGATAGGGGAAAAATGGGGAGAAAATTTGTAACTCAAAACTCATGGAAATGAATAATGTAAACTAAAAATAAACAAAAGTTAATTTAAAACAAATGATAAATTAAAAACCCCTCTGAGCTACTACCCTATATATCTCAAATTAGCTAATATGACAGAAATGGAAAATAGCAAATGTTGCCATGGATGTAGGAAAATTCACACAGTAATATCCTGTTGGTGAAGTTGAATATTGATCCAGACATTCTGCAGAATAATTTGGAACTATGTCCAAAGGGCTATAAGACCATGCATATCCTTTGATCAATAAAATCTACTACAATAAATTCCAAAGAAAAGAACCTATATGCATAAAAATATTTATAATGGCTCTTTTAATGGCTGCAAAAAATGGGAATTGGGGAATGTCCATTAGTTGGGGAATGACTGAACAAGTTGTATATAATTGTGGAATACTATTGTGCTATAAGAAATGATGAGCAGAATTTTTTCAGAAAAACCTAAAAAAGACTTACATGAACTGATGCAAAGTTAAATGAGCAGAACTAGGAGAACACTGGATACAGTAACAGCAATATTGTACTATATTAAATTGTGAATGACTTAGCTGTGCTCAACAATACAATGATTCAAGGCAATACTGAAGCATTTATGATAAAAAATATTATCCATCTCCAGAGAAATAACTGACGAAGTCTAAATGCAGATCAAAGCACACTTTTTCTTTATATTTCTTTCTGTTTGTTTGGTTTCAGTCTGTGTTTTCTTTTCACAACATGACTATTATGGAATTTTTTTTTTCTTTCTGACTTCACATTTATAACCTGTATCAAATTCTTTGCCTTCTCAACGTGCAGGGGGCTAGTGAATGGAAGGAAGGAGAGATTTAGATTCCTTTTCAAGGCATCAATTTTCTTCTTCACCTATAAAATGAGGAAATTGTACCATATGGCAGAGGATGGATTTGAATCGAACTCACTTATGATGAATGGGTTTCTTTTAAAAATATTCTCCTTGTTTTGGAATAAAAGATTTCTGTCCAAAGTAACAAACTGTGGCAAGAATTCAATGTTTATAGGCTTTCCTGCCAAGGACCCTTTCCATATACTATTATCAAGATTGTTGGTAATTGCCATCACAATAAAAATAGGATTTATTGAGAAATAAGCCCTGGAGCTCGAGGGAAAAAAAAATATTCAATATTCACAGACTTAGATTGCCATTGTCAAAAACTCTCCTATTCTCAATAAAATATCCACCTAAACACTGACGCTCAGCCACACCTTTCTAATGCTTTAAGACATTTTGTCTTTTGCAACATCTTCTCACTATTCATCACTGCTATCTTAGGGTTATATTTCTGGATAACAACAAAAAAAAATACATGGTTATCTTTCTAAAAGACTTTACTGATATAGGTAAGATGACAGGGGCTTCTTAGAACTATCTAAACCCTAGAGCTACTTAGGTGTAGAGGTAAAAGAGCTTTGCTCAAAGCATCCATTATTGTTGGAACACAAATAGACTAAAAGTAGTTGAAAGCTTCTTGATTATCTTTCCTAAACCATATTTTTCTCGTCACATTATAAGTTATTTCGGTAAGGAATGAGTCAATGTTTTGCAATTCTAACTTATCTATAGATTACATTTGAATCCATAAATGATCTCACATTTATTGAAATACAAAATAAAACTCATCAAAAGTATCGTGTATAGAATGATTTCCTTTAAACACATCATGCTTATTTATCAAGAGAAAGAAATAATAAAATAAATACACACATTTTCCTGCTAATAGAGTGATATGCATAATTTCAAACTATAATATTCAAAATAGAAAGACATCCTAAAAGAGAGACAGGAGTGCCAAGTAAGTCAAATTATGAGCACCTCCTTCTTTAAGACTATAATGGAGGCAATAGTCCAGGACAATGAAAACATAAGGCCTTGGAAATAGTAGTACCCCCAGAATACCATCATTGTTTCAAATTCCACAACAATCAATGTCAGAGTCAATGATTGTGGAGAAGGGTCTAACATTCCTTACTACACTAAGTGCTATATATTGTTATCTATAGGAAGGTTAACCTAAGAATCTTCAGAGTGGCAACACACCTGTAGTGGGTGCTTAACAAATGAGTTTTGATAACTCCATAAATTATTTTTATTCATTCATTCATTCATTCGGCCAGTGGAGTATGTTACAATGCTCACTGTGCAATCAGAGAATGTTGATCCAAATCTTGGTTCTAGTACTTAAGATCACATACATACAACTTAGGATCACATACAGAGAGCTTTGTAGGTAACCTAATCTTATCTCCACATATTACAGATAAAGAAAAATTAAAGGGACAATAAATGACTTTACCAAAGTCATGCAGTATTAAATGGTAGAGCTGCGATCAAGCTAAAATCTCTGACTTCAAATCTAATGCTCTTTGTATGGCATTATTACTCATGTGATTTGGGATGTCATTTAACTTCTCATCTGTATTATGAAGGGTTTGGGCAAGTTGATTTTTTTAATGTCTCTTGCTCTACCTCTAAATCTCAAGTTCTTGGATTTGGTTTTCAAAACCACTGTTTTGAAAATAAATTTGAAAGACTTAAGAACACTGAATTACCAAGCACAATTCCAGAAGGACTGATAATAAATTATGTTATCCACTTCCTAAAAGAGAGGTGACAGATTCAAGAAGCAACATAAGAGCATTTTGTTTTTCTGACATGGCCAATGTAAGAATTTATTTTGCTTGTCTACACAAATTTGTTATAAGAGCTTTTGGTTCCCACTCCACATAGTTCAGGACGGGGTAGAAAGTAGAAAAAGTAAATGTTTGTTATTCAAAAAGAAATACAGTTTGGCAAAATGCAAAAAGAAACATATCGAGTGCTTTAAAACACCACACCATCACAATTATGCTTTCTTTATTATTGTTGTTTATTCATGTCAGTCCTTTCCAACTCTTCATGATCCCATATGCAGTTTTCTCAGCAGAGGTACTAGAATTGTTTTCCCTTCTCTTCTTCATCTCATTTTATAAATGAGAAAACTGAGTCCATTAGGATTAAGTGACTTGCCGTGGGTCACACAACTAGTAAGTTTCTGAGGCTGGATTTAAACTCAGGAAGATAAGTCTTCCTGACTTCCAACCCTGTAAAAATCAATCAAGAGCAGCTCTCCTGAGGGCTGCTGCTGTGAATAATTTTAAGGTTCTGATCCCATAGTACAGGGAACTCTCTATTCAGCAAAAAATTAAAGTAAAACATTCAAAACAATATAACATAACTTATTACTAAGGTGGCCACATAGTCTTAAAAAAACATACCATACAGTAAGTAACGATCTCATCAATCAGTATTGAGTACCCAAGTGAAATCTCCTTTCATCCTTAAGTAGATGGTGGCTTCCAAAGTCAATCATCCTTAAGGGGTAGTAGAAAGTACAAAGGCCATCCACCCCTAGGTCATAAGTAAGTTACAATCTCATCAATCAGGGCTGTGTACTCAAGTAAAGTTCCTTTCTTCTTAACTTGAGTCTGACTTCCAAACTCCATGTCTCCTCTTCTGCTCCCAGATCTTGCCTGGATTCACCACACTGTTGCCTCATTCACAGGTAGGCAGCTTTCTGCTCCTGTTTCTCACCTCAGTTTGCAGATAGCTCTTCAAAGTATCTGTTTCAGGGGAGACAAAGATTAACAGAGCCACAACAACATTTACACACATTAAGCTTAACAAAGTTACAACAATATTTATAAACTGAGGCATTATCATCTCAACTCTTTCTGTCTGAGAAATCAACATAAATAAACAGAGTGCTTCTGTCTGACAAAGTAATACAACTCAACAAACAGAATGTTTCTGTGTGACCAACTAACACAATCAGTAGACAGGATGCTTCTGTCTGACAAAGTAACACCAATACAGATCAACAGACAGAACAACAGATAAAGTGCTGAAATCACAAGCATCCTCTCTCTTTGTTCTGCTTAGTCACAACACGTGCTCAAGTTTTTACATGGTTTGCTCCTTCCTGCTTCACCTTTCCTGTTGTATCCTTCCTGTTCTGCTCTTTCAGCAAGTTCCTACCACTTTGGTCTCCCTATGATCATATTAGGTATATTAAGGGCAGGGAAGGTCTTCAAACTCCCTGAGGTCTATTAAAGGCAACACAATGCATATTGTTTCCAATAAGGACTTGATATAATCAGAGGCAAGGCTCAAAGGCACTAGAATAACTGAAACAAAAAGCTAATTACTTGAATAACTGAAACAAGGAGCAAAGAATTCCTTTGCTTACCATTACAGGCCCAGCACACTATCCACCTTCTTTAAGCTAATATTAAAATGAGCTCCCATTACCTGAAAACCCATTATATTTTTTCCAGGGTAGGGTGTTCAGTTACATGCTAGATGCAGAGTTAAGCTTATCTGAGATTTTTTTTTTAGTTCATCTTTTAAGTTGGCTAACCTACATGCAAAAAAAAAGGTTGATAGTAGATATAATTCTACTACCATATCAATACATATAAATCAATATCAATATGTGGGTAATTTTTGCCCTTCAGGTCAACATTTTTTAGTTACATTGTGATGTTATGAAATGTATTAAGTCTGAATCCTGGCTCTGGTACTTAGTACATATACGACCATGACCTTCTCTGGATCTCACTTTCCTCATATAAAAAAGTAAACATGATCTCTAAGGAATGTTTCAAGCAGAATGCATAACTTATTAATACAGCAGCTTATATATTCAATGAGAACATACTGAATTTACCATTCTGAAAAATAATACCTGCTCTAAATGAAATGGCCTTTATATCTTACTATCGTTTTACTAGTTTTCATTTGTATGGCAATCAGGACCTGGGACAGGAAAATGGCAGTAAGAAAAGGAGAAGGGAGGACAGTTATGGGAAATGTTTCAGAAGGACATTTTGTAGGATTTCAGTTCATCAAGCAGTTGTTAAGCACCAAATGTTTGCAAGTGCAAACATTAGTATAAACCCAAATGGCTATAGGAAGAGAGATATGATTGGGTAAAAAAAGGTAAATAAGAAACATTTACTTCCTCCAAGAAACTAAAAGTCTAATATTTATAATCATTTGTTGAATGAATACATATTATGAAAGATAGGAATAAATAAATCTAAGTATATCTGGAAATATAGAATTATTACTCAGATGTAGATCAGAAAACTAAAGATGAAGATTTAGAAATTATCTCCATAGAGGTAATAGTTGAAATCATGGCAAAGGATCATTCTTAATAGGGTGAGAGTATACAGGAAGATTGTTGTAGTCTTAAAAGCAAATAATCAGGGACCTTAGAGAAGGAAAAGAAATCAGTGAATGAAAGCTAAGGGATGAAGAATAGAAAGAGAACCTGAATAACATATTACAGAAAGAACGTTAAAGCAATGATCTAGTACTATGACTTGGCAGCTTAATTAGGAACTATTCTTTATCAATTATAGCTGTAAGGGAGTATAAATTTCCAACATCGGCAGTTTTAGCAAAAAGAAGCTCCTTCCCCAGTTAAAGAAAGGCAGAATTTGTTATACTTTCTTGGGAAGTCAAATTTAAAAAGTAATGAGAGGAGCATAAAGTTAGATGGCAGAACGGAAAAAAAAAGAGGAGAGTGATGAAGGTATACAAAAATTGTAGATGAATGAAAGAATATACAAAACAGAGACAGTGAGGTTCAATAGATAAGCTTTCTAATAATCAGAGAAAAAGTTATATATTGGTGGATAGGTGATTTCATCAAATTCAATACTATTTTCTTTTTCTTTTCTTTTTTTTGTCTCAAGACAGAAAAGTTTCCAATGGAAAACAATTTGTTAATAGTCATTGCTGGCAGCACTGTCTATCCATTTGTGTTTGCAGTAAAGTCAAGCTCTCTAGAAGCACAAATAATAGTCAGTTAGGAAGTAAGTATTCATTAAGCATCTACTATGTAGTAGGTACTGTGCTAAGCATTAGGGATGCAAAGACAAAGAAAAAAAATACAACTTCTGTTCTCAAGGAGTTCCCAATCAAATGGGGAAGAAAATAGGAAAACAGCTATATATAAACAACGTATGTCTACATATACACACACACACACACACATATGTATATATGTACATATGTATGTATGTATATGTGTGTATATATACACATATGTATATATGTGTATGTATGTATATGTGTGTATATATATACATACATACATACATACATACATATATGTATATGTATATGTATATGGAGAGAGGGAGAGAGAGAGAGAGAGAGAGAGAGAGAGAGAGAGAGAGAGAAGGAGAGAGAACAAACTGGAAATAATCAATTGAGTACTAGAGTCCTGATTCAACAGGGACAAGAATTTCAAGTCAACAGTGTAAAATCCTATGTTTTAAGCTTCAAAATGATCATCTCAATTCCACATACATTTATTAAATGCTTGCTTTGGTCAAGAAATGAAAACATAAAAAACTCTATTTAATTTGATGAGAAGGAAGTTATCAGAAAATATTGATTAGAACTTACTTCTGATTGTAATCCTGGAGGCCTTAAGTTTTGGACTCTGCCAAATTCTGGATGGCAAGGAAATGAAGACTATATCTAGAGACCATTCCTTTGTGAAGGTTGCCAGTAAACATAAACTAAATGGAATTTAAACAAAATGACAGTAGAGTTTAACAAAGCCCTTTCTAAAATGGAGAAAACTGGACATGTTCAGAGGTAGAAGGGGAAAAATTGAAGATTGAAAGTGCTGAAGAATAAGGTAGAAAAAGTCCCTCAGTAATCAAGAGGAAGTGAGATCTGAGAGGGATTTGTGTGTGTGTGTGTGTGTGTGTGTGTGTGTGTGAGACAGAGAGAGAGAGAGAGAGAGAGAGAGACAGAGAGAGAGAGAGAGTGAGAGAGAGAGCACTTCTTGCTCTGACACAGGAAGGTTTGTTTCCTTTTCATTGGATCTTACATTGACAGAAGAAAAGGACATCAAAAGCATGCCAGTTCAGTGCTCTCAATTAATAGATGAGGAAACTGAAGTTGACAAAAGTTAAATGTCTTGCCCAGTCAGTCAGTCAGCAATAATGAACAAGGATGTATTAAGTGCTTTCTAAGTGCCAGGCAATGTGCTAAGTGCTGGGGATGAAGGGAAAAACATAATGCCCTCACAGTTTTGTAATAGTAATAGTAATAATGAGAATAACAAGCATTTATACAGCACATTAGAGCTCAAAATATTTAAAATGTATTATTTTATTTAATTCTCACAACAACACCAAGAAAGTTACAATATTTAGTCCCACTTTACAAATAAGAAAACCTAGAGAGAAAAAGTTTCAGTGACTTGCCTAGGGTTTGAGACACTGATGGATCTAACAGATTCTGATAAATCACAGACATATTGAGTTAAAGAGAAGCTAAGAGCCTTTTTGTTCTCAGTTGAAATCTTCAGCCAAAATTCAGGGCATCATACAGTAGCACACTGATTTTGAGAGTTTTTCTTCTCACTAGCCTTCCAGAGTTACCCACATATTCTGCTTAGCCTTAAGAGTAAAGCAGAGATAAAGAGACTGTTGATGATTGACTATAAATTAAAAGATGACTAACAAACTAGCTGAATTCTTCTGATTCTTCAGGCTTCAGCACTTCCAGTCCTTCAGTTCACCCATTTCTGAAACGAATATTTTATATCTATTTGGTGAAATTATACTGACACTAAATAAAGTATTGAAAGTCTTTTTTTTTTCATTCCTTTTGTCCAGTGCTTTTGCTAAGATCTCAAAGTTAGGAAAGGTGGCTTTGCGCCACAAAGAGACCAAAATTTCGCCTTTACTTGGATGGGAGAGGGGGAGATAAAATTCCCATTTTGAGGATGAACTTCAGGCTTCATCTTTTTTTGAAACAGAATACATCAAAGTAAGACATCAGGACTAAAAGACACAATGATCTTAGATCCAAAAGCTCGTTGAAAAGACCAGAGATGAGGTATGCTATTATGAAATGGTATTTGCTGGCTGAGATGGGATGGGGAGAAGAAGGATTCAGTAGCAAACATAAAAAGGACCTTGATATTGCCATTAGTCAGAGGCCCCAGGGCATGGTCATCTTCTGTAGGACCTCTATATTTTAAAGCACCAGCCTAGTGGGACATCTAAAAAAAGCCAGGTAGCACTGATTTTTTTTTTCAAGTCTGAAATTTCCAGACATTAGAATGAAATATAATAATGATTGGATGATTAATGTGAGTCTGAAGAAAAATGTTTTATGAAGTTTTTTCTGTTTGTTTTGTTTTAAAGAAAAGTCTTTTTCATCAATCTTTTAAAAAGTACTTTCATTTAAGGGGTCCAAGGACTTAAAGAATTCTGCATAAACTGAACCTAAATCTAACATATTCATGTTGAGATAGAAACGATCCTGCATGCTCCTGCTGTCCATTTCTTAATCCCATATTAGGTATGGCTGATAAATTATAATCTTCCTTTAAAGCTTAAATTGCTTTGTGATTGTTGATTATGTTTAATTATTAACTGTTTTCAATGAACCCAGAATTCACAATATGAATAGCTATTTCATATGGCAAAATATGAGCAAAATGATTCCTTTACACAGAGGAACAGTGCTTTTATATCCAAAACACATACATGAGAAGGGAGGTGAATCCACAATTTCTTCCTATCCCTGAATCCTCTGCCAAAATATTCAAAGAATCTTCAATTTTGTACTTACTAATTGCTTTCATTTGAACAAATTAAATATCTTGCTGAGGCTGTTGAGGTTTTACAACTCTTTTAAATTTCCAGTTAGGAGTGAAAAGGCAAGGTTTTTTTCTTTCTTTCTTTTTTTTTTGGTATGGAATTGAATTGAATCAAATTCATCTAAGCATGAATGGGATGTTGTGAGTAAATCCCCTCTGGCATCATTCCAGGGATTAGTAATTGGTGAAATTGTGATGATGTAAGTGAACAGCATGAGAGAACCATTTCCTTCCCCTTTGTCCAGTCTAAATGCAAATCTGAACTTTCTTGGCAGTTCATTTGCATATTAATGCTTATACTATTTCACTCCAGAGATCACTTTAGATTGCATAAATGAGGATGAGTAGGTGGTATTAGGAAGGGGTCATTTCATTACTCTGTCTAAACATTCTAGGCACAATACATAGAAAAAAAATCCATAGGGATTGATTTCCCTTGCCAAGGTTCAATATTTTGAGGACTAAGGACCATGGCTTAGCTGAAGGTTATTAGAGTAGACAACAGATGACTGAAAGAAGTTGTCTATTTCACATTTGTCCGGTTAAGAGAATTTTTTTTTTTAGAAAGTTAAGAAAGAGTAGGAGTGTGTTGTGGTCTAATTAGCATTTCCTTGCTGTAGCCTGGGAAATGTCAGGCGGCAGTTGGTGGCAAAATAAAGATATAATGTTGGTGATAATGAATTAAATTGTGTCTATTTGCATTGGAATGCTACGATAATGATCTGAAAGTGCTATTGTAAATATTCCCCTTGACAGTTCAAAATTGGACTTCAAGCTAATTGTATTTGAGATGAACTTTAAACCAATGAAAACACTTTTGATGTTTTACGTTCCTTTTGGCTATTCCGACGGATTTCACCAAGTTAATTCACCTCTATTTTATTTGAGCTGTTGGGTAATTGATGAATATACCATGGAAGTTTAATGAACAACCAGAGGGACCATTTAACTTATTTACTTGCTATAACTGAAAAGCACTTGATTATTATCCCCAATCTGGGTATGTATGGAGGCTAGAAAAATGAATACTGTTTTGTTTTTGCTTTTTTTTTTCCTTCTGCTACATACTAACATCACAAGCAAATATTGTCAGAGAATTTGAATATAGCCGACATGTTGTCTCCCATTAGCTAGAATTTACAGCTCTGCTGTTCACATTAGGCATTGCTTAGGGAGAACTTATGTTCTCTTGCCTGTAGACTTGAAGCTCTGTCGCAGTGGGGTTAACCACCAACATACAGAATCAGCAGATATCTTCATAGCATCTGTTGTGTGAATAACTCCCTAGTAATGGCCCTTTATTGTAAAGTCATTAAAATAAGAGGCTCATTCTTTTTGGGGGGAAGCCCTTGGAAACTAATTGCAATATCACATTTTAGTAGTAGATTCTTCAAAGTGGAACCATATTATTAGGTAAGTAGGTAAACATATATACACATTATATTAAATTGCATATGTTGTTATTCCTTTTGGACAGATTTACATTGAAAATAAATATGCCTAAACACAGAGATTACTATTAAATATGCAGTGACAGTGGAATATGTTCTTTTTTTTTTCCCTCTACAAATATCTCTACAAGCAAGATTAGCCTAATCCGTGTTAGGTATGCTTGGATAAATATGTGATTATGTTCTAAAGGGATGCAAGGCGTCATCTTGAGAAAATGAAAAGAGTGCTGAACTTGGTATCAGAAAACCTGGGTTCAATTTCCACCTCAAGTTTTTATTTGCTTTGTGATTCTAAGCAAGTCCTCTCAGAGTTTTAGGGTGCTCATTTCTAAATTAGGGAGAATAATGCTTGTATCATATACCAGTCATATTAGTTTAAAGAAAAAGTCTTTGTAAATCATAAGCACTATATAAATCTGGTATTATTGTTTTTCCTCCCTTATATGTTCCCAACTAGCCAGTTGTTGACGCCTGACATTTCATCATTAGAAACTTGCAGTGTTGAGCTAACAGATACTTTTAAACACTAATCCTCCCGGGAAGAGCAATAAACTATATTGTCAAACTAAAATGTAATTGACTATTACTGCACCTTATTATTTTATCATAAATTAAATAGATTTATTAATGAACTGAGAGTTTTGATGAGTACTTGGGAGTGAGATTAATTATTCTGACTTGTGGGGTATTTCTCTGAAAAGAAAGACTTTTCTTAGAGATTTTGTTGGGTAAGTCTAATATCCCAAAATATTAGAGGAATATCTCTTCAGTGGGAGATTTACCTGGAAAAAGGATGTTGGAAGGCACAAAGAGAGCATTCCAATGGATACATATTTGTCTAAAGATGACGCTGCCCACAAGTAGTAATGACTCAAATATATTTCACTGTTCTAGAGCATCTTAATAAGATGTAATTTCATAAAACATTTTTTCCTATCATTTCTAATTCTGATCCATTGGAATGAGCAAAGTCTTAATGAAATAGCACAAATTTCTTTGATCTGAGCCTTTTTAGAATGCCATATTTGTCTTTTAACCTGAGCTTGTTATGCCATATTTTTTTAATAAGCAAGAAGCTTTTCCAATACCTTGGTGCTTTGAAAGATACAAACATGTTTTGGTAAACATTAGCTAGCTTTTTGTATGTATTTAAATATTCAAAGCAAACAGGAGAATTAAGGTGACAATGTGACCTGAAACTAGAAGAGACTAATGTGCTTTGAAACAGCTGCAAAATTTGATACTAATCATGTCCAATGCCTGGAACACTATCAGAGTGAAGCCAACTAAACCTGGATACATCCTTGTTTCCTTATACTACATATTTAATCAATTGTCAAATTTTGTTGAATTTACCTCCACAAAATCTTTTGTATCTGTCTCCTTTCTACTTTTCATCTGGACTATTTCAACATCACCCACATTTTTCTTCCTACATCATCTCTCCTGTCTATGTTCCAGACATCTGGCACAATGATATTTGTAAATGACTAGTATGACCATTCCCTTATTCCATAAGCTCCAATGGCTCCCTATACCTCTGGGATAATATTTTGTTTACATTTCAAGTCCTTCACCTCCTGTTTCCAACACACCTTTTCACATCCTTTCATGGTCTATCCTAACTGTCCTTTTTACTATTCCTCAATTATAATGTACATTACATGGTTCCCATGTAGATTTTGTATATCTGTATGGATTGTCTATATGTGGCTTTCAGGGAAGCACTGTGAAATATGTACGGAATCTTGCTTACTCAAGGGGAAACTAACCTAACTGTTCCGAAGACCAATTTGGAAGTAAACCCCAAAGGCTACAAAACAGTCTTTACCAAACCCTCAGTTAAAGAGCCAAGAACTCCACAGAGAGAGCTAGGATATATATATATTTAAATTAACTTTTATTTATTTTTAGTTTACATCATTCATTTCCAAAACATTTTGACTTACACATTTTTTCCCCATCTTTTCCCTACCCACCACCCCAAAACAGTAACCCCACTGAATACCCCCTCCCCCAGTGTGCTCTCTCCTATATCTTCCCCCATCACCCTCTCCCAACTTTCTAGTAAGGCAAGATGGATCTCCATACCCCAGCACCTGTATATCTTATTTCCCAATTGCATAACAACAACAACAACAACAATATATTTTTTAAACATTTGATTTTAAAATTTTAAATCCTAGATTCTTTCCCTTCCTTCCTCATCTCCCACCCTTACTGGGAAGATAAGCTATTCAATATAGGTTGTACATGTGTAGTTATGCAAAACATTTCCATAGTGGATATATTGTGAAAAACTGACTATATTCCCTCTATCCTATCATCCCTCCTCCCACTAGTTCTATTCTCTACTTTGTCCCTGTCCCTTTACAAAAAAGTTTGTGTTTCTAACTACTTTT
>CM053581.1:60283518-60303856 GCA_028627135.1 Pseudochirops cupreus | reverse complement strand
TTGGGCCAGGGTCCAACATCCCACAGGCAGAGTCCAAGATTCCAATAAGATGGGAATGATACTGACAGTCAATATGGAGATGATAAGGAACTGATGTAATTATTATCTCATTTTAGAATGAAATATATGAAATATAGAATGAAATACATCTTTAAAGGATATAGAACTTTTTAAAAGGTAGGAGACTGTGGCCCATTGGCATAAGTAAGGGACAAAAAAATTAGTCCTTGAGAATGACCCCTTGCTGTGTCACATGATTGAGATTTAGATTTTATTGTGTCAAAAATATATGATTTTTTATTTTAATAAATCATAACAAGATTTTAATTATGACTAACATATGTCCACCAATGCTTATTGATAGAAGGAAAAGTGTGCTTCTTACAGAGTCCCCAAGGAATATGTCAAGCACAAAAGCTTGTTTCTAACTCAAAGATTTGATAGGCATATTTATTTCATATTTGGAGCTCTGCTAAGTCTGATTTTATATCTGTGCTTGAAGTTTGCCCATGTGTTTTTTAACCTAGTGTCTACTACAAAGTGAATAGAAATGGGCAACATTCTATGTAATTAAAATGCATCTCTGTGTGAAGGAAACAGGCTATCCAGAAGGTTTTTAGTGTAAAAGAAAATAGAGACATATAATTTCCATTAATTCATTCCATTTTAAGAGAAGAAAGATTTTTATTTCTTTTGAATATGAAAAATGTATTTCATCCCTGAGACAAAGTCATATGAGTTTTATAATGAGCCAAGAGTTATAATTTGTATCACACAATGTTAGACAGTCATAAGAGATGACAATGAAAACTGAATGAATTAGAGGAAGAATATGGCAATGATATCTACTATACTTCTTTTTCCTTGAATTTTTCACAGAAGAATTAAAAAATATTGCATTTGTGGCATTACAAGTTCTAAAATACACAATGCTTTTTGTACAGTAAAAATTAGTTAATTCTTTCAGTCATGTAACCACCCCCAGCTTTGTGGTTTCATATTTGTAACAGTTCCATGGTAAACTATGGGTACAGAAATTAATTCTGTAATCTGATCTGCAAGAAAAGAGACTGAAAAATGTGTAAACTAATGGAAAATAACACTCTTCAATGAGAGAAGTTGTCTTGATACAGCACATGCCATGACCTTATGGAAGATTTGATTAGGATGGGGTCTGGAAGGTGGGGAGACAATATGTCCTACATCTAATACCTCACTGAAGAATTATGCTTTTGTTTATAACCACCTCTTATTTGCTACCTCTCCTTTATCCACACATACAAAAATTATGAATGGCAGCACTATTTAAAGATGGGCACAGGAATTTATTGGGAAAAGAGATTGTAATAACTTAGATATATAATGCCTCATATTTTCTCATTTTTTAAAACTTACTAGCCTGTTTTCTGCACTACAGGTCCGAATCTGCCTCTGTAATTCTACCATTTGAAAATGAGACATATTCCTCAGCTCTGGATTCATGTAGACTCATATTCAATGGCTATGTGCTGCTCAATAATTATATTCTCCAGATTGTGTCTCCATTCAGAGTTTCCCTTGGTATGATCTGAACTTTACTTTTTTTGGTTAATTTCTCTTGTAGGGGCATTATTTTCCCTCTACAAATGAGACAATACTGTCAAGCATTTAGCACAGTGTCTGTGACATAGTGGATGATTAATAAAGGCTTATTCCTTTTGCTTCCCTCACATAGGCAATCTAGCATAATAAGGCAATCATATTTAGAATAGTTTCTCAGGAGCCTGATGGGAAGAGAACAAGCTAGTTTCCTGGTCCCTTCAGTAATCGATAGTTATCTCTCCTAGTAGAAATTTTCAGATGAAGTAATCAAAGTTATCTATAGCCATATTAAAAAAATACATTCTAACTCACTATTGATTGAAGAAATGAAAATTAAATCAATTCTGAAGTACTACTTAATAGCTATTAGATTGACTAATAGTACAGTAAAGGAAAATGACAAACGGTAGAGGGGATATGGGGAAAATGGAACATTAATGCACTGTTGGCAGAGTTGTGAACTGATTCAATAATTGTATAGAGCAATTTGGAACTATGCCCAAAGGGCTCTAAAACCATGCATACCCTTTGACCTAGCAATACCACTACTAAATCTGTATTCCAAAAGAGATAAAAATAAAAAAAGGAAAAGTACATATATATATAATTCTATAGCAGTTCTTTTCAGGGGGTAAAGAATTAGAAATTTAGGGGATACTCATCCATTGGGGAATAGCTGAACAAGTTGTGGTGTGTGATTATGATGAAACACTATTGTACTTTTAAAAATGATGAGAAGGATGCTCTTAGAAAAACCTGGAAAGAATTGCATGGGCTGATGCAAAGTCAAATATACTTGGTACAAAGTAACAGCAATATTGTAAAATGATCAGCTATGAAAGACTTAGCTATTCTTACAATACAATGATTCATGACAACTCTGGAGGACTTATGATGAAATGCAGTTCATCTCCAGAGAAAGAACTGATGGTGTCAGAACGCAGATGGAAGCATACTTTTAAAAAAAAAACGTTTTTCTGGTTTTTTGTCTGTTTTCTTTCATATGGCTATTATGAATATGTTTTGTATGGTTATACATACAGTCATGTATAACCTACCAATATTGAATTGCTTGCCTTCTCAATGTTAGGGGGGAGGGGCATGTGGAGGAAGGAAGGGAGAGAATTTGGAACTCAAATTTTGAAAAATAAATGTTAAAAATTGTTTTTACATCTAACTGGGGAAAAATTGAATTCTAAATGAACATGTCAAAAAAAAACCATTCCCATCCTTGTCTACAGTTTTTTTTTAAATAAAAGAATTCCTTGACTCTGCAACTCAGCATGTTTTTTAGTTCTTCTATACTTTACCCAGTTTATTCTGGCTGTTTGTATTCAACCCTGGTTTCTGTCCATTATAGCCATCTCTTCATAACCAGAGAAACTACCTTATACATCACCAGAAGTCATTGTCATGCATTGTTTTCCATTCACTGACACTATTTTCTTTGCTTTGTTAGCACTCAGTTGAACCTAGGAATTCTTTGCTACTTTTCCAGGGGCAGCCATTACATATCTGAATTACCTTCCAGAAACCTTGTTTTTCTCATTTCTCTCATGGTTACTTGTCTACTAAAACCTAACTTCTCTTCAAGAAACTCTTATTCCTCTCCTTTGGACAAGAACAATGCTCACAGGATGATGGTAATATTTTTCCTTTCCTACCTGAATGTGTATCTTCCTGCCTCTTTCCTCTACCTCTCATGAAAGGAATAATCTAAAATAATAGGCAGATATCTGCTACTTCTTGTCCTTGTTAGCTACATTCTCCTCCTCCTCCTCCTCCTCCTCCTCCTCCATATTTTTCTTCTTCTTCCTAACAAAATTTCTCTTTTTCCCAATATTTGCTCCTACCACTCAAAAAAGAAAAAGAAAGAAAACCCTTTTGACAAACATGCATGGTGAAGCAAAACAAATTTTAATACAGTATTGTATTTTTATATTACATATTTGAAACCTAGAGTTCATCTCTTCTTAGTCAGGAGATGGGTAGTATTCCCTAGACTTATTCCTTTGGAGTTAGTCAGGAGATGGGTAGTATTCTCTAGACTTATTCCTTTGTAGTCATGATTTGTCATTATATTGTTCAGAATTCTTGAGGCTTTCTAAAGTTGTTCATGTTGATACTATATAAATTCCTCTTCTGACTCTGCTCACCTCAGTCTGCATCAATACAAATGCTTCTTTCCAGGTTTCACTTAAAGTCTCATTTCTCATAGCACAAAACAATTCCATGAACTCATATACCATAATTGGTTCATCAATTGTTTAATTAATGTACACTCCTTTAATTTTAAGTTTTTTTACTACTATGAAAATGAAGTGCTACAAATATTATGTATGTATGAGTCCTTTTCTTCTGTTTTTTTATTCTTTTTATCTCTTTGAATTAAAAGTGCAGTGGTTAGTGTATCACTGGGCTAACAGGTATTAATATTTTAATTAATATTGGGACACAGTTCAAAATTGTTCTCAAGAATAACTCTACATGTAAGTTCTAAGCTCTACCAACGATGAATTTTTGTGCTTACTTTTCATCTGTCTCTCCAAATTTTTTCATTTTCTTTTTTTGTATTTTTGAATTTTGCCAATCTGATGGGTGTGAGTTAGTGACTCAGAGTTGCTTTAATTTGCATTTAGATAATTATTAGTGTTTCAGATAATTTGATTGTAAAGATTTCTTCCTTAGAAAAATACCTGTTCAATGTCTTTTGACCATTTTTCAATTGGGTAATGGCTCAGAGGTTATTCTTTAAGGCTCAGGTCATAGGCTAGCTACTCTAGCTCTTTTCTGATAACCTTACATGGAAATGACTCTTCTGTTTTCTAAGCATTTACATAGATGGTTTTTAGTTGTTCTTTTATCTCTTTATAATTTCCTTTTATGTGGTTTTTTTTATCTCCTATTTCTCCTACTGGACTCTAAACTTTGGATGTGTATGGATTATATATATATGTGTGTATAGCACAATGATTTTCTCATAGTGGTAAAAGTCCATTGAATTAAACTGAATCAAATGTAAATTAGCTCCACAAAATTCCTACTCTTCCGCTTATCATAGTACAGATGTGATCCTAATTCATGAGGACTACACACTCAGAACCCAGGCTCTGGGAAGTTTACCTCACTAGTAAGTCTTTTAGTGTGGATCCCATTATTGATGGTATGTCTCTTGTATAAGGACAATCTATCTAAGTTCTACAGAAACTCATTACCAGTTTATAACATGTTTGGCTAAAAAAACTTAAATATTAGATTTTAGACATGTAAATTGTAGTCTTAAAGGTTCAAGTCACATCTCTCAAGGAGTAACCACCTGATGAAATCCCATATCCTTAAAGTAGAAAATAAAGTTAAAGGAATTTCTTGTACAACTGCCCTCTACAAGTTATTTTTGGCATCAAGGCAGCATTGTGGATAGTGTCTGTATTAAGAAAGACCTGAGTTCATATATAGCCTCTGGCTTTTATTAGTGTGTGATCCTGGACAAGTCACCTAACTTCTGTTTGCTTCGATTTCCTCATCTGTAAAACTGGGACAATGACAGCACTGACTTCTCAGGGTAATTTTAATGATAGAGTTAAATATCCATTTTAAAGTAACTAGCACAGCTGCTGCCACATGTACACACTATATAAATATTAGTGTTGCTGCTGCTGCTGCTGCTGCTAATGATGATGATGATGAAGATGATGGTAATCATGTACCAAATTAATAAATGGCAGGTAAATTTTTAAATGGATATACTAGAAATTGCTTCTAAATGGGATTCAGTTTGAGATAGAAAGAGACTAAAATTTTGCTTCATCTGGCTCAAAAAATGAATGGAATGATTCACTGAATTAAAAAAAAATCTGAATTGTAGGTCAAAACAGAAAAAAAAACCAATTTACTTTTCAAATGTTAATTCTTTTCAATCCTTGTTCCACAGTATAAACTAAGGGAACCAATTCACTTTATGGCCTACCAAGGTGAACTCAAGTATGGGACAATGGGACAAAACTGTTTTGTTCACTACTAAGGTGAGTTCAACTAAAGAATTTATTGTGGAGGAAACAATAAGGAGCATATTCCTGAAATGTGAACCCGGATGTAATTTTAGAATTTTGAGAACCTCAAGTGAAAATAAAGGAAACAAAGATGACAAATTTTCTGAGGAGTTAACTCTATAACTTTTGCCAATTTTAAAAAAAATTGTCTTCACTCTTTTAGTACTAATTGCTTGCTGGTTTTTTTTAGTGTTTTTTTGTTTGTACTGAATAATCTTTGATCAAACATTAGTGATGCTAGATAAATTACTCAGAACATCAAGAGTATGAGAATGTTATAATTTATTAATTTGAATTAATATTGAATGGAGACACGAGTGCCCCCCATTTTTAAATAGACTATTTCCCTACCTACACACTACCCACTGAGGAGACATTAGTCATTTGTGAGTATTGTGTGGGCAACATGGAAGACGACACAATTTACATTGTTATTTCTATGTTTACATTTATTGGTCCTTGGAATTGAAGGAAGAAAATGACCTGAGAGGAATGAAACTTAGATGAGTCTGTACATGTTTCTTGTTGCCAATGGGATCTTCCATTGTTGCATATGGTCTTACAAGCTGGCATTTTAATTCTTCTCTGACCAGGAGGCAGAAAACTTATCTGGACCATTTAGGATAGAACGACACAATTTATAATGAGTGCAGCTGTTCCTTAGCAACAGGAAACATTTTTGTGTACAAGTAGGGTGAAATACTTTCTCCATGTTCTGCTCACAGATTTTATACTTGGGCTGGCTGAATGTGCTATTGAGAAAACAGGTTGTACTTACTGCTGTCTGCTTCAGTTTTCCTATCAGTAAATGGGGAAAATAATAACACCTACCTCATTGGCTTTGTGTGAGGATAGAATGAGACAGCATCGTAAAATATTTCACCACCATAAAGCATTTATATAAATGGTAATGATTGTCATCAACATTATCTTTAGCATCATCCTCATCATCAACAATCCTATGTTGAAAAATGAGGATACAAACAGAGCAAAACAAGACAGTCCTTGAAGAGCAGTAAGAAAACATCCATAACTCAGAACAGAATCTGTGAGCATCCAGTAAGACATTATATCCAGTGGAGACTCTAAGACCAGGACCAATGTTTGGGTTTCGGTGATCCTAAAGTTCTATATCTTTGTAAGGAATAAATTGTCCTTTGCTTACATATTTCTTGATTGTATGTGTTCTCTACATGTGTGCCTTGTTACTTGTAAACTGTATATGTATCTGCTCTTTTCACTGACTGTATATATCTTTATTGAATAATGAATCTTAGTTTTATATTATCAGTGTGCTATTATTACTTTTATGCCTTTGCCATTCCTATAAATGTCTTAAAAAAATTAAGTATAAGAGGTGGAACCAATTGGAAGAGTAGACAGGGACTCATCTGAGGTCTCCTAAACACCTCTAAATTAATGCTTCAAAAAGGTCACTCCCAGGTCAAGGTAGAGCCCTGTGCAGCATAAGCCCTGTCACAGCAAGCTAGCAGTAGGCCTTGGCAGTGGAAGCTTCCAGAGTTCTCATACCATAAAGCTGGTCAGAAGGAAATTACAGCTGACCCTTTTGCTGGCATTGGGTACAGGACTCTGTTGCATTGCCCACACACAGTTCTGTGTCACAGTCTCTGGGCAGGGTGCAACACTATCACATTAGCAATTGTGGCCACAGTGGAACAGGTAACATTTCAAGGGTGGAAAGAATGCTTGTGGTTGCTTACAAGGCAGAGCACAATTCAGGAGAGCAGCGACCCCACTTCTTAAATCATACAATCTCAGAAGAACTAAAAACTTACAGGTCCCAATAATTAGCTCTGAAAACAGCTGCATGAAAACCTAAAGCTTGGAAAGTTTCCATTCAAACCCAGGAGTAGAGGCCAACTTTAACATAAAGTTAAAAGTCAAGAAATAGAATGGAAAAATGAGTAAACAATAAAAAAAAAAGAACTTACCATAGAAACCATAGAAAGTTACTATGATGATAGGGAAGATCAAAAGACAAACCTAAAATAAGACAGAAAAGTCAAAAAGGCTACATGCAAAGCCTCAGAGAAATATATGAATTGGATCCTAGAACAACAAAAATTTCTGGATGAATGCAAAAATGATTTTAAAAACCAAATAAGAGAGTTAAAAAGAAAATTGTGGGGGAAATGAGGATGACAGAAGAAAATTATGAAAAGAGAATAGTCCGGTAAGGGAAGTAAAAAACAAAACCAAAATTTTTGTGGTGGATCAAGGTGAAAGGAAATAAAATAACTATAAAAAAGGGGAAACAGGATGAGAGAAAATATAAATTAGTTATAACTGTGAAAGTGAATAAAATGAACTCTCCCCAAAACAGAGGTGAATAGCAGAGTGGATTAAAAAAAGGGACAAAATGTTTTGCTAAAAGGTACTATGGACAATAAAGAAACATCAATATTCATTATTTACACCAATATTATATCATACAAATTATTCAAGGAAAACTTAAATGTAACATGGGTAGAAAAAATACATTAAAACTATACAATTGGGGAACTTGAACTTTGCCTTCTCAGAACTAGATAAATTAAACCAAAAAAAGAAATAAAGGAGAAAGAGATTGAGGAGATTAGCAGAATTTTAGAAAAGTTAGATATGATAGACTTCTGGAGAAAACTGATTGGATGTAGAAAAGTATATATGTTTATCTCAATGTTACATAATACTTACACAAAAACTGACCATGTATTAGGGGCACAAAAACCTCACAAGCAAGTGCCAAAAAGGAATGGATTTTAAATCCTTTCTTTTAGATCATAACACAATGAAGTTGCATTCACTAAAATGTTGTGGAAACATATATTAAAAATAAATAGAAAGTACACAGAGTACCAGCCCTGGAGTCAGGAGGTCCAGAGTTCAAATCAAGCCTTAGACACTTGACACTTACTAGCTGTGTGACCTTGGGCAAGTCATTTAACCCCAATTGCCCTGCCTTCCCCCCTCCAAAATAAGAATTGGCATTTAATGAATATAATTCAAAAGAATGGATCAAAAACCAAATCATATAAACAATAAATAGTTTCATTAAAGAGAATAACAAAAATGAGACAATATACCAGAATTTATGAGATGCAGCCACCACCAAATAAGAAATCCTTAAAATCCAAAGAGAGATTAATAAAATTAAAAGCAAGAAAATCATTAAACTAATGAATAAAGTTAGGAATTGGTTTTACGAAAAACATAAAATAGATGAGTTGTTAGTGAATTTAATTAAGAAGAGAAAGAAAAAAAACAAATTACTAGTTTCAAAAAATGAATTCATCATTACTGAACACAAAACTAATGCAATTATAGGGGCAGCTAGGTGGCTCAGTGAATAGAGAACTGGCCCTGGAATCAGGAGGACCTGAGTTCACATCCAGCCTCAGACTCTTAACACTTACTAGCCATATGTCCTTGGGCAAGTCACTTAACCCCAAATGCCCCTACGAAAACAAACAAAAAAAATGTTTAAAAAAATAATTTAATTATAAGGGATTATCTTGCCCAGTTTGTATGCCACTGTATCTAACAATGTAAATGAAATGGATAAATACTTACAAAAATATAAGTTGCTCAGATTAACAGAAGAGGAAATAGAAAAATTAAATAATCCTATTTAAGAAAAAGAAACTAAATAAGGACATCAGAGTGCTCCTTAAATAACAATCACCAGAACCAGATGGATTCACAAGTGAATTCTATTAAATATTTAAAGAGCAATTAATTCTGTAATATATAAACTATTTGGAAAAATAAGTAAAGAAAGATTCCTATAAAATTCCTCTTAAAACACAAATATGGGTGCTGACACTTAAACCAAGAAGAGTAAAAACAGAGAAAGAAAACTATAGACCAACTTCTTATGGATATTATGCAAATTGTGTATATTATGCAAAAAATTATGTATATTAATGCAAAAATTTAAATAACATTTTAGCAAGGAAATTACAACAATATATGACAAAGATCATAAATCCCCCAGGTGGGATTTATACCATGAATACAGGATTCTATCAATATTAGGAAAACTGTTAGCATAATTGACGAAATCAATAACGAAACCAACAGAAGACATATGATTGTCTCCATAGATGCAGAAAAAATCTTTTGAAAAAATGCAGTATCCATTCCTATTAAAAACACTAAAGAGCATAGAAATAAATGGAGTTTCCTCAAAATGATTAGTAGTCTCTATTTAAAACCAATAGCAAGCATTATCTATAATGAGAATAAGCTACAAGTCTTCACACTAAAATCAGGAACGAAAGGAGGATACTCATTATCACCACTATTATTAAATATTGTATTGGCAATGCTAGCTATAACAATGAGAAGAAAAATAAATTGAAGGAAATAGATAGGCAATGAGGAAACAAAATCATCATTCTTTGCAAAGTTTCAGGATGTAAAATAAACTCACAGAAATAATCAGCGTTCTTATATATTACCAAAAAAGTCCAAAAGTAAGAGACACAATGAGAAATTCCATTTAAAATAACAATATAATATACTTAGTATTCTACCTGTCAAGACAAACCCAGGAACTATATGAACACAGTTACAAAATACTTTTCATGCAAATAGGATCAAATCTAAACTCAAAAATATTAATTACTCATATCTGCATTTAGTCAATGTAATAAAAATGAAAATTCTACCAAAATTAATTTACTTATTCAGTGCCATACCAATCAAAGTAACAAAAATATTCTTATAGTGCTATAAAAATAGTAAAAGAAAGATCTTAAATAACAAAATGTCAAGAATTTTAAGGGAATTAATGAAAAAATGTGAAAGAATGTGGCCTAGAAACAGAAGATCTCAAATTGTGTTATAAAGCAGTAATACTCAAAATAATTTAGTATTGTCTAGAATTGTGGATCAATGGAATAGATTATGTACACAATATACAGTGGTAAATGACCATGGTCATCTAATATTTGATAAGCCAAAAATTCCAAGCCTTTGAAATGAGGACTCACCCTTTTACAAAACCTGTTTGGAAAAGAGGGAAACAGTTTGGCAGAAAGTAGGTAGAGAATATATCATAGCACGTATGAAGACAACATAAAAATAGTTACATTATTTAGACATAAAGAATGATACCATGAGCAAATAAAGGCAAAAGGGAACATTTTACCTGTCATCCATGGACAAGGGAAGAATTCATGCCCAAACAAGAGGTAACATTATGGGATATGATATAGTTACATTAACTTAAAAATATTTTCCACAAACAATACCAATGTAGTTAAATTAGAAGGAATATAGAAAATTAGAAGGAAATATTCACAGCAAGTTTCCCCAATAACAGCCTTACTTCTCAAATATACAGAGAATTTAGTCAGATTTATATGAACACAAGTCAATCTCCAATTGATAAATACTCCAAGGATATGAACAGGCAGTCTTCAGAAGAAGAAATTTCAACTATCTACGGTCATATGAAAAAAGGTATAAATCACTGTTAATTAGAGAAAGACAAATTAAATATCTCTGAGGTACCACCTCAGACATATCAGATTGATTAATATGACAGAAAAAGAAAATTACAAATGTTAGAAGGGATTTGGAAAAATTGGGACAAATGTAGAGCAATTAACTGATTTACCATTCTAGAGAACAATTTGGAACTTATCCCCAAAGGTCTATACAATTGTGAAACCTTTGACTCTTCAGTACCACTTCTAGGTTTATATCCTAAAGAGATTTAAAAAAATATATACACACAAAAATATTTATATTAGCTTCTTTTGCAAAGGCAGATAATTGGAAGTTGAAGGGATTCCCATAAATTATTGTGGTATATGATTCTTCTGGAATACTGTTGTGCTAAAAGAAATGGTGAGCAGGATGTTTTCAGAAAAAAACATGAACTTACATGAACTGATGCAAAGCAAAATGAGCAGAGCCAGGAGAGCATTGTATATAGTAACAATATTGTACAATGATTTTTGGCAGCTATTCTCAGCAATAAACTAATCTATTATGAAAGACTAAAGAAGAAAACTGTTATTTACCTCTACAGAAAGAACTGATAGAGTCTGAAGACAGATCAAAGCAAACTTTTTTTAAAAATTAACTTCTGTGTTTATTTTTAGTTTACATCATTCATTTCCGCAAGATTTTGAGTTACAAATTTTATTCCCATCTTTCAACTACCCACCACCCCAAAACAGTGATCCAACTGAATACCCCCTCCTCAAGTCTGCTTTCTCCTATATCCTCCCCCATTCCGCCTCTGACTTTATGGTAGGGCGAGATGGATCTCCATACCCCAGTGCCTGTATATCTTATTTTCCAGTTGGATGTAAATAATAATAATAACAATAATAATAATTAATAATAATAATTTTTTTAAAAAATTGATTTTAAAACTTTAAATTCCGGATTCTTACCCTTCCTTCCTCATCTCTCACCCTTACCGGGAAGATAAGCAATTCAATATAGGCTGTACATGTGTAGTTAAGCAAAACATTTCCATAGTGGATATATTGTGAAAGATTGACTATATCTCCTTCTATCCTGCACCCCACTTGTTCTATTCTCTACTTTGTTCCTGTCCCTTTAAAAAGTGTGTGCCTCTAACTACTCTCCCCCACAAACTGCCCTCCCCTCAATCATCCCCCCTCTCATCTCCTTCCCCCCTACTCTCCTGTAGGGCAAGATACCCAATTCAGAGTGTACGTCATTCCCTCCCTATGCCAAATTCAATGAGAGTAAGGTTGACCCATTCCCTTTTGCCTTCCTGTTCTTGCCCTCCATTGTAACACTTATCCTTTGCCTCTTCTTATGAAAAAATTTGTCCTATTATGTCTTTCCCCATTTCTTCTCATTCTGTTCCTCTCTAACCTCTCAAATTCATCTTTTATATATCATCCCTTCCTATTCAATTGATCCAGTAGCCTCTGTCTATATTTACCTGTACACATATACACACATTCAGATATGTATTCATACACATATATACACTCCTATATAGAGATGTATGTATCTATGCATACATACATACATATATATAAACACACAAATACACGCACAAACACACATTTATATTCCCTTCAACTATCCTCATACTGAGAAAAGTTTCATAAGTTACAATTATCATTTTTCCATGGAGGCATGTAAATATTTCAACTTAGATAAGTTCCTTATGATTTCTTTTCCCTGTTTACCTTCTCATGCTTCTCTTGCTTCTTGTACTTAAATGTCAAATTTTCTATTCAGTTTTGGTTCTTTCATCAAGAATGCATGAAAGTCTTTGAATTATCTTATTTTCCCCTGAAACAGTATACCCATTTTTGCTGGATAGGTGATTTTTGGTTTTAATCTCCAGAATATCATGTTCCAAGCACTTTGATCCCTTAATATAGAAGCTCCTAGATCTTGTATTATCCTGATTGTGTTTCCCCAATATTTGAATTGTTTCTTCTTGGCTGCTCATAATATTTTCTTCTTGATCTGGGAACTCTGGATCCTGGCTATAATATTCCTAGCAGCTATCTTTTGGGGATCTTTTTCAACAAGTGATAGGTGAATTCTTTCAATTTCTATTTTGTCCTCTGATTCTAAAATATTAGGGCAATTTTCCTTGAGAATTTCTTGAAGGATGATTTCTAGGTTCTTTTTTTGATCATGGTTTTCAGGTAATCCAATCATTCTAAAATTGTCTCTCCTAGATCTATTTTCCAGGTCAATGGTTTTTTCCAATGAGATATTTCACATTGCTTTCTATTTTTTCATTTGTTTGGATCTGTTTTATTGTATCTTGATTTCTCATAAAGTCATTTGCTTCCATTTGCTCCACTCTAATTCTAAAGGAATGAGTCTCTTCAGTGAGCTTTTGAAATTCTTTTTCCATCTGCGTAAATTCAGCTTTTTAAAACATTTTTCTCCTCATTGGCCTTTTGGGCCTCTTTTGCCATTTGAGTTAGTCTATTTCTTAAGATGTTATTTTCTTCAGTCAAATTGTTGACTCTCTTTTCATGGTTTCCTTACATCATTCTCATTTCTCTTCCCAATTTTTCCTCCACTTCTCTTATTTGGTTTTCAAAATCTTCCTTAAGCTCCTTTATGGCCTGTATCTAGTTGATATTTTTCTTGGAAGCTTTTGGTACAGGAGTTCTGACTGTATTATCTTCCTCCCCTTCCATGCTTTGATCCTTTTCATCCCCAGAAAAGGAATCTAAAGTTGGATGGCTGTGCTTGCTTTGCTTCCTTTGCTTGCTCTTGTTGCAAGTCAATTACTTGACTTTTGAGCACATTGCCACAGTAGAACTCTGGTTCTAGAGAGGAGAGCTTTCTTCCAAATCACTGGAGTTTTTGTAGCTGCCAGAGGTATTAGGAGGGCTGTCTCCACAGCCCCCACCAGCTTTGGCTCACTGATCACACACCTCAGGACCTCCACAACCCAAGGCTGTGATCCTGATCCAGGCAGATTAAGGCAAGAGCACTTAGCTTCTGAATGGTCACTTGGGCCCCCTATGAACTGTAGGCTTGGAGCTCTGAAGCAGCCAAGTTGAGACAGTTGCAGGGCCACAGCTTCCATTGCTTTGCTATCCAGGGGCAGAGGCCCGACCACATTCTTTTCCCCTCAGATTTAACAGAGTTTCACTGACCTTTTACTTGGTCTTTGGCTTTTATGTGTTGATAATTCTGGAAACTTCCATAGTTCCTGGCGATCTACTCTCCTGAATGCTCCACCTGTGGGTGGTCTGGGCCACTCTGGGGCTAAAACCTCAGGCTTATTGCAGGGCTGGGCTCGGCTCCCAATGTACTGTGATCAACCCTTCCTGTCTGCCTGCCAGGCTGCCTTCAGTGAGAGATTTGTTTCTCTTTGTCGCTTTGTGGGTTCTGTAGATCTAAATTTGTTTAGAGTCATATTTTATAGGTATTTGAGGTGGTTATGCAGCCACGGAGTTTTCCTGCTTCTTTGCCACCATCTTGACTCCACCATCCTCAAAGCAAACTTTTAAAAATTTATTTATTTTTTGGGGGGAGTATGAGATTTGTGTTATGTTTTGCAACATTGCTAATATGGCAACATGTTTTATATGACTGCCCATGTATTATCTATATCAAAGTGCTTACCTCCTCTAGGAGAGAAGAGAAGAGGAAAGTATTTAGCACTCCATTTAAAAAAAAATGAGTGTTGGAAATACAGTTTTACAAATCATTGGAAAAATTATAAATACATTTTAAAAATTAAATATATTCTCTGCTTAGAAAGTCAAGGCAATCATATTTTTCATAGTTTATTGGCCATAGTTTTAGGAGTCTGGAACAAAATAAGTACCTCATACTTGAGGCAGTCATCTTTCAAATATGCAAGATGTAAGTGCAAATTGAGGTGGGATAATCTTAGGATCTGGGAAGGGCTTATGAGTTATTAGGGATTAATCAAGGTACCATATAGTGCTCAAAGAACCTACAAGTTCATCAAAGTCAGCACATCCCTAATTAATGCAGATTATAGGCCTATATTCTTTAGAGCAGAGATGTATTCCATAGTTGAAAAAGCCAAGTATTATCCAGACATTGATAGATGACATTTCAGATATTTTAATAAAGATAAATATAAAATTTAATTACTTGTTTATTGATATTCTAATAAAACTATAAAATTTTTATTTATTAGAAAGTCAAATGACATTTATATTATATTAGTTCCATTATTATTATGCTATTGACTCAGCATAACTGTGGGAATTGTTAATTTCAGTGAAATCCCTCCCTAGCTTGTGCCTTCTTCACCTGAATTTCTGATAGAGCTCAGATTCAAAAATGTCAAACATAATGAAAATTGAAAGTCACAAAACAGATAGTTGTTCATAGCCACTTCCTTGGGGATCCCTTGTGCTTCAAGGTCTTGCCACAAACTTTATTCAAGTTTTGTAACTAACCTTTGTGGCAGTTAATCAGCAACTCCATTATCACAGGTCAGAATGGCCCCTAAATAATCAGGCCAACATTTTTTATCATCATAAGGATCCATCAAAACAATTCCAAAAGAGCTTCTATTCTCAGGATCAGAAGGACATTAGATACAATTTTTGGGCAAAAAAACTGGTATTGTTGTTGCACTTTGGAAATCATAGCAAGATGATGTTGGGAAATGTAGACTCATAAAACTATAGAGTATTAGAACTAAAACAACTTCATGGATCATCTACTATAAACTCCCCATTTTCAAAAGGGAACAAATGGAGACCCACATGAGTGACTGAAGCTCCAAGAACAAAGCTCAAGATTTAAGAGTCATCTGTGTAGAGGTGCTTAGTGAGGCAATAGGAGTGAGTGAAACTAATAAGGGAAAGAAAGTAGAGAAAAAGAGAAAGGTGGGAACATTCCAATAGAGGAGAAAGAAGGAAAGAATAAAAAAATCCTGCAATGGAATGACAAAAAAGCAAGAGGAAAACCAGTCATGTACATGCAAATGTCATGGAGGCTAAAGGAAAGAAGATGAGAAGCTGGTAGTGTCTCATGTTAAATGCTTAGGAAAAGTCATGGACAGTGGAGCCTGAGAAAAGTGAACAAATTTCATCACTTGTGATCTTTTAGTAGAGTGGTAGAAATGGAATCCAGGTTACAGGAAAATACAGTGACTGAGTATGTTATGATATTAACAAGAATGACAGCAAGTCAAAACCCTGCTAACTTTCTATCAAAGACCAGTATTTATGCATCATTCTAGTTGACAGTGTATTTGAGCTGAAGTTTATAGAGGTCCCAGAAAGGGCAGATCATCCGTAAAGGTCACAACTTACCTCCCAGATATTGTACAAGCATAACTGTGATGCTTTATGATTGTACCATAACTTGGGCCTCAACCTTAACTCAGGAATTCTTGTGTTAGAGAACACAGTCAACATATTTATGGTGTTATTGAAGGAGAGATGATAGATAGATAGATAGATAGATAGATAGATAGATTGGATAGATAGATAGATAGTCATGTATGTAAGATATTGATATGCCAATAGAAATAGTCTTTATTAAGCATTTATTATGTGGCAGGCATTATGCTAAGCAATAGGGAGTAAAATACTAGCAAGGAAGACAGTGCCTGCTCTCACTGAGCTTGAATTCCAACGAGGGAAGTCAGCACATAAAAGAAAGTTAGAAAGTGGTACAGTCACTGAGGAAATCGGGTAGACTTAGTTAGGAAGTGGCACGGAAACTTGGTTCTAGATAAGATATGGAGAATGTTCATCCATCATAGCTCTTTATTCTAGGTTTCTGGTGAGAGAAGGATGAGAATGATGAATGAAGTGGAGAAAATATAATGTCCATTTAGTTGTGTAGAGACCTGGGACAAAACAAAGTAAGAACACCTATCAAAGTCCAAAGTAATCAAAAGTGGAGTCCAAGTTTTCAGGAGGGAAGAGAGATGAAGATGACAGAGCAGAGGTACGTGATGTGGGCATGAAGAAAAGTGGGCTACAGTTAGCACCCTAATAGAATTTGGTTCGGGATAAATAAATATGCTGGGCAGATGTTAACTCTTCAAACTTGCCCTTTTGGGGAGGATGGAAGGGGACCAAGTACATCTTTTCATCAGAATGGTTTCTTCATGTTTCCTCAAATACAGCTTAAGCTCTTCGTTCATATTTTAGCCCAAACCCCAAAGTTTCTTCCTCTCCTTTTCCCCAATTCAAATGCTATTTATTTTCTTAAGGTTCAACTCTTACATGAAATCTTTTGTGAATATCCTTGCCCTCACTGATCTTCTTTCTCTGAATTCCTATAACACTCATACTTCTTAACCACACAAAATTATTTAATGGTTTAAAGACTGTCAAGGTTTTTCTCCAACTAGCTTATGAATTCACAGGTCAATAACTGAGTCTTCTCCTTATGCATCCCACATAAACCCTAGAACAGAGCAAGGGACTCATTAAGTGCCTTATAATTACTGACTTCAGTTGAAAACACACAGGAAATCAAGTCCAGTCAGATGGCAACATGTGGGTGTAATGAAATAAGGGACACTTCAGTGAAGGGGCTAAAGAGTGGTAACATTAATGTAAGGATTAATTCTGTAAGGAAATATTTAGTGAATTAAGCAATATTGATGGGATAAGTACTTGTCCAGGAAGTACACAAACCATGTTTTCCTGGTGCAATTGTAAAGAGGCAAAAGTTATGCTTACTAGAATGTCATTGAATTGAACAGCATCTTCCAGGTTTATAGCAGTAAGTTAAGTGAGCCTTCTTTTGCATCGCTGTGTTAAACAGAACCCTATATTTTCACTTCTGATAAAGGGAAAAGATGAAAAGCAAGGGCAATATGTAGCTTGGGAGAAGTGTATGGAACAAAGTCAAGAAACTGCAATAGTTATAGAAAAGGGGTGTGTGTGTCTGTGTGTGTGTCTGTGTGTGTATGTGTCTATACACACACAGACACACACACAGACACACACACACACAGACACACACACACACATTTATATGGTTAACCCAGTAGGAGCAGTAAGTGTCTATATTCTTTTTTTTTTTTAAGATATAAATTAAAGACAGCTTTTAAGAGGTCCATTGTTCACCAGTGGTAACAAACTGTGTCTGATAATTCCTATAAACTTGCCCTTCTCCTTTCAAATGGGTCATGAAGCAAGATGGCATTGTGGGAAGTGATCTTCTACCCCCATTACTTCAAAATAGAAATAATTGTACTGAGGCGATTAGAATGGTGTATTAAGTGCTAAAATTTGAATTGGGAAAAAAGTAGGTTCAAAATCTGTTTTAAATCCTTTTTTTTACCTTGTCACATGGCCAAGTCATTAAATCTAGTCTTTTAAGTTCTTTATCTGGGGATGGAATTTATGACCTCTTGGGTATTTAGATGTCTAAATCAATTCTAATCTAGCCTTGAAAACCCACTCAGCTGAACCCTAAGGTCTAGGCCAATTGTCCTTTTTTTTTCTCTCCCTCTTAAACTCATATTTCACTTATTTATCTCTACAAAGGTCATGGACTCCTAGCAGTGTCCCCTAGAACTTAATCAAGGCTTAAAAAAATGTTTGTTGTGTTGAGATTTTATGTTCTCCATAATGTCTATGTCTTATATTATTCTAACATTAAATCAGAGTAGCAAAACAAAATAGAAATGATTTAGACTGGACATAGTGCTGGAAAGTCTGGCCCCTTCTGATTGGAGCTCCCATTTTCTTCACTATTGGCTCATATAGTTCCTTATCACGACAGTCAGAGGAATTATTTTACTTAAATTAGATTATGGTTCACAAATGCCTCCAAGAAAAATATGAATGGGTTACAGTCCATGGAGGAACTCAGGAAGGATTTTGGAAATCAAGGGAGAATAGTGGAGGAAAAATTGGGAAGAGAAATGAGAATAATGAAAGAAAATTATGAAAAGTGAGCCAACAGCCTGCTAAAGGAGAACCAAAAATACACTGAAGAAAATAACACTTTAAAAAAAAAGACTAACTCAAATGGCAAAAGAAGCCCAAAAAGCCAATGAGGAGAAGAACGCCTTAAAAAATCAAATGTGCTAGATGGAAAAGGAATTTCAAAAATTCACTGAAGAGAACAACTCCTTCAAAATTAGATTGGAGCAATTGGAAGCTAATGACTTTATAAGAAATCAAGATACGGGGGTGGAGCCAAGATGGTGGCATAAGAGCAGCAACATATTGTAGCTCTCACATAGCCACCCCAAAATACCCATAAAATATGATTCTAAACTAATTCTAGAACTCCAAAACGCACACAAATATACTTTCCACTAAAGTCAGCTCGGCTATGAGGAACCATACCATCACTGCAAACTGAAACCAGCCTGGTCTGAAACCTCAGCTGTGCCCCAGGGGTGGCTGAATGCGAGGAGCCAAGAGGTGGCTGGACGAGAGGAGCCAAGCCCCAGCTGGAGCTTTTGGGTGAGCGGATTGGCGGCAGCTGCAGCAGTATCCAGAACTAGATCAGTGGGACTTGCGAGGTTGTGGGAGAAAAGCAGTTTGGCCAAACTGCCTAGAGGGCTGAGAAGTGGAAAGTGGAGGTCCTGCATCCTCCTCCACATTGCTGCTTTAGAGCTCTCAGCCTTCAGACTGCAGGGGGACCAAGCAATCATTCAGAGGCCAAGTGCTCTTGCGTTGAGCGGCCTGGATCCAGATCATGGTCTTGGGCTTTGGTCCTGTGGTTCTTTTTTAATCAGTGAGCTGGAATTGGTGGAGGGACCCAGCAATTTCTTAAGAGCTCTGGCAGCTGGGAGGATCCCAGGGATTTGGGTCAGAGCTGTCCCCTCCAGAAGCAGAGCTCCACAGAGATTTAAAAAAAAAAATCATGGACTGACCAAACATGAATAAGATTAAGCATAAGAAGCAGGGTAAGAACAGCAACCAAACCCTAGATTCCTTCTTTGAAGAAAAGAAGGACCAAGGCAGAGAGCTGCAGGAGGACAGCACAGCCAGAGCTCCCTCACCAGGGGTCTCCAATAAACATGAAGATTGCCTTAAAGCTAGAGATCAGCTGAAGAAGGATTTTGAAAACCAAATGAGAGAAGTGGAAGAAAAATTGGGAAGAGAAATAAGAATGTTGCAAGAAAATCATGAAAAAGAGAGTCAGCAATCTGACTGAAGAAATTAACACCCTAAAAACCAGATTAACTCAAGTGACAAAGAGGCCCAAAAAGCCAATGAGGAGAAGAATGCCTTAAAAAGTCAGCTTTGCCAGATGGA
>CM053581.1:60228618-60283018 GCA_028627135.1 Pseudochirops cupreus | reverse complement strand
ACTATTGTAAAAAATGATGAGAAGGATGCTCTTAGAAAGACCTGGAAAGAATTGCATGGGCTGATGCAAAGTAAACTGCACTGTCTCCTGAGTAACAGAATTTTGTATGATGATCATCTTTGAATGACTTCTCAGCAATATAATGCTCTCAGACAACTCTGAAGACCTTGCATTTATTTTTTTTTTCTTTTTGGAGGGGCAATTGTGGTTAAGTGACTTGCCCAAGGTCACAAGGCTAGTGAGTGTTAAGTGTCTGAGGCTGGATTTGAACTCAGGTCCTCCTGACTCCAAGGCTGGTGCTCTATTCACTGCACCACCTAGCTGCCCCAACTCTACAGATCTCATGATGAAAAATGTTATCCATCCCCAGAGAAAGAACTGATGATATATGAACAAAGACTGAAGCATACTTTTTTTCCTTTATTTATTTTTCTTGAGGTTGTATGTATGTCTTCTTTAACAATATGTGTTTTATGGATATGTTTTTCATGAGTACACATGTATAACCTATATCAAATTGCTTGCTTTTTCAATAAATGGTGGTGGGGAGGGAAGAAGGAAAATAATTTGAAACTCAAAGTTTTGAAAACAAATGTTAACATTTTTTTTTAACTTGTAGCTGGTAAAAAAAAATACTAAAAAAGGGAAAAAAGGAAAAGAAGGAAATCAATATATCTCTATTTTTTGGCCTTATATCTATAAAGAACATTTTTATTTGTGTTCATGTAAGTTTTCTTTATATAGTACTTGAAAATATTTTATAGTATCAATAGTCATTTAAAAGGAATTCCTCTTTGCTGGGCTTTATTTGTTATATCCCTAAAGTTGATGATTTGTTCAGATTTATTTTATGTTCTTCTCTTATCAAGTTATTAGATTTTTCAATGCTCTCAGTTGAGTTTCCATTGTTCTTTAAATAGACATATAATTTGGCAAAAAAAAATATTAATACTTCTATTTCCTTTAATGTATGCATATTCCTTCAATTTCCTTTTCCTCTACTATTCCTATAGCCAGAATTTCTGGAATTTTTTCACTTCAAAATGGAGATAAAAGTTATTTTTATTTTGTCCTTTATCTTACTGAAAAGGCTTCTCAAAACTCTCTGTCACATATAAGGATGACATTTTGGTTTAAATACTATTTCTTATGTTGATGAAAGGGATATTCATTACTATGATCTTTAATATAAATTGAAATAGGTGTTTTTTATGTTAAAGTTTATTCCTTACCTAGTGACTTGTGGTCTTTGATCAGGCCTCAGAAACTTGCCACACTTACTAGCCAGGTGACCTAGAATTATGTTAATGGGAGATTAATACTTATTATGTTTATTCAGACATTTCTGGGAAAATGTTGATTCTCCCTTTTGTCAGACAGTGATAAGCAAATTGATAAGTCTCTGTCCAGGATTTGGGTTGTGAAAGTCACATACCCCAAGACCTTCATTGTAACTTAGCCCAGTCTCTGACTGTAATATTCATTCTCTCATTAATTGTTAACCAATCAGAGTTGATTGCCATTGTCAGGAACATCTACTATTCCAAAGGCATATAAACTGTGAGAAAATTATCATGACTGCTTTTTGGTCTAAGAGAGATTGCCACATAACCATCTTTTTACTGATAAAAGTGTTAACCAAAAACTATGTCTCTTGAACTTTTTTAAACATCACAGTGTTTTGCTTCATTCTATGCATACTGAGAGAGGCAGTTAGTTGATTCAGTGGATAAGAGCACTGGGCTTGATGTCATATATACTTGAGTTCAAATGCACTCTTAGACACTTATTAGCTGTGTGTCCTTGGACAAGTCATTTAATCTTTGTTTCCTTTAAGTCACTGGAGAAAGAAGTGGTAAACTGCTCTAATTTCTTTGCCATGAAAACCCCAAGGACAGTATGTTCCATGGGATCACAAAGGGTCAGATACAACTGAATGACTCAACAAACTACTTCAAAGCTTTGATTTTTAATTGTATATTTCACTCAGTCACGTCCTTACATGATTTCTTTGCCCAATCCTAATTATATGAAAAAGATAGCAAAAATGTGGCATCATCATTTTTGTTCTATAATTGAAATGATGGCTTTCCATTACCCTGCCCTCTACTGTTCCCCTGGGCCAGACTCCAATCAAGAATTCTTTTCCTTTATTTCCTTTTATTGTCATCCTCCTTATGATTCACCCTCCAAAACTTGACGTTTGTTTTGCTGGTGTTTCTTCTTTCCCCAACTCTCCCTTGACCTATTTTTTGTTTTCATTTTTCTGGTCTTAGATGATTTTATCTTAGATGATTTTGTCATATTTCTATATCAATCTTCATGTGTTTGTGCATACGTATTCAACCCTCTTTTGTCTGGCATCAGATAAAAGTATAGGTCATATGATGTCTACTTCCCCTGATGGTATACTAATGATGGATCCCCTAAAAGGCCCTGGACTGTCCCATGTGGCCAAGATCCCTGGTGTTCACCTGGGGCACTGGACTCTTCCCGCTTAATCCTTCAAATGCCCTTGCATTGTAACCCTTGTTGACTGTACCTGGCCTCACCCTAGACCGTCATTCCATAATTCCATCTAGACCCTTTCTCTGTTACTTCTCAGTCACCCCAGACACCCCTTGATCACATCCAGATTCTCCCACAGTCTTTCTGTATAAAAGGTTCATCTTGCTTCTATTAAAGTACTCAGATTCAATCTGGCCTGCTTGTCAATAGAAGTAGCACAAATGGTCAGATTCTTAAAATCTAGTCAATAGTGCAGATTCACTAGGAATCTTACCCCTGCACGCCCCCAAACAGTATTTTAATAAACCTTGTCTCTGACTAAAAGAAAGCTTGAGACAAATTCTTTCGAGGCAGGACCCATGTCTTTTGCCCTTGAATTTTGGGGTTCCTGGCATCCCTAGACTGAACCACTGTCACCTTCTTCTTCTTATAAAAAAAATTCTTACTTCACAATTATGGGAAATAGTAATTTCCATTCCTTCATAATTTATTTTCTAGTATATTACTTCTCTTCCATTTTCTTTCCTTTTATAAGCATAAAAACAGAACAAATGTCCCCATTCCCTCTGTTAATCTTATTTAACTTCCTTCATGAACTTTGAAGACATTAGGATTACTAAAAAAAACTAGTCAATTTTATCTCCTCACCAATTTAGAATGGAAGAACTTTGTCATTGTTTATTCACTTCAAAATTCTCAACTATATTTAAATACTCACTTTCCTCTTTATATCTGCTTTTGCATTTCTTAGTTATTATTCAGATATGATCTTTTAAAGTTCCATTAAATATGCATTTTCCCCTCAGATATTTATAGTCAGTCTTTCAGGTTAAGTTATTCATATTTGTAAGCCTTTATCTTTAGATTTTGAAATGTCATATTACATGATTTTCTCTCCTTCAGAAAAGTTGCTCAAAGGTCTTGTGTGTTCCTTCCCGTAGTCCTTTGTTATGTGACTCTTTATTTCTACTTGTAAGATTCTTTTTTTCTTTTTCTTTCATCTGGAAACTCAGAGTCTTAACTATATCTTTTTGAGATATTTTCACTGTGTGGGAATTCTTTCAGGAGGTATCTAATAACTTCCATTTTTTTTCACAGCTACTTCTATTAAATCCAAATTATTTTCACTTATGATTTCTTAAAATGTGGCATCCAAGATTTATTGCTTGGTCATGGTGTTTAGGGTATACATTATGTCTTTATATTTTTCTAAGCAACTTTTTTTTAATAGTAGAAAGCTTATATATTGTCTTTTAATTTTTTTTTAAGTTTAAAATTAATATTTCTTTCCAGGAAGACGAGTCTATTGGATAAATGAAATGGTATTGTGTTGTTTTTTTTTTTTTGAAGACTATCCAAAAGAATAATATAGAGTAGTTTAGTATGGATGGTTTAGAATCTTCATGATTGGAAAGAACCCCAAAATAAAGAAAACAGAATAATTTTACTATTTCTTCTTGTTTCATTGACTCTTTGATCCCTGTTTGGTTGATTCCAATATTCAAGGAGTATTAGGTAAGATTATCTCCTAGCCTAATTGTTCTCTTTCCAATTCTTTCTTGAAGAACTCAGTTCACTCACACTTTTTAAAATCTTTGTTGGGGTGCTCAGTGTCCAGCACTAAGCATGATCAGAGATGTGAATAAGAAAAGTGACCAGGCCATATGGGTAGTTCAGGGAAGAACCATGAACTCCATTTATTAATGCTTAGAACAAAGTTTGTAAAGATCCAAATGACAAAGATTCAAGTATTCTTATCTGAATCATATCCTAGAATATTGTTCCTAATAGAATAGTCTGCCATACCCAGGAAGTACCTTGGATAAGACAAGGCTTGTAATCATGGACCCAGAAAGTCATGGGGAAGGTCAGTTGTCTCTTATCTACAGTACAAAGGATGCTCCCTGAGAGTAGGCCACAATCTCAAAGACATCTGCATAGAAACTGATCCCCAAGAATCAAGTATTTCGACGTATAATAGTCTTTAGCATAATACGATAAAGAACATGTCCTGAAGTTTGGAGGCAAAGGTTTTGATCTCAGGATATCAAACAAAAGTCAATTTAAGTCCAGCCCTGAGGTTCTTTTGCGGGAGACAGCCTCTGCAAGCCATGTCACCTTTAGAGGAATTAGGGTACATAATTAAGGTCTCTTATCTGAGTCCTGGATCAGGACTATTTGGCTCCCCACAAATCTTTAGTTTCCTTTCTCCCAGGTAGTAATATAATTCTTATTCCCAAGCTATTTCCCATCCCTTTTTGTGAGGCTTAGCTTGTAATGGTAATTTCTTATGAAGATATGAATTTCTAAATCAATATTATATCTTCATATGGCCCGGTATCTTCTATTTAGTTATATTCCAGTCCCATTTCCTCATCTGGTACTTTGCTCCATGTTCAAGATCTTTTCTTTCTCTCACTGCTGGAAGAGGTCACCAGACCCCATTCAGTCCTCACCTTGTTGTCCAGCTCTCCCTCCAATGGTGTCCATCTCTCATGATGTGTTTGCATTCAAAATGTGGGCATATTTTTGGTCTTCCTGGATGATACAAATTCATTGCTCTTTGGTCTTCTGGCTCCTCTGGAGCATTTCAGTTCAGAATTCTATTGACTTCATTTCTTTATGGGGCATACCAGCATAAATGCTGTATATTTTTAACTCCCTGAACCATTTTTAGTTTATGAATGATGGGCCTTCAGCCTTTTGGGAATAGATCAGGTGCCCTTAGAACTTCTCTGGTTAAAGTGCTATTTGGCTTCTGATGCGTTTACCTGGCATATATAGTCATTTTTCTTGATTAGACCAATACCCTTTAGATTACAGGTTGTCTTCTCCATGCATTCCAAGACTGGATTAAAAATTTTGCTATTGTTTCTCTTTTGATTTGATTTTTTTTTTGGCTGGGTTCTGGTATCCTTTTTAATTTTTGTTTTGAAAAATATGTGGAGGAGATGGACTCCTCAGCAACTACCATGCTTGGATCATACCTGAAAAACACCTTCGATGAAAAAGGCAAATCCCAAAGGAGTTACATTTTATATTTTTTACACCTTACATTTGATAAAGGGTTATGCCTTATGTTTGAAAAATAACTGATAGTCCATTAAGTCATCATGACCAACACCACTAAGACAACTGAACAAAGAGAGTTATTTGGGGTATTTTTGATTAGTTCATTTGAAAATCAGGAGGTTACACAGAAAAGAATACAATATTGAAGAAAAGGAATGTAAATGCCAATAGATTAATGGTGTTCCTTTCTTAAAACATTACACCACTATAAATTACTTGTGCTTTTGGACAGTACCATAGAGAGACACCTTGAAAATGTCTTCAAAGTATACTTTTTCATTATCCCTTGGATATCAATTTCTATGCTTGATTTTGTGAGAAGAATAAATTATTTAAATGTATTCTGTGTAAATTTATGAAAGCAAAATTATGTTTATTTTTTGATGTGTTTTTCATGTAGGAAAGGAAATAAGACAGTGATCAGGAGATCTTATAGATACTCCTTTATGTGGATGCACTGCTCACATTTCATGAAGCCAGGGGAAATTTCAAAACCTCTTTGATGACAGCCGTCAAAATGATATAAGGGATGATCTCATCCACATTACAAAAAACAAAAACAAAAACAAAAACTTATGTAGATAAACATATTATCTCAAATATAGTGTATAGCCCAAATCATGCAGTCCAATACTCTTTTCTCTAACACTTGATTTACTATTTCTCTGACCAAGAAGACCCTGGAACAGGAAATGTATACTTACATTACTTATTGTACAAGTAAATCTATGGCTTTATAAATCTGGATATAAATTGTTCTCTACATAAAAATACATTTCTATTGAAGTGGCCCCATTAAGGAATCCTGCAGTTAGTCTTATGGTATGTAAGAACTTATCTTTTGCATTAAAAATTTAGTTTATTTATGAATTCAGAAGATAGATTATAAGGAATAAAAGGAAAGGACATAAAGGCAATATTTGTGTAATACTTGCATAGGAAATGACTTTTTCTAGAAGTTTTGTTGTGAAAAAGAATAGAGATATAAAACAAAATAACTTGAGAGGATTCTCAGGTCAAAGAAATGTATATTTTTATAGGTTTTTTTTTAATAACAAAGAAGCTTTGGACACTAACTCAATCCTATTTTTTTTTCCATTTTAGCTTCTGATCTCTTGCTTGATTGAAATTACCCTCTCAAAATTTACTAGTGATCTTTTAATTGCCAAATCTAATTGCCTTAAAAAAAATATCCAGCCTTCTCAAACTTTTTACATTTGAAACTGTTGATGTTCTATATCTCCTTAGTATCATTTCCTTTTGGAAACCCTCTCTTTTTTTTTTTGTTTTGTGTGTGTGTGTGTGTGTGTGTGTGTGTGTGTGTGTGTGTGTGTGTGTGATTACTCACTCCTGGTTCTCCTCTTACATTTTCTAACTGTTCTTTCTCAGACTTTTTTTTTTCTATTTTATCATCCAGTTAATGCCTGATTACTGTAGGTGATCCCAAAGGCTATATCACAGACCATCTATTCTCATCTCTCTGTGCTCTGGGTGATTCCATTGGCTTCCAAAGGCTTAATTATCTTCTCTCTGGCAATGACTATCCATTAATAAATCTCTATGATCACTTTTTAATTTAATCCTTTACTAATTTCCTTAACTGTCATTGTCTTTCCTCTTAAATAACCTGGTGTTTCAGTATGTTGCATTTCTTCTTCTTTATATTTATTCTAAATATTTTAATATGTTCTTCCTTTGTCCCCAATTAGAATGTAAGCACATTGTGATTTGTTTTGTTTCTTTCAATTCATTATACTTGTATTCACAGATCAACAAAGACTAGGTGATTAGTAAATAAACATTGACTCACTGATGAATGACAGGAAAAAGAAAATTATATATATATATGTATATATATATATATATATGTATACATACATACATACATACATACAGAGAGACAGAGAATCTTAATATTAGTTGAAATTGAAATGCAGAAATTTAGATGGAGGGATACACTATTAAGTAGAATTTCTACAAGTATTAATTTTATACACACATATGTGTTTGCATAAGGTGCTTATTATGTATGCATAAATACGAATATGTAAAATACAAACATATGGGTATATGTGTAACATATATGTATATATAGTGTATATGTGTGTGTATTTCATGTAAAATAATTTATATAGGGAGTCAGGTAGCATTTTGTTGTTGTTTTTAGTTTTTTTTTCTCAAAATTAATATTCTATTTTCACTTTCAAATTTTTACCTAAATTTGGCTGAGAAGTGATTACACGTATTTATTCAAAGTGAGACGTGCTTACTCCAAACTGATAAAAAAAAAGTTTAAAATTTAGAATTCATTATATAAATAAAGATGAACATTTATATTAATGATATTTGATTAACATTTGCCATGTTATCAAAATATAATTTTGAATTTCAAATGTGAAGTTTGTACTTTGTATAGGAGAGTTAAAAGGTAGCATGTACCTATAATAGTGTTTTCAATAGATAATTCAATAGCCATTGACCAGTTTGCTGGACTTAACATGGTATCAAGGGAAACATAAGTGTCTATGGCTTAATGGAACTTTGGACACATTACACAGAAGAAGAAAAAATGTAGAGAAAATAAAGATAATATCTACACAGTGCCAAAACAAGCCACCAAAATTTTGGGGAAAAGGCGTTCATTATTTACTTCTTCTTTCATCTAGTCATTCAACACATATTTAAGGCATTAATGGCATTTGGTAAATATACCCAGATTTGAAATATCTGGCCTAAGTAAATGTGCAAAGCAATTAAACACCATTTTGACTTATTTTGAATGTTAATTGCCTTTAAAAGTAGCATAGTATTTGCAAGGACCATATCATTTCCACTTACGATACACACAATCTTAAATTTTGGAGGGTCCGCTGGTGATATTTATCTTTTGATAATATTTATTTGTAATCTAGACAATTTGAGATAAAAAAGAAGGGATTTGTACATATTACTTTTTTAAAGTTTGCATCAATAATGACTTTTACAGTCTCTAACTGCTTCTTCAGACTTGTAAAAATTATATATGAGTATATACAGCCAGATTAAGCCTTTTACAATAGCCTCACTCTGTACATGAGGTATAAACTGTTATTTCTTCCTTGATGAATTTAGGTAGTCTTTCCACTACACAAATTGTGTCATTTCCACAGGTTAGTATTGATTTCAAAGGGTTGTGTATCCAAAAAGAAAAAAAAAATCCTGCATCCTTTATGCCTACATTTTTTAATGAACTTTTTAGAATTTAGCCTTTTTTTCAGATTATACACATTTCTCACTGGACCCATAATTGAAGCACTTCTACTTTACTAAGATCTAACAAGAGCTCCACTACTATAGGATTTTGAAAACCCAGAGTTATTTTCTTTCTTTCTTCTCCTTCTCCTTCTCCTTCTCCTTCTTCTTCTTCTTGCTTTTTGAATGAGGGAAGCCAGGACAATTGGGGTTAAGTGACTTGCTCAGGGTCACATGGCTAGTAAGTGTTAAATTTGAGGCTGGATTTGAACTCAGATCCTCCTGACTCCAGGGCCAGTGCTCTATTTGCTGCACCACCTAGCCTCCCTGAATGAAATTTCATGTTTATTTTCTTTTAATAGGGCTCATGATTTTAAAAAAATATATATTTTCCCAGTTATTTTCAACTGATCAATTGTGTGTGTATGTATATATGTTTGTATACACACATGTATATATATATATATTCCTATATACATATACATATATGTGTGTATGTATATATATGTATATTATGTGTGTGTCTGTGTGTAGTGGAGAGTTCATTTCAAAGCACTAGTAGCTGGAATATAGGTAGGGACTACAAATGGCCTTTCTGCAGAAGTAAGGATTTGAACTGAATTTTGAAGGAAACAACAAAACCTAAGAGACAGAACTAAAGAGGAAAAAACATTCTAAAAATAAAGGACAGTCAGTGGAAAGGCATTAAAATGGGGCATGCAGTGTTGAGTGTGAGGAAAAAATGAAAATGAAGCCAGTATATTTGAAGTGTAGAGGGCCTGGAGGGGACTATTTCATACAAAAAGTCCAGAAAGGTAAGCAAGTGGCCAGTATTGAAAGATTTAAATGCCAACCAAAAGATTTATCATTTAATCCTAGAAACAATAAGGAGACACCAGAAGTGTTTCCTTAGAGTTTGGGTAAGCAGAATTTAATATGATCAGAACTTTCCTTTAGAAAAGTTAATTTGCAAATGTCGGATGGACAAAGGACTTTGGTGATGAGAACTTCATTTTCTATTTCTTTGGTAATTACTGTGGAAGCTGCAACACTTACAGAGGCATGTACCAAGTAGCATCTCCATAGGGTCACTCCCCTACATAATGTATACAGAGTGGCAAGGTGGATTAAGGTACTGTGGTGTTGGTGTGATGGTACTAATGTTGCTGAGGATTGGGGACTTATCTTCCTATAAGTTGTAATTGGGCAGCAGATGGGAGTAATGGTAGCTGGAATGACATCTCTCTTATCTACAGTGGAACTTTGCCAGAAGATAATTACTAGTTTGGATTAGAAGCAGGCCAGGTTTTCATCAGAGTGGGGTGGGGTGTGTATTACTCCTTTGGGGGCTTATGAGTGGAATTTTCTAGGCTATTTTCACAAAGCCTATTACATAGTGAGCTCTTAACAAAGCTTTTTGACTTTATTGTTGACTTTTTTGCCTTGATGAAGAAGGTGACAGTGGTTTAATTGGCTTGGCCCAGGCTCCTTCTTCTTTCTCCCTCAGTACACTTTGTTGCTTGAACTAGGTTGGCTTGCCTGTGCCATTGATGGCAGTTAGTGATAGTGGTAGCAGGGATAGTGGACCATTTCTCCACAGAGGCTGATAAAAATTTGTCTTCATAGACAAATTTGACTGAAACTAACAAAGCAGAAATAATTTATAATATTTAATATCAGGGATTTTTTATTCCAGATAATTGTTCTACATTTTCCTATAAAATCTAACTAGAGAACTCACTTTGTGTTTCAGTAGAAGGCATATCAGCTCTGAAGAAAGATTAGAGGACTAGAGACATGAATTAGTAGTAGTAGTTTCTTTATATTTATCCAAAGCAATTTCATTATCTTCATGCTAGTAGGGAAAAGAGGTGACTAGTTTAAAGCCATACAAAGTGAGATCTAAAATAAGAATTTGATTTCATTAGGTTTCTGATATATGATATATGTTTATGAAATATCTCATGAACTTTTAAGGCCTGGATTATCAAAACAGTTGATAATGTTCTAACATAATTTGTGGTCAGCTCTACACTGAGAAATGTATTAGAGACATTTTCTTATTGAAAACAAACCATCTATTTCTCCTATACTACAGCCTAGGATAAAATATAGATAGATAGATAGATAGATAGATAGATAGATAGATAGATAGATAGATAGATAATTAGGCAGATATAGAAGTATATATATATATATATATATACATACAAAATACATACATATGTATATGTGAGTATATGTATGTGTGTATATATGTTTGTGTGTATATGTATATATACTCAAGGTAATTCTAGAATGTAGACCCCATGCTATTTGATTGTTCTCCAAACGGTTATTTAAATACCATTTTGTTGACCATAACAAATACTAGACAAGTTTTCCTGCTGGGACCAGTACATCTGATTACACTGCAAACAGAGAAATATTATTTGTTTTCAAGGAGAATGACCAGCAGTTAGTGGGCTACTTCATGGACTTTAGAATAGTGAATTGGCAAGCTGTTAGAGCATTGGCCTTTCAAAGGGCAAATCCCAGGCCACATTTGAGACCAGAACTGATTATTTGTTTCTTCTTCTTGGTGCTTTTTTTTTTTCCTTGTGCACATGCTACAGGCAACTGATCCATCCCCTGGTGTTTGTTCATCACTCACAACTTTTCAAGGGAAGAAGACAGCCCACCAACAGGTAGAACAGGGGCAGTGATGGCATATAACTTGCATTGAACCATCTATCTTTCTGCATGCCTTTGATTTCCTGTGAAAGAATGCCTAGGTCTGGAAGGCAATCTCAAAAATAAGATATGCAGAAATGATTCATTGTTTTCCATAACCTGCAATTGCAAAGCTGGTATAATTGAGGTTGGAACAAACTAGTGCATTATTTATCATTATTATTATTAAATAGTAACCATTAGAATATAGTGTTTTGGATTGTGAAATGCTTTTCTTGCAATTAAATTGAAATTGTAGGTAGAGAAAATATGAGCGTCATCATCTTGTACATGAAGAAGTTAAGGCCCATGAAGGTAACTTGTCTATGGTCATGTTTCCAAGTTTTCTAGCAAAGTCCCATGCTCTTTTCATTATAGCAACAGGTATAATGATGATGATAGATGATGATGATGATGAGAATATATTTATCTAGCAATTTAAAGTTATCCTTATAAGATAGGTTGCTGTTGGTTTTGTTCAGTCATTTCAGTCTTGTCTGACTCTAAATAACCAGTTTTGGAATTTTCTTGAGAAATATATAGGAGGGGTCTGCCATTTCTTCCTCATAGAGAAATTCGATTCTCTTAAATAATTTTTTTACAGATAAAGAAACTGAGTCAAACAAGGTTAAGTGATTTGCCCAGGATCACACAAATACAAAAAATTAGGTACTCTTCCTCCCCCCACTCCCTTCAACTGTTTATTTTGTCTGGATGCTACCTCTATTGAGCTGCTAGAATCTTGAATCCCTGGGTTCTGATCTGGTTCAGTATTTTATAGATAATTCATAGGAATTACCAAGGTTTCTCAATCAGTCTGGATACACTTCTTAATCAATGTCCTTCCAGTTATTGATGAAGTTCATTTGTCTGCATTTTTAAACTTTTGATTGACAGATTCAATTTATGTGATTTCATTTTATTAGCTATCAGGATGTTCCTAAGCCTTACATTTATCAAATCAGAAAAGTTAACAAAGGATAAGAATAGTCAATATTACAGAAGTTATGGAAAGATAGATTTATTATTTCTCTATTAGTAGAGCTGTGAATCACCATAAACATTTTGGAAAGCAATTTAGAATTATTCTTTATGACAAAGAGGTCATTGATGAGAAGTTCTCAATATATGCCAAAATATTTATAGCAGTTCATTTTATGGCAGTAAATTTACAAACTGATGTGCATTGTTTGGAAGAAGATTGAACAATTTGTGGTACATAGACATAATGTAATATAGCAGTATGGTAAGAAATGATGAATACAGAGAAATCGGGGAAACAATTACATAATGTCATTCAGATCGAATGAACAAAGCCAGGAAAATAATACACATAGTGACAATAATGTGAATTAAAAGACCAATCAAAAGATAATTTCTCAGAATTGAAAAGAACAAGCATGGCTACAAAGAAGTCATATATCCGTGTTGGTGCTAAGCCTCCATATAGAAACAGTTTGTGGAAAAACTCAAGATTAGATCTATCTCTTTATCTCTTCTCTGGGGATGCCTCCCTTACCTACTTCATCCAATATTTTCCCCTCCCTAAGAGCAAGTGCTAGTCGCTGCTAATATTTAGACACTCTGTATTCTAATCAATCTGGCTTATTTTTTGCTATATGAAATTGGAATTTCATCGCCTCCCTGTGTCCGTGCAAACGACATTCCAAATGGCTGAAATTTCACTATGTTCCACTATATCTTAGATTCCTTATTTTTTTCCTCCATCTCCACACTTAACAGTATTTTGTTTTTTTTTTCCAATTACATGTAAAGACAGTTTTCAACATTCACTTTTATTACACTTTGAGTTCCAATTTTTTCCTCTCCTCACTTCTCTCCCCTACCCAGATAGTGAACAATCTGATATAGACTATAAATGTACAATCATAGCTAACAGGTTTCCACATCAGTCATGTTATGGAAAGAACAATCAGAACAAAGGGGAAAAACCAAGAGAAAGAAAAAAAGAGAGAGAAAAAAATAGTATGCTTAAAATTGCATCCAACTCCATAGTTCTTTCTCTGGATGTGGATAGCATTTTCCATCATGAGTCTTTTGGAACTGTCTTAGATAGTTGTATTACTGAGAAGAGTTAAGTTTTTCAAAGGTGGTCATCTCACAATCTAGCTGTTACTATGAACAATGTTCTCCTGGTTCTGCACACTTCATTCAGCATTAGTTTATATGATTCATTTTAGGGTTGTTTTTTTTTTTCCTGAAATCTACCTACTCATTGTTTCTTATAGCACAACAATATTTCACTATATTCATATATCATAGCTTGTTCAGCCATTCTCCAACTGATGGGCATCCCCTCATTTTCCAATTCTTAGCCACCACAAAAAGAGCTGCTATAAATATTTTTGTACATGTAGGTCCTTTTCCCTTTTTTATGATGTCTTTGGAATACAGACTAGCAGTATTACTGGATCAAAGTATGCAAAGTTTTATAATCCTCTGGGCATAGTTCCAAAATATTCTCCTGGATGGAGAATCCTTATTTCCCTTTGTGGCTGAACTGAAATTTCTCCTATGGGAATCTTTCTTAATTCTCCTAATTCACAGAATTGTGATCGAATTATATAATTATTTCTATTTCCAGCTCTTTATCTGTCTTGAACAATTCATGGACTTCAACAAGAAATTCAGGCTTAGAAAAATCCTCTCCCTTATTTTAAATTATCTGTCCATCTGTGACTTCTATTTCTCCAACTTCTTCCCTTTCATGGCAAGTAAAAGAAATTTAAATCTTTCCATATTAAAAAAAATTAAATACTAACAAATTGCAGCAAGTCAGTCAGTCAACAAACATTTAGTATCCACCCACTGTATGACAGGCCTTGTGATAAGCACTGTCATCCACTAAATTTTGTTTTTATATAGGTGAAGCCTATATATCCCAGAACAGAATAGAACATTCAAGACATTTTCTGACAACAGTGGCATACTGTAAAACTGTCACCTCCTTTGTTGTGTCACCTATGCTTCTGTTAATTCAAAGACTTCATTAGATTCTTTTGAAATGATGATACTATTAAGCTTGTCATCACCCAAAAGTGAACCACTTCAATGATCATGAACCCCCCAAATTCCTTTATCAATTATATTCTTGTGTCATTCTTTTCCCCAGCCTTATGATCCTTAATGCTATTCTTTATCATGTGTTATAATTTCTCCAACCCTCATATTATCTCAGCCATCATTCCCTAAATTGGCTACATTATCAACCCTTCATTTTTTTCAGCACCTTGGAGAATTCTTTCAACTCAATATTACCCTAAAAACTCAAGCTTTCTTTTTTTTTTGCTTCATTCTCTTTGACAACTAAACTATTTCACCCAGTTTGTACACAATGAACTGAACTAGTGAAAGAGGAGGAACTTGCCTACTCTTTGCTTTCCTTCCTTTACCCAAGCTCTGAGAAATGGGCCCTTGAGTGTTTGTTTCCATTTTGTGCTGTCTGTCCTCAGTTTCAGGTGCCAGAAGTGACGCTCAACAGGAACAAGGAATTGCAGTAGTGACCTTGGAGCTAGGAATTTTGGTAATCAAATAATAATTCCAATATGGAATTATAAGAGTAGCTACCTTGGTATTTCAGAAGTTTCTGGATTCCTTAGTCACAGAAGTCTGCATCTTAGGAATAGGCACTGGTGGCAGACACTTGAAATATCAAGACATGATGCCCTTTCCAGGACTGCTGAACCAGCACTTTACATCTCACCTTAACTCTATATTTTCCCGAAAATTTACTCTATGTCCACTGCTTCTGGTGAGGCATTCCATACACTGAACTACTCTCAGTCGGGATCATCCTGATTCTGAAATTCCCCTTGACACAAGATGCTTCAAAAATGGAACCCAAGATTCCTCAAGGTGACAAGATTGTCTCCAAAGTTTTATATATCTAAGTTGAAATTACTGTTTGGTTACATAAACTTAAGAAATAAAGCAGGAAAGAATTTCCAAAGTAATGATCAAATGAACTTTAAAAACAAATCACATGCATCTGCTTTTCTGGATCACTAACCAACAAGATGGTGGGCTAAATAGATTGTTTGATCTCAAAATCCTCTCTAAAATAGAAAATAGGCAACAAAGATAAAGCAACTTACTGTCTCCATGATCTATACCACTCACAATATGAAAGAATAAAAAGAAAAAAATCAGTGTCAGTTCATGGCATCCAACTGGACAAGGCAAGACTGGATTTGCTAAAGAGAGTGTTATGTACTGTTGATGAGCAGACAGAAAATTTAGGAACACAGAGAGTGTGCAGTATTAGGAAGAGATATATATCATACCAGCAAACCTACGGGAAAGAGCTTACCATCTAGCTGGGACTAGTTCCATCCACCCAAATGTCACTTGGACAAGATACCTAAGAGAGTTAACTGTGAATTGCCCAGCTTGGGAGAAAGTTGAGACCATCTGAGATCTAGCCCATATGGAAACCACAAGCAGATGAAGAGAGTCAGAGAATGAGCAACTGGTTAAAATGTGCCCCCCCCAAATAAGCCCCCCCCAAAATTACCAAAGATATTAGGAAAAAGAAAACTCAAAGACCTTGTACATAAGCAAAGAGATCAACAAGGAAAACATTAATAGTTGAAGGAAATATGGCCCCCTGATCAAGAAAATCCATTCAGCCATCTTTTAATAACTATTATAAAATGAAGGGAAATGATTCAACACTCAATGACATAGAGGACTTGAGGAATGTAAAAAACATGGAACATAGCATATTCTTCCTGTGTGGTTAAAAACAGAAACAAAATAATAAGAAAAAATTTTATGGCCAGCACAGCTTAAATAATTGGCAGAATAGAAAAACTTGACTCTATGAAGGCAAGCCTTAAAAAAAAAAAAGAAAGAAAAGAAAGGACTATTGATTGGGAATGGAAATACATAGACATTAAGGAAAAAGTAGAAAACAAGCAAAAAAAGCAATAATATTAAAAGAAAAAAATGCTTTCTATTCAAAGAATACATATTGATCTTGAAGACAGAATATGTGGAGACAAATAAAAGTTCATAGGTTCCAGAAAGAAGCATGACAAGTAAAAAAAAAAATGAGCCATGTAAGACAATATACAAGAAAAGTGCAGAAAATGTCTGAACACAGAAAATAAAGTGACAACTAAAGAAAACTCCATAGAAAGAAAAAGTAATGCTACAAAATTAAAGACACATAGTGACGAAATTTAACCATTCAATTTAGGAAAAACAAAATTATTCAGGAAATCAGAAGGAAAAAATAAACATCAAATGCAAAGTAAAGGGAATATGATTAATGCCAAACTATTTAGCACCCACAAGATAATTCAAGACTGAATGCAATAAACTGTTCTGAGGGAGTTCAGAATTCAGCCCAGGGTGAGTTAAACTGCAGCTCCGAGTTTAACTATAAATGAATGAAGACATTCTGTTTTGTTAATAAAGAGGCATCTGAAAGGTAAAAAAGTGAAAAAAAAAACAGTTAAGATGCTTGCTCTCTTATCTTCAGGCCTACGCTCTGAAGTGGCTTTCCATTCATACTGCATTCATCTTCTAGGTGTATATTTGCATATTATCTCATCTATTTGAATGTAACCTCCTTGAGGTCAGGGATTATGTTTTTGTATTTGTTTGTATCATCAAGGTTTAGCTCTGTTCTTGGAATATAAGAAGTATGTAACAAATAATCATTCACTGTCTAACTGATCCATATTGAGTTTATAATCCACTAAATGATCTTCTTCATGAGAATGACATTTAAGCCACTCATTTCACATGCATATATTCACAGTATATATTCAATTTAATTTTGAAACCTAGAGTAGGACTTAATATTTATTTACAGTAATTTTCACCCTTTCAAATTATCTTTGGAAGCAATTTCCATAATCTAATGTACCTCTACCATCAATCTGGTAATCATGACATCCATGTAGGGGTGTACTGGTAAAAGGTTAAAAACTGGCTCTATGAAAAAGTAAAATGTATGCATGAGAAATGCTGGAGTTCAGTCTGCATTATTAACACTCTCTCCATCTCTTTATTATGTATAGACAATCAATAAAGAAATAAATCAAGCAATGAAAAACAGCAGTTTCTGATTTCTGAAGTATAAATGCTCACTGAAAATTTTGCAATTGGCTCTCAAGAACCCATTAAAACTGGCTCCCCCACAGCTTTGTATCTATACCTTGATTAGTGGTTACTAATAATATTCAGCAGAGAATTTCAGGGCCAAAGGACGAGCCGTGTGAGAATCCAAAGAATACCTCCCTGCAGAATGATATCTTTTCATCAATCTTAAATTTAGGGGTACAATTCTATAACTACCTCTGAATATTATTTATTATTATCATTTGGAATTCAAGAATTCATAAATCTCAAATTTACATGGCAGACCATAACTCATCAAGTCTAACCCATATATATGTATAGTAAACGCCTCTTCAGTCTTTTCAACAAGTGTCCATTTTCCCATTTTTTAATGATTTATTTTTTAAATACTATTTTATTCTTTCCCAGTTACATTTAGAGGAAGTTTTCGCCATTCACATTCATAAAATTTTAACTTCCAAAGTTTTTTCTCCCTTCTTCCCTCACCTAGATAGCAATCTGATAGAGCTTGAACATGTACAATCATCTTAAATGTATTTCCATATTAGTTGTTTTGTGAAAGAAAAATCAGAATAAAAGAGAAAAATCAAGAGAGATGGTTTGATCTGCGTTCGGACTCTATAGTTCTTTCTGTGGACATGGATAGCATTTTCTAACATGAAACTTTTGGAGCTGTCTTAGTTCATTGTATTGCTGAGAAGAGCGAAACCTATCCAAACTGATCTTTGCACAGTATTACTGTTACTGTGTACAATGTTCTCCTGGTTCTGCTCACTTCACTCAGTATCAATTCATGTAAATCTTTCCAGTTTTGTTTTGTTTTTCTGAAATCTTCCTGCTCATCGTTTCTTATATCACAATAGTGTTCCACTGCATTCATATGCCACAACTTGTTCAGTCATTCCCCAATGAATGGGCATTCCTTCAATTTCTAATTCTTGGCCATCACAAAAAGAGCTGCTATAAATATTTTTGGCCCACGTGAGTCTTCTCCCTTTTTTTATGATCTCTTTGGGATATAGACTAAGTAGTGTTATTGCTACCTCAAAGGGGATGTACAATAGTATAGCTCAGAATGGCTGGATTAATTCACCACTCTACCAAAAATGCATTAGTGTTCCAATTTTCCCACGTCTTTCCTTTTCTGTCTTATTAGCCAATATGATAGGTGTGAAGTACTGCTTCAGAGTTGTTTTAATTTGCATTTCTCTAATCAATAGTGATTTAGGGCATTTTTTCATGTGACTGTAGGTAGTTTTAATTTCTTCATCTGAAAACTTCCTGTTCACATTCTTTGAACCATTTATCAAAAGGGGAATGACTCATATTCTTACAAATTTGACTCAGTTCTCTATATATTTAAGAATGAGCCCTTTCTAAGAAATGCTGCTGTAAAAATTGTTTCTCAGCTTTCTGTTTTCCCTTGAATCTCGGCTGCATCATCCCCACCCCCACATCTCCATCTTAAACACCTTTATTTTAGAGAGTACCCATTATCTTGTGAGAAAGCAGTCCAGTTTACTTTTGGAATAGCTCTTATTGTTAGAAACTCTTCTCTTTCCTTATACCAAGGTGATATCTGCTTTTCTACAATTTCTATTCATGAACTCTACTGGTATCCTCTGAATGCAAGCAGAACAGAACTAATCCCTCATCCACATGATACATAAACGCAAATAGTAACCATATCTTTTTTTTTAATCTTCTAATTTCTCAACTAAATTTTTCAAAGTCTATCCTTCATTGACTTTATACTCTCCTCAGTATCCTAATCACTGTTCTTGTATACTCTTTTTTTTTTTGGACATATGCTGCTTTTATTTGAAAGAGCAAATTATTTGCACTTATAAATTCAAAACTTAAACTCAAGTATTTTTTCTCCTTAACACTGTGAGGTAGATATGCACATAGTAATGAGTAATTTAAGTAACTTTTGTTTTCTTGTTGCAGTAATGAAGATTCACTACTGAAAATCCAGAAATTGTGGCAGCTGGGATATCTGACTAATGGGCAACTGTCTGGACTCTAGCTTGCTCCCCAGATAATTGATCAATTTGTTATGTATTTCTGGGGGCACTCTGTGCATTCTTTTTGATTTTTCTGATTTTTACCCTGAATCATGGGAGTTGTGACTGATTTCAAACACTGATTAGAAGGCAAAGTACTTAACTTGATTGGAGGTTAAAATACATTAAATTCAAAATCTCTTTACCTCCATCTCCAGAATTGAATGCAATGAACATAAGAAGATCCATAAATTTTAAAATGCCCTTTTTTTAACCTGATATGTTTTCAAATATTGCAATGCTTTAAATGCTACACATTTTTATAAAAATACCTTTACCCAGATTATTAAAATAAAACTAATGTTTATCGGAATTGTAATAGTGGGTAGTGTAGGTAGAGCATATATACTGACAATTTCCTTCTTTCACAGGATAATTCAATTTCACACCCTAAGTGAGATTTATTCCTGCCTTGAAGTATTCCAGAATCCCTCAGTTTAGAAAATGTAGGTGTAGGTATAGCAAAAATGCTCATAGCTGCTGTTCTTCCCTTTTCTGATGAGCCACTGTAGGAATTAGGTTTTATAAATAATAGTGAGAAAATACCTAGTCCATTTTCTGCTTGAGACTAACACTTAAATTATCTCATAGAAATAAAGACTATTTTAAAACACTTCCAGGGGGCAGCTATGTGGCACAGTGAATAGAGCACTGGCCCTGTAGTCAGGAAGACCTGAGTTCAAATCCAGCCTCAGACACTTAACACAAAACTAGTCATTGTAACCTAGGGCAAGTCACTTAACTGCGATTACCCTACCTTCCCCCTCCAAAAAAAGCAAAAAAAAAAAAAACCCAAAACACTTTCAGATGTATATTTTTGTCTTTTGCCCCAAATAATCCAAATCCTTCCTACCTAAACATAATATGACAGAATATGTCACCTATCATATCTCTTTTGTTCTTTTGTTTTGCCTTAGACAACAGCCAGCTGTTCTCCAGCACAAAAAAGCTGAAATAAGGCCATCATCATGGACATTTTAGAGTTGGTACCAAGTTGATGTCTGCATCAGAATGACTTACAGATAGGAATTTCTGATTGTTTCCCTCTTGATGCCAAGGACAGTATTACACATAGTAGGGGCACAATAAATGTTCAACAATAAGGCTAACATTTTTCATTATCTGCCACCACTGATACATTAGGAATTAGCTGTCACTTTATACTGTTATTGTGACAAAGTCATTAAAGAACTATGCCAGGTTAAGTCAATTGAGGAATTTTAAGAGCACATGTGAACTCCGAGGAAAAAAAATATTTTTCTCACTCACTCTGTCATTCCACCAATGCATAATACACCCCAAGCCTGAAGCAGTTTCTTTTCTGCTAGTGTTTAATTTGTGTTGTTTGTGATTCAGCTACAAGTTTTCTAGTCAGTTTGTGAGAATTGGCTTTACTCCTATTAGATTCATAGAACTACCATGATTTAGAATTTCATTCAGCTTCCTGGACTCAGTTTTCCCCTTTTCAAATTACTGTTATATGATTACCCTTTGAAAAGATCAAGCTATTGATTTAAATATTAGATTTCTTAATATTAAACATTTTGGTTAAGAAGAACTGTATATGTTTTGTCCATTCAACATTTATTGAGCGCTTATTATTTGTAAGTCATTGCACATGGCATTTATTAAAAATTGCTTTATGTAAGCCTATGTGTGAACTAAATGAATCCTGTACAAGGTGAAGTTCTTTTAGCTTTAGCTGCCAAAATAGTTATGCTGGAACAGAAAAGTAAAACTGTGTTGCAAATGCACAAAACATAGTACATGCTAAAAGATACTGACTTTTCAAATTGTATGTAACATTTTACTATATCAAGAAAATGATCCATTATAATATTTATCCTTCATATAGGAAAGTAGTAGAAAAATTGCATATTTATCAATAACTTTCTACCTAGCCAATTGGTTTAGTTTTAAGGGATAGGTAGAGTCTACATATAAAAATACTCATTTTCATTTAATTCTTCCCCCTATATAGTGACTTTTTCAAAAGATATTATTTGACATAGCTAGTTACTGAACAAATTGACATTACTTAGATGGCTATTAATCTACCTTCAGTATTACAGCCTCCAATGCACTGATACAGTTTCAGTTAGCAAAATTTCCTAAGATGTTTTTGAACCTGCAATAAGATATTCAAGTATTTTGTTATGGATCCCTTGAATGGCTTTCCATATAAGCTCAAGCAACATTCATTTATTTCATGTTTGGTTTTTGTGTTAGTTCTTCTGGATACATGATAGAGATGTACATAAGCAATTAAAAGATGACAAAGAAATCATGTAGAAATCCTAGACTTCCAAACAAGGCTTCAGGAACAAAATCCAAGGTTGCTATCAGACAGAAAAAAGCTCCCAGTAAACAAAGTAATATTCTGATGCAGAACATTCAGAAAAGGCCCTCAACTGAAACCATTTCCCTGAATTCTTGTCTCAGTAAAGTGGGCAGATCCATAATTCTTTCAAAAATCGATCTGGGTTGTCCTGAGAATCTTCAGTTATAGTCCTTAATATCTTGATGCAATTCTGAGACATCCTGAGTATGATTATCATTATCAAATACTGGTAAGAGTAAGGTAATCAACTGTCTGAAGACTGGACAACTAATGGCTCCAAGCCAAGAAACATTATCTCCAATATGCAATAATGCAGGTTCCACAAAAAAGATACCCACAGTTTGTTTCAATAGGGAGAGAAGTCTGAGGTTATTCCCGAAGCACCAGCACGAGCAACTGATCCCTACTTCCACAAGGACACGGTCACTTACTCATATAACTGAATTATCCAGTTTCCAGTTCTGATTTCGAGATTCATCTTTATCCATTCCTGTTCTCCCGCCCCCAGTCCGTGGCGGCCCGGCCCCCGGGCACGCCCCAGGTCCAGCCTCCAATGATCTACACTTGGCAGGCGCAGGCCTGGGGCAATCCCTCCGGGATGTCCGGCTCTAAAAAAACCTCGGGCGCCACTCCTCAGCAGGTAGTCGGCCAGGCCCCTAAGGACGCCACGGACGCCCAAGCAGCCTAACTTGCTCCAGACCGTCTCCGGGCTCCCCAGCAACGGACAACTCCCCCAACCCCCACCGCAGTCCCAAACCTGTCCCACTCCCGCCCGCTCTCCTGCTCCCTCTGAAGGAGAAACAGGGAGGAAAGAGCAAGAGAGAACTGACCGTGGAGTCGCAGATTGGGGGGAAGACCTCTCTGGCTACTCTTTAGTTCGTCAGTGCCCTTACTAAAATGTGTTGCCTAGAATGGAATAGAATATGACAAATGTAATCTGAGTGTGGTAAAGATCATTGGGGATTTAACCTTCTTATTCTGGATGGTTATTTTCAAACACCTGGAAATTAGACATTGAGATGGCCTTGAATCCTGAGAAAAAGTTGGAAAGAGACAGAGAAAGACAAAGAAGTATGGCGACAGAAGAGAAAGGCTGTCTTTGTGTTTTGCTGCTCCTCTAGCAGCTAAAACTATTGTGAGCAGATATGTTCTTTGGGGGTTTAGTGCTATGGGGTAGATGTCAGGGTTAAATTAATACACAGAGAGTAACAGTGTTAACAGGAGATGGTTCTGAGATAGTTGTGCCAGCTCTTGCCATGCTATTTGACTCTGCACCTGCAGCCTTTGCGAATCATTGTGATGACTACTGCGTTTTGGAAACTAGCCATGAGTTTTCTGTACATATTTATCTTATTTTCTTTCATAGAGAGAAGGGAATTGGAGAAATAGTACGCTGAAATTGTAGGTTAGCTCTCTTCCCTAGGTTGGAAAAAGAGAGATAAATTCCACAACAGAAATGGTTTTTATTTGGTTTGTTTTGATCTTTGAAAGGAAATGTTTAGAGAAAGAGAAGCAAATCTTTAGAAAAACAGATCTGTTATCTTCATCTCATTCACTAGTCTTATGTCTTCTTTCATCTTCTTTTTCTCAAAATGGCTTTATTGTTATCCAAAATAATCATAGTCAACCTAAATTCATTTGCAGGTTTAGTGACTTATACACTTCTCTTTTAAAATCAGCTCACTCTGCCAAAGCACCACTTGAAAGTTATTTTTGCACCTTCCTGGCTTAGAGTGAATGTAAATAGTAACATTTTTCTTTTGGCCAGTAGCCCTAAGGTCTTCCTCAGTTTGTTTGTTTTTTTTTTTCAATTATTATTAAAGGGGTTATCCCTTAAAGAGGCCAGCGTATTCACTGAATGGACATTGCCTTACTCAAAGTGAAAACCTGAAAAGATATTGACTTAAACGGGCCAAGGTCTACCACTGCATCCTGGGCCATCTGCAGTCATCCTGACTGATATCTGGCCACTGGACCCAGATGACTCTGGAGGAGAAAGTGAGACTGGAGACTTTGTTTAGCCCTCTATCACTCAAATCAAAGTCAATTCCAAGTCATTTCATCATCTCCCTCATGTCATTGTCCTCTTCAAGAATGAAGGATAAATCAAACAATATTCAATGTGTTTTTGAATGATTTGTTTTCCCTTTTCTCTGTAATCCATGCTGTCACTCTACAATGGTATCTTCCAGTTCTGCTCACCAAAGATCAGCTTTTCTCTAACATGTTATGTCTACTGTTGACATTCTCAGGGTACTTGCACTTGACCATATGGCCTGTGATGTTTAAAAATGTTCAAGAGACATAGTCTCTGGGTAATTTAATAATTTTATTAATAAGACCATCAAGTTATTAATAAAAGAGTGGTCATTTTTTTGCCTCTCTTAGACCAAAGATTATCATGGTTCCAGGGCTTACAGTTTATATAATAGGTGTTCAATGAGGGGCAGAGGGTGACATAAATCACCCTTTGACAGAGAAATTGTCTCTATACTCAGACAACTCCCAGCCTAGGGTTATGTAGATAAAATAATTGGTCTCCACCCAATCTTGAGTAGAACACAATGGGCTTTCCCACCTTAAATTAAATCTTTTGCAAGATTAGGTGGTATCTGACCAAAATCTAGGAGAGTTAATTCAGTTGCATTTTCTATAATGTCCTATAAGTGACTGAACTTTTTAAAATGAGGAATTTAGAAGACAGGGTGAGTTCTAAATCTCCCCAAAATACTGGTTATTAATAATCATTTCTCTCAGGTCCAGGGACAGATTACCCTTACTTCTCAGTGAAGTGATATACTTATTTCACACTATTTATTTAGAGTACTTTTAATTGTGGTTTTCTGTTTTGCAATCTGTTATTTTCCCTTTGCTGGGCTTCCTTTTGCTGGGCACACAAATGTGTGTGTGTATGTATACATACATATATAGATGATTGTTACATTATCTTCATGGACTGTTTGAACAAATCTTTGGGTCTTGATGAATCTGATGTGTTTGATCTCTCTTTTCCCAAGTAGTCTCCTACTGTCATCACCACCTCCTTCAAAGTCTTTGATTCAGGAAGGACATGCCTGTTTTCCCTCTTTTTACCTTTCTGTCTCACATTTTCCTTTAAGAATTCTGGGCTGGGTTATTTAAATTATTCCATATAATTTCTTAAAATATTTCCTAAAGCAGAGGTGTGTCATAGTTATGCAAAGTAGAAATGGATAGACTACAAAGTAACAATTTTTTCCATGATATAAGGAGAAGTTCCAAATAACTGTCTATATCAAATTGGAATTGACGAGGGTGTGATTAGGTGTTTCAGGGACCCCAATGACCAGAGTCCCTTGGTGGGCAGTCTGGAATGAATTCACAGGAACCAAGCAATCTTTTAAGTCAGGATTGTCAAAGTTTATTGTTACGCTTTACAGTGAGCAAGAGTTCTTAGGGGACTTGCATCCTTAAAGGGATAGAATTAAGTTTTGTAATAGGATAATCTATAGTATAATCTGTTCCAATTATGCTAACTAGGTGAATAAGGGTGGGATTAGGGAGGAGTTAAGGAGTAGTCAGTGCTTAAAGGAACATGTACTTTTAACATCTGCTGTACAGGCATGTTGCCCATAATTCGCTGTGTGGAGGTGTGTTTTTAGGCTTGAAATGTCACTAAGTCAACTAATGGTCAGGGGTGACTGAGAATTGCCCAGTCTGCTACCTATCAATGTCCTGTTTAACAGTATGGATGTTGGGACCATACATATGTCCCAAGCTAACAGGGAATCCAGGATGTATATAATGAACTAAGGAATATACACATGACTGAGCCTGTGATATACAGTGGTACCTTGACATACAAGTGAACCAACTTACGGGATTTCCCAGATATGAGTTGTCACTCGGTCAATTTTTTGCTTTGAAATTTGAGGTATGAGGTGCCCCTATTTGGCACAGCAAATGCTACAACCCAATGCCCACCCAACATCCTGCACCTCACTCATTCAGTCCATGTGTTTACCTCACCAGTGAAGAAAATTAAGTTAAGTGAAAGTAAAAAAGATATTATAGCAATTAAGTTCAGGGATAAAGTGTAGCATTATGACTGTAATGAGTAAGTGAATGAAAGTGACCAAAAGCACAAAACAAAACTTCTCTAACCTCCTCCATCTAGTTCCTCCACCCCTGACCTCGGCCAGTATCTTCTGTTAGCTCAAGTCATCTGATATGCAAGGTAAAAATACACTTTGTAAAACCAGGTTATGTTTTTATATTGTCTTTTATTATGTTTTTATATAATATTTGTTTCTATAAATATTTTTTCTTATTTAAAAACACATAACAAAAAATACTGGATTGGCATTTTGGGGGCTGGAATGGATTAATGGCATTTCAATTGATTTCAATGGGGAAAATTGATTTGATATACGAGGAAATTTAATTACAAGCTCAGTAATGGAATGAATTAAACTCGCAAGTCAAGGTACCACTCTATGTGATTGATAGATACCTGTACACAGCTGCTTCAGCCAATACACAATTGGATGAAACTACTAAATTCTATAGGTGCTGCTGACCACTGTAACAGGAAGAGAGATAAGTATTTTGTTAGGGCATGCTGCCCTTGAGCTGGGGTGAATCTGCCTGAGACAGTGTTTTGGGGGCTAGGGAGACTTGAGGCTAGGGAGAAATGTTATTTTGCAAACTGATGTGACTTTACAAACTGTGGTTCAAGCACAGGCACGCAAGCACCTCATCAGAATGACTTAGAAGACAATAAATTCTACTTCACCAAAGGTCTTCAAAAGTTGGGATGGTAATCAGTTGCCAGAGTGGTGGAAGGATAACCCCTGCTTATGACTTGGATGAAGTAGCCTCAGGTCTCTTCCAACTCAGAGATTCTTAAACATTTTTCCTTATAATCCACAATATCTTTGCACTGAAAAGGATTGTGAGTTAAGGTGAGAGTTGAACTGATATAAGATAATAAAGAGGAGATAAAATATCTTATGGAGTAGAACAGAAAGAGGAAAGGTGGAATTAATAATGGACCTGAACATGGAAAGGAAAGAAAACAATATAACATGAGAAATTAAGAGAAACAAGGGGAAATATTTTGACAAAATCATTGTTCTATTCTAAGGCAGAGCTCTCCTGCAGGCATTTTGCATTAGCAGGGGAGGAGAAACACTTATTATATGTGCAGTATGCAAAAATAGAAAATGGAAGGTCGGGGAGATTTGCCAATGGAGCTAGGAAATCTCCAAACAGAGACAATGCTCACAGATTCCCTAGTGTGACTACAATTCTGTAAAATCCATTGAATACAAAGATGTTATTCCTGGCTTTTGCAAATGTTGTAGATGGTCAAAGACATTGACTGCTCTGTGCTCAGGCATGCTAAAATGACCTTTGATGAAAAAATGCACAGCACTAAATTTTCAAGTTCTCAGTAAGAGTCTTTAATTAGGTAGATAATGAATAAATCTTGATTCTCTAGGCTGTCTTTCCATTTTCCTCCCCTTTCTTCAAAGTTTTCACCTAATTTATAAAGTCTGTTAAGGGAGAAGTGAGATTGGGCTTTGTAAAGTTAAATTGTTAGACTAGGCACATAGAACTATTTCAATAACTTGTCAATGTTATCTGATTGAGACTATATTGAATTAAATGGAATTCAAGAGATTATGACTAGTATGTGAGCAAAATGCCCATAGTCACAATCCAGTCTTTCAAACCCTGTTTTCAAATCTCCTTTCCATTGTTGGCAGACTCTTTATGAATGCTGGGGATAAAAAAGTCAGAATGAATTTGTTGGTTACAAAAATCCAAGGAACTTACTCCTTTTATCTCTGATAATCTGTCTACTGTTCAGCTTTTCTACAAGTGCCAATCCCCCCATAGATACAATACAGACTCCTTGCATAACTCACTATACCAGAAAATGCTAGATAATGTTTTGGTCTTCTTAAAGTAATTGTTTATACTTCAGATGATGATTTTCTTTGTCAAAAACAATTTTCTTTAAATACTATAGAAAGTTTGATGGGAAAAGCTACATTTTCCTTTGAATCCAAGTAAAATGCTAAATCAGAAAAAAAAGCAGGAATCATTTAATGGTGAACGAATCAGCTTTTGAGAAAGCATTTGTTCTGTTATTCCATCTGATTCATTGAAAGCCAACTAAACTACTTTAAAAGAAATATAAGAGCCCATTCTGCCCTTAGGAATAAATGAGTGTTCTGCAAGTATATTTAAGGGCATAATTTGGCTAATAGAATGTTCTCTGTCTCTCTTTTCCTCTTCCTCCTGTTCATGTGTCAGTGATAATGAAGTTGGTCTTAAATTTAAATAGAACCGTTTTTGAGCCAAGGAATTTGTAAGTACATTACAAGCCTAATAGCCTGATATGTAAACTCTACCAAGGGTACACTCTATCCACCGCTGACAGCCACCCACAAAACTGCTGCTTCTGATCTGTAAAGCCATAAAAATAGGACACAGCTCCATTGTGCCCTAGAGAGTAAATATCTTTCTTCTGCAGAACAGAGAAAACTAGGAAACTGGCACTGAATCTCATTATCAGAGTAGGAATATTGGTAGTACATTGAGGTGAGTGATGTAGTTAGATTGTTCTACAAATGATAGCATCTCACAAGACTTTGGGCTTCTCAGTGTTTCAGTAGAAGAATATTTTTAGAAAACTCCCAGAAAGTCTTTCCCAGCTAACAACAAGTATAATAAAGTTGTTTCTTCTTCTCTTTGCATGGTACCTCCTCCAAACTGTCTCTCATTCTGATTTTGTTATTCTCATTTTTTAGCTTAAATAAAATGAAAACAAAAAAAAAACCAGGAAATGAAGTGTCCAGGAGAAGACATCAATTACCAATATAACCAAGATTGGAACACCTATCCAGTAATTCATAGGCTATTTGCTCTTACTATTCCACCATACAATGTACTAGGTGATGGCCAATATTAAAAGCAAGAAATAAAGACAAGGGGGAAAGGAGACCAAAAACAAAAAAATCCTAAAGAAGAATGAGAGACTATGAGTTTTGTTTAGCTAACTTTTTAATGCTAAAGGTAGAAAAAAGGAAGCATATGTCTTCATAGGCCATGATATTGCCAAAAAAAATTAATGTGAGTAAATGGTGTTTTATAATTAGGATCAAAGCAGAAATGGTTTATAGAATAGATCAAATGGGTAAAAAGAGCAAGGATTGGGAATAGTTGGAAGGTAGAAGACCAGAGTCCTCATGATAAATACTTGAACTTTAGTAGAAATGGGCTTTCAAAGAGATGAGGTGATTTAGCAAAAGACATACATAGGTTCTTCTTGTAAGGGATCACAGAAATAATCTAATCTCATCCCTAAAAAATAAGACCTTTATACTTGTTTCCTAATATGTACAATGAGGGAGCTGGGTAAGGTGATCTCTATGAGGAATTGTGACAATGATGATGATGATGATGATGACATAATCTTAAAAGTTTACAAAGTGCTTTAAATATATATATATATATATATGTATATATATACAAAATCTTTTACTTATTTTTTTTTGTTTTCAACGTTCATTTCCGCAAGATTTTGAGTTGCAAATGTTCTCCCCATCTTTCCCCTACTCCCCACCTCAAGACAGTGAGCCTACTGAATATCCCTTCCCCCAATCTGCTTTCTCTTATATCCTCCCCCATACCTTCCCTAACCTTCTAGTAGGGCAAGATGAATTTCTATAGCCCATTGCCTGCATATCTTATTTCCAAGTTACAAGAAAAAAATTTTTTTGACATTTGTTTTTAAAACTTTGAATCCCAGATTCTTTCTTTTCTTCCTTCCTCACCCACTCCCACTGGGAAGACAAGTAATTCAATATAGGTTGTGCATGTGTAGTTATGCAAACTGTTTCCATGGTAGTTATATTGTGAAAAACTAAATATATTTCCCTCCATCCTATCCTGACCTCCACTTCCTCTATTTTCTACTTTGACCCTTTCCTTTTTCAAAAGTGTTGCTTCTAACTACCTTCTCCTCAAATTTGCCCTCCCTTCTATGATCCCCCATCTCATCCTCTTCCCCTCACTTTCTCATAGGGTAAAATACCCAATTGAGTGTGTATATTATTCTCTCCTTAAGTCAAATTCAATGAGAGTAAGGTTGACCCATTCCCTTTCACCTTCCTGCTCTTCCCTCTCCACTGTAACAGTTTTCTCTTGCCTCTTCTATAGGAGGCAATTTCTCCTGTTCTATCTCCCCCTTTCTCTTTCTGCCATTATATTCTTCCCTCACCTCTTACTTTTATTTTTTGGATATCATCCCTTCCAATTCATCTGATATTGTGCTATCTATGTATACATGTACACATGTATGCACACAGTCACATATGTATTTATACACACATACACCCTCCTATATATACATCCATACATATATGTATATGTGTGTATGCATACACACACATATATTCCCTTGAGAATATGTTTTCCTTAGGAATTTCTTGAAGGGTGATTTCTTGGCTATTTTTTTTTTTTACCATGGCTTTCAGGTAGTGCAATAATTTTAAATGATCTCTCCCAGATATATTTTCCAGGTCAGTGGTTTTTGCAATGAGATATTTTACATTGCCTTCTATTTTTTCATTTGTTTGGATCTGGTTTATAGCATCTTTATTTCTCATGTAGTCATTAGCTTACATTTGCTCCAATCTAATTCTGAAGGAATTATTCTCTTCAGTGAATTTTTGAAATTCTTTTTCCATCTGGCAAATTTGGCTTTTTAAGGCATTCTTCTCATTGGCCTTTTGAGCCTCTTTTGCCATTTGAGTTAGTCTATCTTTTAAGGTGCTATTTTCTTTAGTATTTTTGGGGTCTTCTTTATCAGGCTGTGGACTCACTTTTCATGATTTTCTTGCGTCATTCTCATTTCTCTTCCTTATTTTTCCTTCACTTCTCTTACTTGATTATCAAAATCCTTCCTGAGCTTCCCCATGGCCTGTAAGAAGTTCATATTTTTCTTGTAAGCTTTTGATGCAAAAGTTTTGACTTTATTGACTTCTCATTCTGTGTTTTGATCCTTTTTGTCCCCCAAAAAAGGATTCTGTGATCTAATTGGGCTTTCTCTGCTTGCTCATCTTGTCTTCTAATTACCTGACTTTTGAGTTCTTTGCCACAATAGAATTCTGATTCCAGAGTGGAGAGAGCTGTGTCCCAAATTGCTGGGGGTTTTGGAAATGTTTTCTGAGGTCTGATGAGGGTGCCCTCTCTATAGCCACCACAAGCTCTGGCACACTGATGTTCCTCACCCCAGGACCACCACTCCAGACTGTGACCCAGATACAAGCAGGTCAAAGCAAGAGCAATTACCCTCTGAATGGTTGCTTGGTCCCCCTGTGATCTGCAGGCCAGGACCTCTGAAGGCAGCCAGTTGGCAGCAGCTGCAGCTGCTGTGTCTCTGCCACCTCTCACTTTGAGAGCAGGGGCCAGATTGGCTCTTCTGTAACACAGTACTGAAAGAATTCCCTACTGAGTCTTTACTTTCTTTTTGATATTTATGGGTTGAGAAGTCTGGAAATTGCCACAGCTGCTGTTGATGGCACTCTTCTGAAGTCTGCTCTGGCCAGTCTGTGCCACTGGTTGGGGTCCACCCCAAATTGGGGCCAGTGTGGCTTACATGGGACTGTGCTCAGCTCTCTGCTTGGTGCAATAGACCCTTCCTGTTGGCCTGCCTGCTGTCCTCAGCAAGGGATTTATTTCTCTCTGTCGCTTTGTGTCTTCTGTAGCTCCAAAGTTTAGTCATTTTTTAACAGATATTGGAGGTGGTTGGAGTGGGACCTTAAGCAAATTCCTCTTTTTACTCCACCATCTTGGCTCTGCCCTGTGCTTTACATACATTACTTCATTTGATTATAACACTTGCACTATGTTGGATCCAATGAGATAATGCATATAAAATGGTTACTTGAATACTATAAAATATTACTTATCATAATTATTAAATTAAATAAGGCATTAAAATAGTTTATTAGCCAAAATAGTATTTTCATGTGACACATTAATTAATGTTTCAATTATTAGGCGGTTCCAATTCTATCTCTGACATCTACTAGCCATCTTCTTCTGTCATCTTCTGTCATCTTCTTCAAGGTGTTTAACCTCCCTGAGACTCAGTTTCCACATACTAAAACAAGAATAATAATTCCTGTATTATCTACCTCCCTGGGTTGTTTTGAAGATCATATGTGATCATATGCCTAAACCACTTTGTAAAGCATGTAAATCCAGTCATAGAAACATAAATTTAAAAATTTTATCATTACTGTTATTTATCTAATGCCTTAAAAAAAATAGCTTCTAGGTCACAGACATACTGGAAATGAGCATGTATTTTATGCTAATACATGAACTGATTCTAAGACAGGACTTCTTACACTAATAATTCTGCTCTTTCAGGATAATGAGAAACTGATTTGTTGATCATTTGACATCTCTAACGTGTCTTTCAAGAACAGAATATAGTGTAAGAATGCTTATTCAGCTGAATTTTGATTTTTTTTTTACACTTGCTATTTGGAAGGAAATAGGAAATTAAAATATTGTAACAAACCTTTCATTTTATCATATTATTATTTCCTTTACCATGTTTTCCTGCCTTCCTCCCTCCAAAAGATATTGAGGGTCCACTATGTTGAACATTTAAAAAGCAGTTCTTCAAAATATACTGATATGTATGCCATAGTCATTGGTCTGACAGAGCTTATATTCTATAGGTGATATAATGGTGCTCAAATAAATTGTGAACACATCACATTAGAAGTTCTCTACAACATCACAGATTGCAAACTTTCCATGCCTGTTTCCTCTGTGTGACAATTTTGCATGTTCTCTCAAAAGTTCTTCACAAGATTTCCTTTCAATGTGCTAGAGGTCTTAACTTGATTTCTCCTAAAAGTACTACTGGAACACTGTGGCTGGCCACTTGTCACCATTTGATCTTGTCACATAATCACCTTTTCTCTTTCTGTCATATAACTCTTCCATGGTATATTTTACTCTCATTATTTGGAACCCCTCATCAGTTATATGTTGAAGTCTTCTCACATCCACTAATGCATTATTCTATTTGTTCTCTGACACTTATCTTCATTTATTTATAGATAACGGTGGTCTATTATGGTCCTTTCAGTCGTATAGCAACACCAGACAAAAAAATGTTATTATTTAAAAGATGCTTTTATGAGAAGATAGGGATCAGTAAAAGAACTCTGTAATTCATCAAATGCAGTCTAACCATCTCTCTTCCTCCTATTCAACTCTATGCCCAGATTGTTGTCCATCCATTCTATCTGTTCAAAAGAGACATGTTATCATAAAAGTTCCACAGAATAACCATCAAAATCTATGTTGAGTCCTGGAAAATGTATAGTTTCCATCCATTTTGTCATTCCTGCTTTTCAAAAATAAATTTCAATTTGACAGTAAAAAAGTATAGTGTTGGGGCAGCTAGGTGGCACAGTGAATAGAGCAGTGGCCTTGGAGTCAAGAGGACCTGAGTTCAAATCTGGCCTCAGACACTTGACACAAAAAGTAGACATGTGACTTTGGGCAAGTCACTTAACCCCAATTGCCCTCCAAAAAGCAAAAAAAAAACCAAAAACGTATAGTGTCATCCTTTCTGACTAGAGTGATCAATGAGCTCTTGGAGAACGTGGCCCTTGAACTAGGCATTTTGGATGCATACAATTCCATAATGCAAAAATTTCAGAAGGAGTTGGCCAGTGATTAGAGAAGTAAGGAACAGTAAAAACATGCATAGAGCAGAGCTACACAACTTGTAATCTCTTCCTGGTGCAGATATGTTAGACAAAACTCACTGATGATGGTTGCTGCTATAGGTCACGTGACAAAACAGGAGCTTGCACAATGGAAACCCTTCAGTGCTTTAGTACTTAGGCCTAGTCTAGGCCTCCCAAAATCCTTTGGTGGGCTGCAGGCCATATGTTATTCAGACTTGGCATGAAGGCAGGGAGGTATAGGCTATGTTTACAGAATAACAGGTGGTCTGCTTAATATTTACACAAAGGGGGATACTAGATATCTCTTCTTTCCTTAAACTTTCCAGATCTCTCTTCTTTCCCACTTCAGCTAAAGGACTTGACAAATCCTTTACTGAAGAAATAGAAACCATTCCCTGTGAGATCTTATTTTTTTCTCAAAATTCTTCTCCCTTAAAAATTATGTACCCCTTCTCTTGACCAAGGGTAATTCCTCTCTCTCTCTATATATATTCTTAATCCAATGTTCTCATCTCTGTTCTATCAGATTCTTTCTACAAATTTGCCCTATTTGCTATCTATTTATTGCTTTGCTGATGCCTTCAAACATGCCAAACTCTTCACTTTCATTAAAAACAAACAAAAAAACCACCTAAACTCCCTAGCTCCTACCATCCTCTCAAGCTATTATCTTATTTCTCTCCTGCATCTCTCAACAAAACTTCTAGGAAAAAAAGTACTACCATCATTGCCTCCACTTCTTTGCCTTTCTCATTAACTCCTGAACTCTTTCTTCATAGTTTTTTATTCATAAATTACCCCTGACTATGGGCAAAATCCAAAGTTCTCTTCTGGGTCCTCTTCTCTCCTTTCTCTTTATTGCTCATTTATTGATCTCATTTGGTCCCACGATTTTAATTATTATTTCTGTGTTGTAGTTTGTCCTCCATTCTCAAAGAGGACCATGACATCAGGGAGATGATGACATGACTAGCAGTTGACTTTGATTTGGGTGAGAGAGGGCTATGCAAAGTCACAGTCTCCCTTTCTCCTCCACAGAGCCATCTGCATCTAGTGGCTAGATATTAATCAGGATGTCTGGAGATGACCCAGGATACAGTGGGAGACCTTCATCCTTTTAAGCTAAAGTCTGTTCAAGTTCTCACTTTGAGTAAGGCAACATCCTGATAAAGCACTATGCCTAGGTACTAAAGCACTATATAATAAGTAAAGGGATGGTCCCTTCAATTAAAGAAAAAAATCAAACCAGGAGGGAAAGACCCTCAGGGTTTCAGGGTTGCTGCTCAAAAGAGAAGCAGTTACTATTTACATGCACTCTGAGCCAGGAGGGCCCCCAAAATTGCCATTGTTGCTTTGGCAGGACCCTATTATTATCTGATCCCTGAGATCCAGAGTGAATTGGATTTAAGACTTGAATTTTGAGAAAGAAATCTAATCAGTTAACCCCAGAATAACTAGGTAGCTTTTGGCCATCAAAAGTTTCCCTTCTGTTGGGCAAAGCACCTCGGGTAAATGGAAAGGAGAAGAGAAGAGGGGAGGGGAGGGGAGGGATGGAGGTGTGGTTCTGAGTTGTGCAAATAGAACTGGGTACCTGGGTTCCCATTCAGGCAGCTTGAACTACTCCCTTTTGGCCAGCAATCCTAAGAGTTTTCCCCTCCCATTTTGATTTGTTATTACTATTAAAGGGGCCATCCCTTTATTCACTTCTTAGTTTAAGAGGTCAATTCACTAAATGGGCATTGCCTCACTCAAAGTGAGAACTTAAAAAGACCTTGGCTTAAAAGGGCCAAGGTCTCCTATGCATCCTGGACCATCTCCAGTCATCCTGATCAATATCTAGCCACTGGACTCATATAGCTCTGGAGGAGAAAATAAGGCTGGTGATTTTGCACAGCCCTCCTTACTCAAATCAAAATCAACTGCAAGTCATGCCATCTTCTCTCTAATGTCATGGTCCTCTTTGAGAATGGAAGATAGACCATAATCTGTGAGTATCTCTATGTATATGTCTCCCATATGTACATATCCAGCTATGATGTGTCCCCTGAACTCTAGTACTTTATCAGTATAGTGAGACTCTGAACTTACTTTACAAGAACTAGTTTAGGTAATCTTCTGACTGAGATATATGAGTATCCCTGGGGAATTGGAGAAATTTCTCTAATTTATCAATTCAAGCACCTTTTCTAATGGGTTTCTGATACTGCTAGTCATAGATGATTAATGTCCAAGTTTCATTTAACAAATTCACATGATTTATGTTTTATAAAGAGATATTTACTTCACAGATACAACTAGAAGAAAAGGATAAGCATTTCTACCAAATATCTGGAATAAACTCTGCTTTACACAATTTCAGTCCCTGGGGAAGGTGGTCTCAAAATTAATTTATTTTCCACATAGCATTAGTGCCAAGTTATTTTCTAAATTCAGTTCTTGACTTTTTTGGATTGGGACAGACAGATTGATTTATTGATGACAAGGAACCATAAAATTTTGAGATACAGGGTTAGGGATGCTCAAGACCTCAAAATACCAACACGCTGGGTCCTGCCAAATGAATTTGACTCAAGGCTTTTCTCAGCCAAAGAAATTAAAGTTTATTAAACATTCGCCATAATGGGTAGACTCTTACAGAGCTTCTGTATCTTTGACACCTGTATTTGAGTAGGAGATGTGAAAACTTCTCAGCCTATATCCTAAAGTCTAGTAAGGTTTCTTTTTGGAATAGGCCTGAGTTTTGATTTCCGCCTTCCCTCTTCTTTACTACTGCCATATCAGCATTAAGCCTTTTAAGAGTCTTTTGACCTCCACCCATGCTTGCCAACTTTCTCCTTCCCTTGCTCTAGCATTTGTCAAATAAGGACATGAACAATACCCTGTTTCTGGCTTTTTTTTTTCCCCAGCCAAGACTGTAAGCCCACCTCCCAGCCAATAATGGATAGTGGCAGGCTTCTTTGTTCTTTGATATTGGAGAAGATTTTGAGCTAGCTTCCCAGACAATGGGAAAAGGGAGAGTAGTGGGAGGGGGCTTGACTGCTTTAGGGTATAAATTCTTGCCTGTCTTCTGTAATATGCCTCACTCCACTGGTTTGTACTGGTGGGAGGGATACCTTCATCTCCAGAGAACTAAATAAAACTTCCTGTTCTTTCCTCAAGGCACCTCTCACTTTTAATTATTTGGGTAGGGAATTTTTGGGGTCCCTGTACTCCACACATATTGGACAAGCAGGCCAGAATAATCTGACACAGAGTGAGTCTGTGCTAGATAATTCTGTGGCGTTCCTTTTCTCATGGAGGCAAGATGGGGTCTTATATACAGAAAGGTTGTGGGAGGAATCTAGGGATGTTCTAGAGGAGGAGTTTGGGTAGGGTCTTCAGGAGAAGTCAAATGAGTTCATACTCTAGTAATGAGATTAAGGAGGATCTTCAGGAGGAGTCAAATGAGGTCAGACTCCAGTGATGAGAGATTAAGGGTGAGAAGTAGCTGGAGGTTACCTGGAGATGACAGACAATGGAAGGCTAGGCTAGTTTAAGGGCATAACAGATTTGGGTATAGATATTTTAGGAGGATCAAGGGTAGAAGCTAGCTGGACAAAAGAGCACTAGCCTGGTAACAAAGATTTGGGTTGAGCTATAATGAAAGGCTTATGGCCACAGGCAAATGCCTCATCAAATGACAAGATTCAATTGGAGTTCAAGGGAATTCCCAGAGCCTGTATCTCCTCAGATTGAGACTTAATTCTGCAATGCAAAGCTTCTAGCATGTTTTGGCATGCATTGTAGCTCCTAGACTCTGGTGGCTTAGTCTCCTGCCCTTTAAAATCTTATAAGGTCATAGATACCTTCAATATCTTTGACATTTATTCTTTCCACTCAGAGGAAAGAATACATGTAAAGAGGCAAAGAAGAGAAACTCATATGTGTGAGACACTTATTGGCCTCAGATAGTGAAAATCAGAACACACTCCTCTTAGAATATTCTTTTCTGTTTCTCAAACTCCAACTGGGCAGAAAAAAAAAATAGATGACAGAGGGTTCTGGCTAAATAGCACTTTTTCAATACATCCCTTCTGTAGTTCCACAGCCAACCCACAGTTCATTTCTTTAATTTATAGTTAACAGTTCAGATACAGGATATCTGTGCATGTTCTAATTTGGTTAGTGAAGAACTTCCATTGCATACTATCATACCATTTTGAACCCATGTGGAGGATTCATCAACCCTTCTTACATCATGGAAGGAAGAAGAAGGAGAGGAATAATACAATAATTTATATTGCACTGAATACATACTAGGTACTGTGCTAATAACTTTGTCATTTGATTTCACAGTAACCCTGTGAGGTCCAATTATTACCCCATTTCATAATTGAGGGGAAATGAGACAAAGAGGGGCTAAGTGAATTGTCCAGGGTCATACAGGTAATAAGTTAGCACTCTAACCAATGCACTATCCAGCAGTCTCAATCAATAACTAATTTACATCACCAATATCCATTCCAAAATGAATGTCCCAGAGATATCACAAGCACAATATGTGCAAAACTGAATTATTATCTTCCCTGAAAATGATCTATTATTCCAAAATTCACTATTTCTCCTGTGGTTATTCCCAGGTTCACAACTATTGTGTTATCTTTGAAAACTTATTCTACTTCACCCACATATTTAATCAGTTTCCATATTTTTTCTCTGCATCTCTTTTATATTTGCCCCTGTACCTGTTCATATAATCATCATCTTCGTTCAGGCGCTCATCATCCAGCAGCTAGATTATCTCTCTCTCTCTCTCTCTCTCTCTCTCTCTCTCTCTCTCTCTCTCTCTCACACACACACACACACACACACACACACACACATACGCAGTTTTTTTTGTGTTTTTTTTGGTCTTTAATTTTTTAAAGAGAACCAATGGCCTCCAGATTGGTGTCCCCTTCCTCAAAGATATTTTGGGAAACTGGATAGCAGGAACATATAACAATCAGAAGCTCTCATATCCCCCTTGCTTTTCCTATACACTTTCATCCTTGCCTCTCTTCAGGCAAAATCTATTGGACCTCACCGACTGCTCACACAGTTTTGATGAGATGGGAGTGTTCAAATCTATTCCTTCCATTGAGATGAAAGATTATCAACTCCTAGTATCTGCTAGGTGAAAATGTTCTATTTTCCTCTAGGCTTCATTGTATTGCAGATCCTGGACATTTGCAATTTGTTTTGCTAATGTAACCTAAGCATGCCTGGACCTTGCCATTTTCCCTCCACTATGGAAATGTTAGGAATATTATACCTTTCCATCAGCCCTGCAGCTGAATTTTCTATTTTCTATTATCTCATCCAATTTGAGAATGATTTCATTGAGAACTTTGTTTTGTCATCAGCATTTAGCACAGTTCTTGGTAGAAAGTAAGAACTTAAACATTATTCATTCTTTCATTCAAATCTCTTTTCCCTCCAATCCTTCTTTGACAAAGCTACACAATTATGTTCCTTAAGGGTGGGTCTGAAAATCTCACTATCCTCTTTAGTAAACTCTAAGACTACCTATTGCCTTTGGGATAAAACATAAACTTCTCCCTTGACTTGTAAATTCCTTTAAAACCTGCCTTCATTTAACTTTCCAGCTTCATTCTATATTAACTTATTCCTTATACTCCATGTTCTAGCTACTCTAACCTTCCTATTGTTCCCCATCTCCTGTCTCTGTCCTTTTACACTGCCCACCTCTCATTTTTTAATTTTGTTTTTAAAAATAATTATTTATTATTTTATTTTTTCCAAATATATTAAATTTTTTTTTAATTTTTGAAAATTTTGAATTCTAAATTCTCTCCCTCTCCCTTCCCCCTTCATTGAGAAGCAGTCAATTTGATATGGGTTCTACATGTGCAACCCATTAAAACATATTTGCATATCAGTAATCATGTTGTTAAAGAGAACACAGAACTTTTCCCCCTGAAAAAAAATATAGTTTAAAAAAAGGATGCTTTCATCTGCATTCAAACTGCATCAGATATTTCTCTGAGAATGGATAGCACTATTTTTTTTTTATCATAAGTCTTTCAGAATTGTCTTGGATCATTGCATTGCCGAGAACAGGTGAGTCATTCACACCTGATCATCACACAATATTGCTATTCCTGTATACATTGTTTTTCTGGTTCTGCTCATTTCACTTTGCATCACTTCTTGTAAGTCTTTCAAGGTTTTTCTGAGAGCATATTGTACATCATTTTTTTAAAATAACAAAATAGTGCTCTATTACAAACATATGCCACAACTTGTTCAGCCATTTCCCAATTTTTTGCCACCACAAAAATATCTTCTATAAATATTTTTGTTCATATAGTTCCTTCATCTTTCATGTTTACTTATTTATATATTTAATCTCTTGGAATACAGATATAGCAAGTGGGTAAAAGAGATACATAGTTTTATAGCCCTTTGGTTATAGTTTATAATTACTTTATAGAATAGACGCAGTTCACAACTCCACTACTATTGCACTAGTGTGTCCATTTTTCCAACACACCTTCAACATTTGTCATTTTCCTTTTATGTCACATTCCTCATTCTTAAAAGGCACTGTCCCCTCACCTCTACCTCATGTATTCCATTACTTCCTTAAAGTGGCAAATCAAGTGTCCCTTTCTACTTTAAACTTTTGTTGAGCCACCCTTTCATTCATTTGATATATTTTGTATTTATATATGAATACGCTGTCTTTTCCAATATAATGTAAGCTCTATAGAATAAGGATTTTTTTGGAGGGGTATTAGATCATCATCCCTCAGCACATAGATATCAATAAATATTAATTAATGCTTATTAATTAACTGAAATACAAGATTTAAATTGTTCTTTCATTACATAAGCAATAGGTTCAAAATTTCTGTAACAAAAATTTATTCTAAATGATATTTTTTTCTGGGCAATTATTAAAACATTTTTAATTTATGAATCTTATTTTGAGGGGTAAATGATTGTTCTTTCACATGATTATTGTCCTTCATTCTTGAAGAGGACTAAAATGACGTCACTATGTTAGAGTCAAGAGTCAATATGTCTTACTGTGACTGATCAGACCAATATAAGCTCAGAATGATCTACCACAGGTTAGGCACAAATAGTCTATGTGAACATTTGGGGTGGATTCTCTAAATTTGCACATCCTGCATTTCCTTTGAGTTATTTCAATTCTGCTTTTTTTATAGAGCATCGTATCTTCTCTGATGTGGCCACAACATGCTGAATGATCTTGTGCCAGTGTCTCCATGTCACACAATCAATCAGTAAAGTACATATCTTGTCATATTTTTTCCTTTTAATTTTGTAACAAACATTATGGAAGTTTGGCTTAATTTTCCTAAAGTCCTACAAAAAAATCTGTAGTGAATTATGACAGAAAGAAGGAAAAAGAAAGGAAGGAAAGAAAAGAAAGAGGAAAGAAGAAATAAAATACAAAGGAAGACAGAAATGATAAGAAAAAAATTACGGAAAATGGAAGATGAAAGAAACAAAGAAAGAAAAAGAGGAACAAAAAAAATATTTTGAAAAGAAATTATTTCTTTTCGAGTCCAAAGAAAATTCAATTTTGTGGAGATGTACACTACACATTGTTAATGGCATTATCTGAGAGGCATGTTACCAGAGTTTGGAACTTTTTTACTGAATGTCTCTGGCTACACATTAGTATAGAAGGACTGAGAAAAAATTTGTTCATTTAAGTCACTTTAGTGCCTTTACAAATTCTGAGTGAACTGCAGCTAGAAATTTGTGTTCCATTATGATTTCAACATTCATTTTAAAGAAAAAGAAACGGATTAAAATTCAGACATAATCCTTTTTCAGTCCTATTTCATGGACTGCTCAGAGTTCTGTTCTTTTTTGACATGTTTGTGCTTTGCCACTGGAAGGAGCTAGAGTAATGATATTGAATGAACTCTGCAGTAACTGGGCAGCAATATGGTTAAACTTAACAGAAGGAAAAGTGCTAAATGGGGAAAAAGATAGTCTTGTCTTCTCAAAGGCAGGGACTAGGGTGGTTTCTAAAATTTTGTGACTTTGAGATTCATAAGATCATTTAAAAAATATGAAATGTGGATCTTACGTGTAAAAGTCACAAGACAATGGCTTGGAAGCCTTTTTTTTTTTCCTTTTCCTTTTCCTTTTTACATCAAGGATTTGAAGGCATAGTAGAAAGAGAGGAGAGGGTACAGGGAATTAAGTAGCACATGGATATGCTTCAGAGAGCTTCTTCCTTTTTAAAGAAAGTGGCCCAAGGGAAAGAGCGAATATTGAGAATGGTATTAAGGTACTTGCCACCAAAAAGTTAACCTGTATTAGTCCAAGCCACTTCCCATCATAACTATAATAAATCAGACTAAATAAATGTCTCCTTTGGATCAGTCATATTCCTTCTTTAGGATGATGAAAAAGATGAGTGTGAGAGTGTTTGGTGATTTCTTAAAAACATAACTAGCTATATTTCTGAAAGATAACTACCTATCATTTTCTAAGAAAACAAGAAAAGAAAAGAAAAGAAACAAAAAGAAAAGAAATGAAAGGAAAGGAAAAGAAAAGAAAAAAAGAGAAAAGCCATGCTGAGCCCTTATTACTTTTGTTGGCTACATTTTTCATCATACAATCAAAATGTATTTTGAAGTGTTTTTTCCTCCTAAGTCTTCCAGCTAAAGAACATGCAGACAGAAGTTTCTTAAACTGATATTGTCCTAAAGTTCATATCTATCCATTTTAGATTTCATCATACTGAAGTTGGCTGTTCCTTTCAGCTTGTCAAGATCATTTTTTTAAATCTTGATTCTGTCAATCAGTGTACTAACAATCATTCACAACTTATTTTCATCCATTCTGCCTCTACTCCTGCAGCCTCTTCCTCTGATTAGTGAGATCTTCCTTGGAACTTCCTTTTGAAGAAGTTTCCAACTGACCATTCTTACCTCCATTCTGATTGGTTCATGATTTTACATTAATTTTTTTTTTCCTCTCTTCTCATACTGGAGGTGCTTCCCACTTGCAAAGCTTATCCTCCATTTACTATGTTCCTTTTATGAATCTCCATTTAAAGAATAACCCATTCCAACCATTTGCTTCCCTAACAGGGTTCAGCCCTTACTATTCAGGAGATTTCTTTTCTCTCTCTTTTCAGCTACTTTGTATGTATTGTCTTCTTTCATCAAAATTTAAGTTCCTTGAGGGCAGGTACTGTCTTTCTTTTTTCTTGTCATTGGTTGTATTTAACATAATGTCTGCTATATGGTAAATTCAAATAAATGCCTAATCCAATCCAATGTTATCCATTCCATAGGAGATGTTTAAAAACACAAAACCTTCTTATGGGATTAGAGAAAAAAAAATGTGATTTCCACCAAGGAGAATTTAGCAGGTTTGTTAAAATAAAAGTGAGTTTTGTTTCAATTCCTGGTTTAAAAAAATTATAATTATTTTGAAAATAACGTTGTTTTTGTTTTTTTTAGAAATTGAGAAGAGAAGTAGTTATCATCAAGAGGCAGTAAAGGAACAGGCCATGTTGTACTCATCTCATTTTTAGTAGTGTAATATAAATTTGGAAAATGTCATAAGCATAGTAAGTAGGCCTATATTTCTGAAATTTATTTCATAATCTTCCATGATATCCTTATCGATTATAGGAAAAGATTTCATGTGATTAAATACACTTTATGATCATATACTTATGTAGATTTAAAGCTGGTTAAATGAATGAACATCAATTGTGATCATTAACTTATAGATTTCATTGTCTATATGTTGAAAGGAAGTCTCTATTGTAGTGAAGATTAGTCTTTTTTTTTTGGCAATTAAGTTCAACACTTTGCTTTAAAAACAAACTTTACAAATACATACAACAGTATACATCAATACATATATCAAAATATTTGCATGCCCAAAAACTCAATAAAAGTATTATTATGTTGCAGCACTCACTACTAATTTCCAGGTTCTGTGCTAAACCGGAGGGATACACATGCAAAGGGAAAACCACAAGCCCCCTCCTCAAGAAGCTCACAATCTAAAGGGGAAAATAATGTGCACATATCAAGTACATACTTTCATATGTACAGACAGCATCAAAATTTCTGATTGAGGGGTACCAAGAAGGCCTGCAGCAGGTGGTAGCCTTGTAGGCACTACACATTTAAAGACTGAAGGAATTTTAGAGACTTCACATTTTACAGAAAAAAAAAAATTCAAATCCACAGGACAGGTCACTCAGGTAGTGTTAGAAGCAAATTTTGAACTCAGATCCCAAATCCAAAACCCATTGATTTTCCTATTTCCTCCATCTTGTAGGGGATAGACAACCTTAATGCTGAGAAATAAATATTTGAATAATAAGAAAAGTTGTAAAACTAGGTCAGCAAGAAAACAGATGCTTTGTACTTTTCTTTTTCTTTTTCACCAGAGAAAATTAGCTATATTTCATCACTGATAGGAACTATCAGGAAATTAAACATCAATAAACATGAGGTCATAGGATCGTAGATTTAGAGGGAGGAGGGTCCATAGCTTCATCTAATTGAAATCCTTTATTTTACAGATAAGTAAAGCAAGACCCCAAGAAGATGACTGACTTGTCAAGATTGAGTAAGTGGAGCAAAACAAGGATTGGAACCAAGGTCTCACCACTGTTCTTCTTCTACTATATCTGACTTACACAATGGGATTTTTACTGGCAACAAAATTACCAAAAGCCCTTACAGTTTTGCTGACTCTGTAACTAAGAATAAGGGTGGATATGTATCACAGTGAGACTATTTGGCCTCAGCCATCTGGATTCCACAGTTATCTTTCCTACTGGGCATGCTTTGAGCTTTCCTGGCATGTTTTCAATGAAAGGAAGACATCCAGCAGGGCATTTGTCCCACATATTCTCCCTCAGCATGGCTCTTGTACCCTTGTCTACATTGAGGTACAGTTGGAAAATAAATAGAGAATTCATAATGATAAATTTTAATTCAAGGTCATCTTTTGTGTCCCTTTCTGATGATTTGAGACAATTTCCTCCCCTGAGCAATGTTTGCAAGAGATAGAAAACAGTCAGAAAGGATATTAGGGTTGGAATAAGGTTGTTATCAATACTCTGAAAATTGAGTTTTCTTAAGGAATTAATGTAGCTTGAATAGAGGGAGGTCTAGAGAAAGAGAGGGTCAAGTCAAATTAACAAATTTTTAGTCAATATCTACTACCTGCCACTCACTGTTCTAAATGCTGAGGATAGGAAGAAAGGTAAAAGACAGTCCTTCCCCCCAAGGTGCTCAAATTCTAGTGGAAAATCTAGAAAGCAAGCCTCTTCTGTGCAAGGGCTTATTTTCACATTAAGGGATGTGGGGGATCTTATGGATGATTGTCTCTTTGAATTTTAGAAGCCTTGATAGTTGAGGATCACTGTCCCAAGATTCAATTGTTAGTGCCCTCAGCACTGATATACATCACATAATTTGTACATAGGATTGTAGCATTTGAACTGGAAGTGATCTTGGAGGTCAGGAATGGCAACTGATGCCCAAGATTTAACTTAAAATAATCTAGTATTCTTTTCCCATGCACATATCCTATTTCCCCAGTAATTTATAAATGCATCAATTTCTATCCTTTTGTTGTTGTTTTGGTTTATTCTTTTCCCATAGACAGCAACAAGGGTAAAGTCCCATAAACAAGTCCAACAAATGTTGACTTGCTACCTGATTGTCCATATATAGATATAGATTGAGTACTGAGTTATTCCATGAATTAATCTCATAACATAAAATGACTGATCAGAATACATAGCCTAAAACATTAACAAATGTAAACAAAATATAAACAAATATAAAATTTATTTATTACAGTTTTGTGATATGCTTAATATTCTCTGTTTAGGACATGATGCTGGACATATTGATATAGAGCATACAACTTATTTTCGAAATTCATACTGATTCTCTAGTTTGTTGGTTTTGATAAAAGGGCAGTCTATAATGAAAAGATTTGAGCTTAGAAGACTTGGTTTAAGTCCCTGTTTTGTCATTTAAAAGCTATGATGGCTATACTACTTTGGACAAGTCATGTTCACTACTTGGGTGTCAGTTTCACCAAATAAAAATAATGTAGTTAAGCTAGATGATAATTAGATTACTTTGTATAATATTCCAAAATTGTATAATAAAATAAATTTGACCATTATATGTTTCTTTCCAAATTTAATAACTGGTGAGGGTAAAGAAGAGGAAGGGTGTTTGGCTCTGTCCTCTTGTACTGTAACTCATTTACTTTATCTTTTTTTTTTAATCCCCTCAAACTGATGTTCAGTGTATGTATTTTAAGAGAAACAAATCAATAGAAAATTCAATTCCAAATGAAATTAGCAAAATGTGAGGGTGATTGTGTTGGTAATGTTCTAAATTCAGCAAGCTTCAGAAAAATGCCTGCAAGTGCAAAGCAATTGACCAAAACAGAAGATATCAACATCAGTATTTCAGTACCAAATTTTTAAAATTTCAGCAGTCAGCAAATATAACAAAAATTTTATTAAATAAAAATAATTTATTTACTAGCTACCTAAGTTTCTTTGATTCACACTGATTTCAAGTACCACATAAGAAAGTGTTGAGAACTTTGTTCAAGTTAGGGGGAAAAAAAACACTAAAGAGTAGGATGATTGGGAAAAGTATGCAGGATACAGCAGAGAGACAGAATCATTATTCAAAAAGTAAAAATGGAACAAAGAAATGGTTAAAGAAAATATGTCACCTGGAAAAGGTAGCTAGTGAATGACTGACAATCCAATTAGAGAATCCTCTTTAGGCAAAAAAGTGTGGTGGAGTAGAAAGTTATGAACAACATAACATACCATGACACAAATTCCCAAGGCAGCTAGTACCATACCATTTTCAAATATATGTAGGAGCAATGTTATGAATAATGCATTTTATATAACATCTTTGCTATGCATTATTTAAACTATTTGTGCTGACTGAAAGTGATCAAATTTTTTTATTACAGTTTTGTGATATGCTTAATATTCTCTGTTTAGGACATGATGCTGAACATATTGATATAGAGCATACAACCTATTTTCAAAATTCATATTGATTCTCTAAGTACTTGGATGCTCAGTATTCCATCTTGAATTAATTATATGAAGAAATGAATGTTTATGATGTGTTTATATTTGGTTAATTTTCCAGGGATATATTATGGCTTGTTCAGTCCAAAGGAAGATGGACATAGGAAGAAGAAGAGAGTGAAAAATAATTTTTCCTTAAAAAGACCCAAGATGTGACTTCAGTTCTGAGTCCTTCCACTTCCTGCTGATGACGGTGGGCAAATTCTGTAATTGCTCTGGTCCTCAGTATCTCTAAAATGAAGAGAATTACACTTTGTATTCCTCACAGTGCTGTGGCAAGTAAAATTCGTGGTAAACTTTAGAACAAATTTTAATTGTTTTTCTTTACATTTTGGAATGATTCTGAGTGATCATTTTCTCCAATATTTCCATGTTAATGATGTCTATTGTCATTGACACAAATAATGAAAGAATAAATTTCAAGCAAAAATGATGTATCTACAAATATTGCTTCATTATTCTTTCAGGAAAATTCCATGCAGTTAATCTCCTATTTTCCTCATCTGGGTTATGTTTTCAAATAGGAATTAAAACAATCTATCTTCATGTTGCTTCCATCACATATACTTGGAAAAAAAGCCTCAGAGATAATTTATCTTTGGATTTTCTCAAATTAGAGACATAAAGTGAGAAATTAATATCTAGGGGAAATTAAAATAAAAGAACCCAACTCTTACCTTGGAGACCCTGTAAATGGCCATAAATAAATATTTTTTAAAAAGGAACGGGTATGTAAAAGTTAATGCATATACATGCAACTTATTGTTGATGTGTTTGTCCTTCATTTTTGAAAAGGACCATGACATCAGAAAGATGATGACATGACTTGCCATTGACTTTGAGTTGAGTGAGGGAGGGCTGTTCAAGTCACAAGCCTTACTTTCTTCTCCAAAGCCATCTGGGTCCAGTGGCCTGATATTCCTCAGGACAACTGGAGGTGGCCCAGGATGTGACCTGACCCTTTTAGGCCAAGAACTTTTCAGGTTTTCACTTTGAGTGAGGTAATGCCCATTCAGTGACTAGACCTCTAAGAAAAAGGAATGAGAAATATAGATGTAGGGAATAGGCCTCTTAAAGAAGTGAGTCAAGGGATGGCCCCTTTAATTAGAAAAAAAGAAGAAAAAAGTCAAACTGGGAGGGGAAGACTCTCAGGGTTGCTAGTGAAAAGAGAAACAACTTTCATTGACAATCACCCTGAGCCAGGAGGCTCCAAAATAAAGCCATTAAGTGGAGCTTGGGCAGGGACGTATTGTGGTCCAATCTACGACTTTAGAGCAGAATGGGTGAGATGAACGAAAGTAGAGGAAAGGAAAAAGAGGAAGGAAGGAAGGAAGGAAGGAAGGAAGGAAGGAAGGAAGGAAGGAAAGAAAGAGGATAGGAAGGAATCTAGGCAGTAAACCCCAAGTTAACTGGGGAGCTTCTAGCCATCAAAATTTACCTTCCTTGGGAGAAGGGAAGGACAGGGAGAGGTCAAGCTGAGTTACCCAACTAGCTGGGTCCCCATTTAGACAGCTCTGACTACTTTTAGGTTTGTCTTTCATTTTTGAAGAGGACCATGACATCAGCAAAATGATGACATGGCTTGAAGTTGACTTTCCTCACTCAAAGTGAGAACCTAAAAAGGCCTTAGCCTAAAAGTGTCAGGTTCTCCCATCACATCCTGGGACATCTCCAGTCATCCTGAGGAATATCAGGGCACAGAACCCTTTAAAGCCAAGCACAAACAGCTTTCCAGAGCACTGCTGTTGTGAACAGCTTTAAGGTTCTGATTACATAGTATAGTGAACTCTCTAACTATTCAACAGTAAACTAAGACACAACATTGACAGAAACCTAAGTACAGCATTCACAGTGTTATGACATAAAGACTTATCATTAAAGTGAGCCCATAGTTTTAAGCAAAAGATATCATTCAGTAAGTCCTTAACTCAATCATCCTTAAGGAGCAAGCCTCCTTAAGGGACACAAAGTACAAAGGCCAAAGTTCTCTACCTGTAGGTCACAGTAAATCATGATCTTCTTAGTCAGCATTAAGTACCCCAAAAGAGGTCCTTTCATCTTGACTTTAGGCTGGCTCTCAGCTTCATGGGTCCTCTTTTATGTTCCCAGCTCCTGCCTGAATCTATCCAACTGTAACCTGGATTCAAAGGCAGGCAGCTCTCAGCTCCTTGTCCAGCTCCTTCTCCAGCTCCTTGTACAGTTCCTCATCCAGTTCCCATTACACACTGAAGTTCAGTGTCCAGTTTACCTCAAATCCTTCACAGTTCTTCTTTCAGGGATGACAAAGCTTAACAGAGCTACAATAACATTCATTCACATTGCCAGCACCATAATTAATTCATTATCTGTATGTGAAATCAACAGAGACCCATAAACAAGGTCCAAGAAGTCAACAGAAATCATCAAAATTAAAATCAACATGGACCCACAAACAAGGCTAAGAGGTCAACACAAATCATCAGTAAAGTCCCAGGACCTCTGAAACCCTCCTCACTTCTGTGAACAGACAACCAGAAAATCCTCTCTCAGGGCTTCCAGTAAGGTCCCAGGGCTTCTGTACAAAGTATCATGAACAAAAATAAACACAGACAGAACAGCCAAACATAGAGTGCCTGGATACCACAAGTTTTCTCCTTCTCGACTGTGCCACCACAAGAGATCTTTTCTCAGTTCTTCTCAGTCCTGCTCACTCCCAGTCTGGGATTCTCCTTATATATGGTCATTAGCTCCTCCCAACAGGAGTTCACAAGTTCTGTGGTTCATAAGTTGTGGGATTCACAAGTTTTTTTCTTAACGAAGACTTGATATAATCATGGGCAAGGCTTAAAAGAAACTTGAACTGAAACAAGGTGCTAAATAATTAAATAGCTGAACCAAGATGTTAACTGTGTCTTTGCTTTCCCTTACAGATGCAGATGGCTTTGGAGTAAGGCTGGTGACCTTGCACAGACCTGTGTCACTCAAATGCAATTTCTTATTTCTATGATGAAATATTATTCAGTAGGTAATCTTCTCTTAGATCTTTTGAAAACACTTCATGGCCTTGAAATTTACTTGCTTTTTCCCATTTCTGTCTTTAAAATATGGGGCAAATTATACTTTCTGGGTCACAGTCTCTTGATCTATGAAATGAAACAGGTGAACAAGACATGCACTAAGTTTTCATCCATCTCCAAATGTTTGGAACTATGAACTTAGACTGTGGAATGCCAGGCCAGCAGGATTAAGTGGATTTCAGAAGTCAGATAAAATAAAATAAAAGCAATAACAAGTTTTTTTCCTGTCTTATTTTCATTATTAGAGTTTTATCTAGGAAGATTTCAGTGAGCCTAGAGATGATGTTTTTGTCCTAATATTTTTATTTAATTACAAAAAAAAGATATACATTAGTGTTCAGAGCATTAAATAGAAAAGGAATAATAACAGGATAGTAAGTTGGTTAAAGTCAATTTTAATCTGAGCCCCATAGACAAAGATGAAAAAAAAGACATCATCACAGTATTAGTAATAGTACCATTAAGTTAAAAAAAACACTATGAATTTAAACACAGATACCCATGCAATAGCAAATAGATGATTAAATATGGTCAAGAAAATCTGCATTTATTAAGTACCTATTATCTGATGGCCTACTCCTAGGCACAGTATACAAAGACAGAAAAGCAATTGCTCCTCTTAAGGAGTTCATAGGCTAATGGAGGGGAAGAGAGCATAAGGATGCCTATTGAAAAACAAGACATATATACAATGAATTGTAGATAACCTCAGACATTAGTATTAATAGGAATCAGAAAAAATTTTACGTAGAAAGTGGGATTGTAGCTGCAGCCTAAAGGAAGTCTGGGATCTGGAGACAGAAATTAGACAGAGAGCATAACTATAGCTAGATACCTATTGGTGAAAGTGATATATCTTTCAAAATCCAATAAAAAGATAAAATAAGATGAAAATGAGAATGATGATGATCATAATGAAGTTCATGATTTTGAATATATAAAGTAAGAAGCAAAATACCTCCATCTCACTGCAGAAGCCCTTTATAACCTAGTTCCCTTCTGTCTTGTCTTACAACTTATTCTGCCCTGTCTTACAACTTATTCTGCCCATTTGCATCTATTTTTCTGCTATGAGCATAAGCAAGGTGTGATTTTTTTTCTTCTTCTTGTTGCAGTTCAGTTTCCTAGGCTCACTCTAAATTGTGAATATCTGAAAGATTAATCTCCTTTGAACCCTGATAATTCACTGCTGTACTGAGTCAAACAGTTTTCATGCCTTCTGACTGAGCCAAACAGGGACTGAGTTTTTGTCATATATTCTGGGAGGCTGGCATTTTGCTTTTGTGGTTCACTCCTGAGAAGGATCTTTTGATTTCCTAGTAGAAATTCTGAGTGGCTGTTCATTAAGAGTCCCCCCAACAGCTTAGATGTCTGTGCCCCTCAATCCCATGATGTATGTAAAGTATATAGCAATATTGCTTTACTCCGACAGTTGGAATCTTGTCTGTTGATCTTTATGCTAATTTCTCTGCTTGTATTTTCTCTACATCAGTATGCTGACCTTTCCCTTGAACTAGTGAATGTAATTAATGTAATTAGAACATGATTACTGACCCCTTAAAAGTTACCTTCCTTTTAAGAAAAGCAAATCAAAGAACTTGTGCTAGCAGGCCATCCTGGGTGTTCCAGGGTGCTTTCTGCTATACCTGCCTGGTTTCAACTCCAGGGAATAAGATGTTTCAAAGCTCAGTATCACTTACTGTCCCCCACCACTTTCCTGGCTCCTTTTGTTTATTGTCTCCCCATTTAGATCATAAACCCTAAAAACAGCCACCATCTTTTTGTTAATTGTGTCCACAACACTTAACAGTGCTCGGCATATAGTAGGTGCTTAATGTAATTTCAATGAGGTACATTGTATTATGCATTTCTACAAACACTTCAAGGTAGTAACACTGGCCTCCTTGACATTCCACAAGCAAAACATTCCATTTCTCACCTCCTATCACTTAATCTGTCTGTCCTCCGTAAATGGAATATGGTTCTCTTTATCTATGTCTACTGGCTTTCAGGCATCTTTTAAGTCCCAGCTTGAATCTTACCTTCTACAGAAAGCCTTTCCCAATAACTCAATGCTGGTGTCTTCTATTTCTAGTTATTTTCTGTTTATGCTATCTTATTTGTATATATTTATTTGTTTTCTCCCCCATTAGATTGTGAACTCTTGGAGGACAGGACTTGGCTTTTATATCTTTTTGTTTCCTTAGCTATTAACAGTTTCTGGTACATGGTAGGCACTTAATTGTTTATTGACTGACTGACATGTGGAAAATGGTGGTGTAAAGTCTCATTCCACTTTCCACATTCCATTAACTATAAAATCTTCTGGTGTAACAACTGCGGAAATGTATATATCAAGCCAAATGATTAGGTGAGTTTGGGGAAAATTCAATTGACTATTTGGATTATTGCTTTTGCTAAACTAAGGCAAAAAAAAAAATATGTTCTCCACATTGGAGATATTCATTTGGGACCTAAATCTAGTGTACTCATCCCTGCTTTGGCTTCCTGTAAGGTCTTTTAGAGTTGACGACATATTTTGGAATCCTCTGGACAAAATATGTGAGTATTGCTCCTTCCTTGCTAACCTGCTTTAGTGTCTGCATCAATTCTCTGGAAGTGGTGGATGCTGCATAAAAAAAAAAAAAATATTGACCGATTGGTGATTTCCAAATCAAAATCAGATCCTTGAAGATTAAGATGCTAATGTACCTCCTTCAGGAACAATAATAAAAACTGACTACCTTGAAATTATATTTTATTGGATTCCTAAGAGGCCTAGATGGAGTATTTGGATAGTAATGAAAAGGAGGGCTAAAATGAAGTAGGGATAAACATATTTTAAACATTTTCTGTCTTAAAACTAGATCTGGACTTAAATTCCAGCAGTTTTTGCAGGTTTGGATTAGGCTGAGATGCTCAATTTTCAGATGATATTAACTTTACATTTCAGACAGTAATAAACAGAGAGAAAAGTAAACATGTCTTTTGCATGGTGAGAATCTCCACATTCTTTATGAAGCTTGCCATGGGCATATGGGCATGTCCAAATTGCTGTCAGACAGTCTGCTATATATCTCACTACATGTAGACTTGAATTAAAAATCTTCAGCCATTTAAAGGAAAGTAATTTAGATATGGCTGAGGGGTCTTTGGGAAAGATAAATGACTTTGCATTCATCACATTAAGAGAGTGACCATAAACAAATAGAGACTTCATAATGGAAGATGACTGATGGGTTAATTAGTTCAATATAATATAAGTGACAATCTTGTGTTCCGGAGAGGCAGCAAGATGTCTTTTTATATTTTAAGGCACATGTACTTTTTTTTTTCCTGGAAGAAAGATATTCTTATTCACAAACACAGTGGTCTTCTTAAAACCCAATTCTGCACAGTGTCTTTAATCATTGTCACAAACATTCCATTTCTTAAGCAGGCTTTGCTGCCTTCATTCACTGTGCTAGTAAACTAGGAGGCTGTAATTTTCATTTTCATTTACCAACTCATTTAAGTTCCCCTAGAGAAAGAAAAATGTTCTGTTCGTCAAGGAGACTGATGGAAGGATAAATGGAACTTTGCAGAAAGAGAAGATGGTCCAATTTGTCCATCAAGCTTTCAAACATCCTTCTTGTTCAATTCACCTTCTCTACTTTTCTGCCTATTCCAATTTAAGAATTTCAAAAAATTTAAAAAAAATAAAAAACAAACACCATACTACAGGTACTGCCTATGTTCATCTTAGGCAACATCCAAAATCTTCCTAAAGTAGTTTTTCACCATTTCCAGTAGAAGTATAGTGGATGAAATTACCCATTTTTAAAATTATTGGCTCATTACAAAAAAAGGATGAAATAAAGGTGGTTTGGTGGAAAAGCAAGTTGCTAAGTTTCCAAGTTTCTAGGCATCCTCTAAAGACTTACTAAAAAGTGCTTTGATGAAGTATTTAGGTAAACATGATTTCTAGAGGCCTATTTCAATGAATTACAAACTTGAGTAAGTCCTACCCAACTGAAAAGACTTTGTATATTGCTCTGATCATGAATTACATATGACATCTTTTAAAGTTGCTGAGCAAATTTTAGAGAGATTCAGCAAGATGCCAAAAGGGTTATGAACATTTCTGACTTTAGCAAACTCTCAAAGATTAACTCTTATTATATTGCTACAAAATCAAAATGCATAGGGAATTTGGGCCTTCTCTGTCAAACTACAACTGAACTCTATTATGTGTATTATTTCCCCAAATTACATATGACCTCCATGTAACTAAAGAATATTTCCAGTGATTAGCAGGATGTTGGCACAGAGCACAGGCTTCATAATTGCCCTTTCATTTTAGCTTTGAAAAATTCCTTCCTTCCTTCCTTCCTTCCTTC
>CM053581.1:60211437-60228118 GCA_028627135.1 Pseudochirops cupreus | reverse complement strand
TTCCTTCTTTCCTTCCTTCCTTCCTTCTTTCCTTCCTTCCTTCTTCCCTTCCTTCCTTCTTTCCTTCCTTCACACTTCCTTCCTTCCTTCCTTCCTTCCTTCCTTCCTTCCTTCCTTCCTTCTTTCCTTCTTCTTTCCTTCCTTTCCTCCTTCCTTTCTTCATTTCTTTTTCCATTCCTTCTATCTTTTCATTTCTTTTTTCATTCATTTCTTCTTTCTTTCATTCCTTCCTTCCCATCTTTCTTCCTCCTTCCCTTCCCTCATTCACAAGGGATCTGATCTATACTGGAGGGGTGACCCATATTTGTGTGTAATGGTAATGTAATTTGATGTTACACTGTGAAAGTGTAAATTAGTGATGAATTAAGGAAAAATTAAATACTGTAGTAAAGTTATGCATTCAAACCAATGTACACTCTTTGATGTGTTTTGGATGACTATTTCAGTTGACAGTATTTTCAATGGCATAAAGGTCAGTTTTAACTATGTATGTACCAGCTGTATTCACACTGAGGACAATTTAGCACACAGACAAAAACTGCCACCCTAATACCTTCAAGTGATCTCAAAAAACGTGGATTCTCTATGAGGGAGGCCTTTAAACTCTAGCCATTAATTGAAGCTACACTCCAGATTGATAGGAGTTATTTTAACATATAGCCATTGACCACTATTATTTAGGTGCAGATTACTATTGGAAACTTGTGAATTCCATTTCTTCATCCCTTTTCCTTTTCTAACTCCATTGAGTTGTTTTATCTGATGGTAACAAATAATACCTACATTTATATCCACATCTTCCATATGATCTATATCATCTATCTCTAAATCTAAATCCATGGAAGCCTTTTATTAAGCCCCTATTGTGTGTAAGAGACACTGTGCAAGGTACTAGAGATATAATTAATTAATATGATAACAGTCTCTAGTCTCAAGGAGCTTATGTTCTAAAAAACTGGATCTTTATTGTTCTGTTTACTTCTGTCTCTGTTGTTCTATACCATCTGTACATTTATATCATCTATCTTTGTATCAGGACAGCTAGGTGGTGAAGTGGATAGAGTGCAGAGCCTGATGTCAGGAAGACTCATCTTCCTAAATTCAAATCTGACCTCAGAAATGTGCTGGCTGAATGAGCCTGGGGAAGTCACTTAACCCTGTTTATTTTAGTTTTTTCATCTATAACATGATCCAGAGAAGGAAATGGCAAACCACTCGAGGATCTTTACCAAGAAAACATCAAATGGGATCACAGAGTTGGTGACAACTGAAAAGCACCAGAACAGCAATGTATTTGTATTATGTCAACTGATATCTATACACTGTACACAGCAACATCAACATTGTGTGATGATTTACTGATAGACTTAGCTCTTTTCAGCAATGCAAAGATCCAAGACACTTCCAAAAGACTCATCCTGTAAACTACTAACCACACACACAGAAAGAACTATGGAGTCAAAATGCAGATCAAGGTATACTTTTTAAACTTGTTTTGTGTTTTTTTCCCTTTTGTTCTGATTCTTCTTTCACAATATGACTAATGTGAAAATATGTTTAATGTGATAATACATGGATAATCTTTATTAAATTGCTTCTTGTTTTGGGGAAAGGGGAAGGAGGAAATGAGAAAAATTTGTATCTAAAAATCTGACAAAAATGATTGTTTAAAACTATCTTTACATGTAATTGAAAAAAAATCTTGAGGAAAGTGAACAAATTTGGAGTATAGAAACTCAGAGATATTAAGTGCCTGATTAATAATAACATATCTTGTGAATGTGAACATGAGGGTTAATACCCAACATTTCCTGGCCCAATATCCAAAATTCTATTTACTACATCATATCTCTTCCCCTAAATGAAAAAGAAATAATATCTATATTATATAAAATAATATTATATTATATTATATAAATTATATATTATATAAATTATATAATATCTGTATTATATGAAATTACATATATTATCTAAATAGCTATCACCTACATAGTTAAAGGAAAAGCCAGCTGAATTAGATGTTCTCAAAAGAAAAAAAATTCAGTATGTCCCATTTAGATTTAGAAAATCTTATTAAAAAACTCTAATATCCTACCTAAAAGAAGTTAAGGATCTAAACAGAAAGTTAGATGACAAAAATATATAACATAGACATGTTAATTAAGGCATAGACATTTTTCATCACATGTTAACTTCACAAAATATTATTACATTTTAATACAAAACAATCTCATGAATTAATGTAGAACAAATACATTAAATGCATCATTCACAGTGGGATGTTTAAAAAAACTCATGATAACTTAAGGAAATAAAAACAAAGGCTCGAGATTTAAAAGGAGAATTTATGATGTTATTTTACAATAAATTATGAACTAGACTTTAAATAAAATAGTAACAAAAATAATTAGTTTGCAGAAAAAACATCTTGACACTACATACCAAAATTTGTGGATGTAGTCAAACCAATCTTTAAACAAACAAAAAACAATGAACTGAATAGGCACATAAAAATTCAGAAAATAGATATGTAATAATACCAAATAACACACAATTAGAAATTCTGAAAATTAAGCTAGAGATAAAGTGGAGAACAAGAAATCTAAAGTAAACTTTATATTTAAGGGAAAATTACACATATTACAAAATTACATATATATACACATTATATTTATATATATTCATATTTGTATAATGTGTGTGTATTTTGATTATTTAACTAAAGGAAAGCCAAAGGACCAAAACCATACATGAAGTATTCACAACAAATAAAAACAATGGAATAATATAATAAAAAATTAGTCTTAACTGCATATCAAAAAAATCTTTAAAAATTGAATTTGATTTGCAAAATGGCTCATAGAATCTCATATTGATAGGTTTTAGTTATTCTGAAATCCATTGAGTCTAAACCACTCTTTTTTTTTTTTAGGAAGAAACTGAGTCACATGTGTCACATCAGGATGACATGAATGATAAGTATCTTTGGTGAGATTTGGACTTTTCTTGATTTCAAGTTCAGTTATTGATTTATCATACAGTTAGATTTACAAATTATTCAAATATAAAATAGGAGATAAGGATTTCACAATCCGATCTTAGGAAGAAAAATCATTTAAAAATTAACATTGGTATTAATGTATAGAAGAAAAAGCAAGAAGGTTTGATTTTTTCAAAACTGAGATATAGCAAGCTTTCTGTGGAAGGTGTCAAATATTGCAAAGAGATCAAGAAAAGGTAGAGCTTATTTAATATAATTACTCAAATATCATCTAGCCAGCTCAATTTCATGTAATTATTCATCTATGGTACTGTCCAAAATAGAAAGAGAAGAAAAGAATGGTGCCTACTATATGCTAGGCATTTAGAAATATCATCTCAATTCATTCTTACAACAATCCTGCAAGGTAAGTGCTATTATTATTCCATTTTATAATTGACAAAGTTGAGAGAAATAGAAAATCAGTGACTTGACCAGCGTGACACAGTTAGTATCTGAGGCTGCATGTTCATTACTGTACCCATTGTGCTACCAGTCTCATTTTTCTTGCCTGGATTATTACACAAATCTTTTGAGAGGTTTTAGATCTCATTGAGACCTTCAGTAACAGTAATATTTAAAAATTTGATGAAATCAGCAAAACATCTGCAAAAAAAAAAAGGAAAACAAAAAGTTTTGAGTGTCATCATCTTAATGAACATCTTTTTTTTTTGCCTAATAGAATGCAAATTCCTTCCACTGAGAGATTTTCATTTAATTAATTAATTAATTTGCTTGTTTTTTAAAATGTTTTCTTTGCTAAATTTTAATTTTAAGTCCTTGGGACCCAACATAGCACCTGACACATAGTAGACACTTGATAAATGCATATTAATTGACATTAATTATTGTGTAGGGAAGTAGTCTTCCATTTGGACTCCATATTGGGTTTATTCTATGACACTGGTAAACACTTTAGGCCATCATATAGTACTCTGGTTTGAGCCTCACTTCATACTGAAAATCTGAGAATTAATAAGTATAGTTATCATTATATTATCAATAAGAGAATGCCATATGGTCTTAGCATGTTTCTGGGAGATATATTTTTGGAAACTTTGGGACAAAATTTAGCTTTTCTATTCCTTATGCCTTTTAGTCATTTGTGTCACAGTTTACATAAAACCTGGTATAGAAAAATCATAAGTAAGGCTCTTATTCTTTTCTCATAATTTCATCCTGCATAGTAGAACTTGCTCCATAAAATTTTATAGAGAATTTTGATGTATTATTCAATACTTATTTATATCATAGGAATAGTGAGTAGAGGCAAATATTGTATTTGAAACAGTAAATTTCTACTGTATCATATACCATTTGATTTTTTATTAATATTATACCTAATAATATGATAGTAATAATTAATATTGTATTTAGTAAAATAATAATAACACTATACTCATTGTATATGGTATACTGTACCTTGTTTTGCTCTCTTTTGAGAATATTTTAAAGTTTCAATGATTCTCTTTTCTTTTTTTCCGTTTTGAATTCTTATCACTCTCTCCCAATTCCTCCAAGCTCCCTTCCAAAAATAGTTGTCCTCTAGTATAATGAATATATATATAGTTGAATAAAAGAAATTCATACATTGACTCTCTCTAAAAATTATATTTCTCAATCTGCACCTCTAGTCCTACATCTGCCATGAGGTGGAAAGTTTGTGATTAATCTTCAGTAGAGAGGATTGGAAATTTTATAGATCAAGGTTCTTAAATCTTTCAAAATTATTTTCCTTTACATTATTATAGTAATTTTATTTTTTCCTTTATGATTATGCTCACTGCTTCTCAAAATGGCATTTACACTGCCAGTCCCTCATTCCTCTAGTTCTTTCCCTCCTCTCATCTTCTCTTGGTTCCTATGAATTCCTTCATGTCTCAGCTAAAAATTTTACCGTCTTCAAGAAGCCATATCAAGTCTTTCGTAACAGTCATATTTTCCCTCCAAAATCATCTCTAAATTTCCTGTCCATGTCCTATTTGTATATTATCTCCATTATATTATAGGCTTCTTGAGGTCTTGGACTATCTTATTTTTGAAATTTTTATTATATACCTAGTGTTCATAAAGTGGATAGCGTATTGTAGGTGTTTAATAAATTATTGTTGACCTGACTCAAGCATAGCTGTATAAAATTTGGACTTTGAGCAGGTTTTTTTCTCCAGAAAAATATCTCCCCCTGAGGTTATAAAGACTTTCTGAAAAAGTACTTCTTCTAATGTTATTGCCTCAAACCCCTAATCTTTCATGTTTCCACCTAATATCAATCAGCAGTGATTACTACTCCCATCTAAACAATGAACATGATTTGGCTTTTACAAATGGGTATTTTCTTGAAAAGACATACAAGAAACCAAAATACAAAAAAATATTCACCCAAACTAGGTCACACTTTCCAATAACCTTGCGTCCCTTATGGAGAGTGGTTTCTAACTTTAAGACTTCTTACTAATATTCACTACAATTTTACATCTAACTATGTCATCACCAATAAATGAATTATTCCCTCAGTTTGAAGATACTGCTACTGAGTTGGACCATTGCTGGGCTGGGCCAAATACTTTGTTCTTCATATAAAAGACAGCTTATAAGACTCAGCTTCTGCTGCTATAGTTGTCTCTATAACAGACTCCTGACACTCAATCTTTGGCATTTCTCTTGAGTTTTTGAAACTCAAAACGACATTCTATAGTCATATTCAAATAGTCTTTTACTTTAGAGCAGAAAATGATGAAATATGAGAGACAGAGGGAAAAACAAAACAAAACAGTTGTACCAAATATTCCTACATTTAGGATCACCAGGTGATAGAGGGGCTATCCACAAAATTTTAGACCTCACACGCCACCAGAGAAGAGACAGCGCTAGATTTGACCAGTATAAGCATTTATACGCATACTTATTTCTACCACAACAGCCAATTAAATGCCAATTCATCAAGTTTTGATGGGAAAAAGACACAGACTACATGAGCATTCTCCAATTCAGTGAGTACAGTTTCTTCATTATTTACTTTTGTAAACACACACACATAAATTGAAATTTTCTATAACTTTTTCTCTGAAAAGTGTAAAAGAAAAGATACAGGCCATTTATACACATTCACACACACACACACACACACACATATTCTGATGAGAGAAGAGGGAGTTTATGAGAAATATCATAAAAGTAGTTTATTTAATAATTGACAATACATTAGCTATGAGGTTGACAGAGTGAGGGACCAAGGATGACAACAAGATTGTGGGCCTGGAAGACTGTGAGTAAGATGGTGCTATGAAAACTAATAAGGAAATTAGGGGAAAAGGAAAAATTGAGGGGCAGAAGATAATGAGTTCAATTTTGAATATGTTGAGTTAAGGACATAAGGTCAAAAGGCAGGTAGAAATGCAAGACTGAAGGTCGGGCAAGAGGTTAGAAATGGATAAATAGATCTAAAAATTATTTCACAGATATGATAATTAAATCCATGGTAATTTATGAGATGATGTGAAATAGTAATTAAGGGGAAAAATTAAGAGAATTGGGGGAAAACCTATAATTATCACCTATAACATGAAAATCCAGCAAAGGATATTAAGTAGTGGTCAGACCGATATGCAGTGAACCTGGAAAGAAGTGCATAGCAAAAATTTAAGCATGGAGTATTAAGATTATCAACAGTTCCAAAAGATGTGGATACAAATGGTGCCCTAAGGGTCACTTTCCCAGGCTCTCTGAGGACATTTGAGGCTCATTCTGTAGCCCATCCTGTGCCCTGAAGGTATCCTAATGCCCTTTCTCCCTTATCTTGAAATACCATGCAACTTGTATGAAAAGAATTGTTTTTGTCTCCCTTGTCCTGTGTTCCCTACCCTGTCATTCATATTCCTCATCTTGTGTAATGATGACTTTTCCTTATCTTGCAAGCAACCACCTTCCTTACCTTCTTTGTACTTATACTTCCCCTAAATCTCCAACCCCCATAACAAACCCTAAAATTTCATCATCATCCTACAGGCTGTATAGCTTTCTGTCTACATAAGTGTGGAATTTTTCCTGTATCAGGGCCTTGGCTTAGCTCCTTGCTAAATCTCAGATCCATATGCTCTTGTATCAATAAAGCTCATAGTGGCTAAAGAGAAGATCTAAGTAAATTCTTCAAACCTGAACCAGCTCTCCCAACTCTGACCTCGACACAAAGGCTTCAAAAAGGCCCCTAAATATGAAAATTAAGAAAAGTAGATTTGGCCAATAAAGCCAATCATGAGCAACTTTCCTGAGGACTGCTGCTGTAAATAAATTTAAGGATCTAATCATATAGTATAGCGAACTTTCCATTTAGCAATAAACTAATGCAAAACATTTGAAAAACTAAAGCACAACATTCACAACAATATAACATAACAATTTGTTATTAAGGTGGTCACATACTCTTAAGATATCATTCCATAAGTCACAATGTGATCAATCAATAGAGTACCCAAGTCAAGTCTTCTTTCATCTTGATCTGAAACTGACTTCCAATCATCCTTAAGACAATCATCCTTAAGGGGTAGCAGAAAGCACAAATACCATCCACCCCTAGGCCACAGTAAGTTATGATATCATCAGTCTGCACCAAGTATGCAAGTAAAGTCTTCTTTCATCTTTACTCAAGGCTGACTTCCAAACTCCATGACTCCTCTTCCATGGGCTGGCTGCTCCCAGCTCTTGCCTAAAGTCACCCAATTCTTTCCTGGATTCATAGATAGGCAGCTATCTCAACTTTTGTCTAGATTCACACACAGGCAGCTCTCCGCTAAAGTTCTATATTTCAGATTATGGGGACTTCTCATTACAATTTCTGTTTCTAGGAAGACAAAGTTTTACAGAGCTGCAATGTAATATTTACACACAGAAACACACTATCATCTCAATTTACTTTCATTTTGACAAAGTAAGACAAATAAACAGAGTGCTTCTGTCTGACAAAATACACAAATCAACAGACAGAGTTCTTCTGTCTAACAAAGTAATATCAACACAGAAGAACAGAGTACCAAAACCACAAGCATTCTCTTTCCATGTTCTGCTTGTTCCTAGCTCATGCTTAGCTTTTATCTGCTATCCTCTTTCCTGTTCCACTCTTCCTGTTCCACCCTTCCTGTTCTGCTCTTTTGGCAAGCTCCTCCCACCATGGACTTCATGTGATGATTTTGTGCCTATTAATAACAGGGGAGGTCTCCAAATTCCCTTAGGCATATTAAGTGCAACACAAATGTATACTATTTCCAACAAAGACTTGACACAATCAAAGACTAGGCTCAAAGGCAATTGAATAGCCAAAACAAGCAGTAAAGTACTACTTTGCTTTCAGTTACAGCAAGTAAGTAATTATTTGGCAATTTTGGAGACAGAAGTTTTAGTTTTGATTGTGAGAACAGAAAGCAGTTAAAGTTAAGAAGTAAAGAAGTAGAGCCACTAATTGTAAAACAAACAACAAAAAGCCAACTTCTGCCTTTGTATTTGATATTATTGTGATTACCAATTTGTTCTTATGTCTATCTCTATTTCATCTCTTATTTCAAAAATGTCCTCTTTTGTATTGTGAAAGATATGTCTTTGCATTCTCTTTTAATTTGTTTATGATATAACTGTCTTATATTATTCCTTTTTTTTTAATTTGGATTTCATTGTGGCATATATTGGGAGTTGTTTCTATGTATCTAATTTATTACAGATTTCTTCCTCTTTTTCCCACAGCTGTTGTTAGGGAGGTTTTTAATCAATAGTTTGCACCATAGTGTGTATGGAACACTTTTCTGCTATGTAATTTTCTTCTGGCTACTTAATTTTTGCCTAAATCTTTCCATTCAATTTTTCTTAAATCAGTAACAAGTGATTGTGCTGATAATTCCCTTGTGGTTGTAGTGCTAGTGCAATATTTACAACACCAACGGTAGATCTTCAAATTCTCCTTACCTTTACAGTGATATGTGAGGAGATACAGTATTGATTGATTGCTCCCTTTATATTTTTTACCCCATTATTTCATTTGAGATGCTTGATCTTTTGTTCCTCCATCTGAGGGTTTTTATTTTATTTTTTATTTTTCACCCTGGTTCTATAAAATCATATTTTGGTAATTTGATTGGGAAAGCTGAAAATATATGTTATGTACATTTATCATCTTTATTATGTTACCATTGCCTAATAATGTCAAATTAATATCTTTCCAGTTATTTGTCATATTTCTATGTTTGTCATTTATCTCTTCTTGTTATCTATTTTTAGCAAGACATAGCAAGTCTGATTATTCTGGTTCTTAAGTTCTTTATTGTTTACTTTTTTCTTAGATTAGTCTAAGTCTGAGAGAGTCACATTGAAGTATCTCTTAAAAGATTTATTATCCCTACCTCTGCTATTTGCACAGTGATTGCCTCATAGTAGTTGCTTAATAAATGTACATGTACTGATTGACTATACTTTTTTCAGTATTCAGATTCTTTGAAATTTAGTGCACACATATTTAGCAGTATTATGTATTATCTATGTTGCCTTTAAGTATAATACCACCTTCATATCTTTCAATTGGCCATTTTTTTGTTGCTTTACCTGAGATGATGGTTGTTACTACTTTTTAAAAAATTCAGCTGAGTTATAATTAATTTTAATTCAGTCTCTCATTTTAATTCTACGCAAATCTGTTACATTTCCAAAAATTGTATAAAATAAAGTTTTGTGCTCTGCTTTGTAATTCATTCCTTTAAAATGGTATTTTCAAATGAGTTTAATCTACTCACATTCATAATGAAGATAAGTAATTGTATTTTTCTGCATTCTGTGTTTTCTGCATTTCTGCATCTTGTGATTTAACATCTTTAACCACTCTTCCATGGCCTGTTTAGAAAGAAAAAAGGGAAATAAACAGAATGAGATCATTATGAATGCTCTGATCATACACCTCTATCCCTTCTCCTTTCACCATTTCCAGATCCCAATCAATTTTTCCTATTCTTTTAATCTCTTCATATTCCCTCATTATGAGTTTCCCTCTAAAATTGATGTATTTTATTTATAATGGGATTTTTTGCAAGTTCTTTTAACTTTCTAGCTTTATTTTTAGTTAGTTTCTTCTTTCGTTGAATCTTTGCATTATTTTACTTTGTTATGTTTTTCAGAGTCCACAATATAGGTTATGTTTTCCACTTTCTGTTCCAAGTTATTTATTCTACTTCTATTTCCCTCTCTTCTCCTTAGAAATTTTAATTTCTTTTTTTCCATCAGTCCAAATCTACCCTCTGTATTAAATTTCCCTTTCCCAACCTATTTGAATGTTCAACTTTTTAATTGTACATCATGTATGTGAGTGTGTGCACCTGTACATATGTGCATTTGTGCAAGACTCCCCTCTGCGTGGGTGAAATCCATGAAAAAATTGCTCCTGATAACTCTGACTCAATTTTTGTGTACTTTTCTTCTAGTGGATCACACATAGTAGTTGTAAAGTAGTAAGTTCCTCCATCTTCATTTCCTCCCTATTGGATACTTTTCTATTTTCTCATCTGTCTTTTTCAAAATTCCATAAAATAACCCCAAACCTCATTATGTCCCTCCAGGTATTTTTCCCAAATGATCTTGAAGATAAGGTGGTTATGTAAAGCACTTCTTCTACCCCTATTAGATTATTAGTACTTAATCATCATTTCTCTCCTTCAAATTGTTGAACTGTTTTTACTTTTCTAGGTTTCTGTTGTCTCCTCTTTTACATTTAAATGATGCTATCCAGTTCTTATCTTTTCATCAAGAACACTCTTTTGTTATTCTATGTTGTCCACCATTTTCTTATGCTTTTTGTTTGTTTAATTCATAATATTTTTTCCTTTATGGAATTTACCACAAATTCTTGCATGAGTCTGTTTGTCATTCCTTGGTATTTGTACTCTATATGCTTTGCTTTTTCTTCAACCTAGAAGCCCTAAATTTGGCAACGTTATCCTCCACCTCACCTAAATGCCAATTAGCTGTAAGATATATTGGAAATTTTCTGTTTTGTGATTTCTTGTCATATGGTCATCTTGTGGCCTGAAAATGATTTTTTTTTGCTTTTTGGGGGGCAATTGGGGTGAAATGACTTGCCCAAGGTCACATGTCTAGTGTGTGTGTGTGTGTGTGTGTGTGTGTGTGTGTGTGTGTGTGTGTGTGTGTTTCTTAAGTGTCTGAGGCCAAATTTGAATTCAGGTGCTCCTGACTCCAGGGCCAATGCTCTATTCACTGCACCACCTAATCACCCCTGTGAAAAAGATTTTCAGGGAACCTTATGTTTCTTAAATTATCTTTCCTAAATCTGACTTCCAGTTATTTTTTCACCAGCAGATTTTTTGCAAGTTCTTTTAATTTTCTAGCTTTATTTTTAATTAGTTTCTTCTTTCATTGAATCTTTGCATAATTTTCCTTTGTTATGTTTTTCAGAGTCCACAATATAGGTTATGTTTTCCACTTTCTGTTCCAAGTTATTTATTCTACTTCTATTTCCCTCTCTTCTCCTTAGAAGCTTTCATTTCTTTTTTTCCATCAGTCTTAGAGGTTGGTACACAAGTTATTAATTTTATCTGAGGCTTTAGTTTTTTTTAACTTACTGTATCCCTTTATGTTTAACTCTTGGTAATAACAAACTATATTATTGTTCATAATATCAGAAATTTTCTTCTTTTCACATTACTATCCTCAGTTTTTGGCTGAAGATTTTGTGCCAGAACCAACTCTACTCCTTGTATCACTAAAGAATGAGATGTGCATGCCCTACTTGATCTTGTCCACTCTACAGTTTGGAAAGCTCATGTACTTTCTTTGAAGTAGATCTGTAAGAGGTAGCTGAATATTCATCCATTTTCCTGAACTATTTCTTAGCTAAAAAAAAAAGACCTCACCTTCTGCCAAAATTCATTGCCTTTTGATTGCCCAGGTCAGTTGCTAGCCCCAATTATACTTCCAGTTCCCTTTGCCTTGCACAATCAATAATGGAACATTTATTTTAGTCCTGTTCTGAGGTTTCAACAGACATTAACTAGATTTCAAAGGTTATGATGGCCTCATAACTCCTCAAACACCCTAGGTTATCTGTTAGTTTGTCCCTGATGCCCTGGAACAGATAATGAGTATCAAAGATCATGCATTTTAAAGGCCTTTTGAAGAACCTCCTAGCAGTTCCTGCCTTATTCCTCAACTAGCTGAATGTAGCAACTCTTCATTTCCCTAGTAGCAATGTTAGCTTCCAACATTTTATCATTGTTCTTCAGTCATTTCAGTAGTGTATAATCCTTTATGACCACATTTGTGGATTTCTTGACAAAGATGCTATGGTGGTTTGTCATGTCTTTCTCCAGTTTAATTTGGACATTTAAATACTGAGGCAAACAAGGTTGTGACTGGCCCACTAATTAGTGTCTGAAGTCAGATTTGAAATCGGAACTTCCCATTTTCAGACATGGTGCTCTCTCTATTGTGCCACCTCATTTCCCTTTTACAGGGTCCTATTTCCTGACCTTATTTCCTGTGATGGAGACATGTTGGTCTATTTGAGCAATTCCATGGCATTTGTTTGCTTTTTTGTTTTTTTTTTTCCTTTTTATGCAGGTCCAACAGGCCAGAGCCAAGATCCCTTGAGTTTCATACTCTATGTTCTGGAGATTTTATCAGATTCAGTCCATTTCCACAGGCTTTTAGATTCCATTTTATGTAGTTCTGGGATGGATGGAAGAAATTAATAGTGTTTCCTTTTGGTTTTATTGATCATCAATTTTTCTACTATATTTTAAAAAATATTTGAGATAAGGGATAAAGCCATATTTATCATAAGTGCCCTTAAACTTTAAATGAAGCTATGTAAGTGGCCTTTTAATGAATACCCTTGTTCTGGTCCATCATTTAGATGACCCTATGATGTTTTCCAGCTCTAAGATCCTATTATTTCATAAATGATCATTTATATCTCAATATTATTTTATGGACTCCAATATATTTCAATTAAATATATTACATTATTTTAACCATGGTGATGCCCATCTTCTTTTCTGCTTATATTTGCAATTGAATATTTACTCAGAGGTTTAAGCCATCTGTAAATATCATGATTTCATTGTATTTTCATTCACTAATTACATTATAAAATATGAAATAAGAAAATTTCCTGTACTGATCCCTCAGACTTTGTAGTCAGAATATTTGAAGTGTTTATCTATCTCTATTCTAAATTTCTTTAGTCAGATGCTTAAATATGTAAAAATGCACCAATTTGTAATAATTCAATGTCTTCCATAGAATTATCATAGAATCTTAGAATTGGAAGGGGCATGCCTTTTTACCTTGTCTAAGGGACCTTATGTTATCCTTTCTATATGTGTTACAAGTGGTAATTCAACTTTTACCAGGAAAAAAAAAAGCTTGATTACATACCTATTTCTTACTGACCCTTAGAACCAAATATAAGTTTCCTTCTGCAGGACAGCCTTGTGAATATTTGTAGATAACAGTCATAACTCCCCATCTTTTATTTTCCTATAGTGAAAAGTCCAGTTTCTTCTAGCATTTCTCACGTCACATGATCCTATACCATTTTAATCACTCTATCCTGGAAATTGACTGCCTTGTCAACATCCTTCCCAAAAATGGGTTCTTAGAATTCAATGTGATTAAACAGATATGATCTGAGTAAAACAGCATGAAAGAAGTCTTACTGTCCTCCCTTCTTATGAAACCTAGATTTGTGTTAGTGTAGTTTTAAATGACCTTAATTTTTGGCAATCAGGTATAGACATTGACTAAATTTGAATCTTTCATTTTGAACTCCTTCCAAGGAAAACATTCCCATGTCATTCTCAAAAACCCTACTGGTAATCAATGTTTCCCTTATCCTGCACTTTCACAATTGAAATCTTAAAATCAATCCAGGATTTTCTTTTATTTTTAATAGTTTTCTTCTTTATTTGTTTATTGTTCTCAAATTTTATCAATACTTTCATCCTCATATTCTTTACAATTTAGAACTTTTAGGGTCCTCATTTTGTCATAGATTGTACTAGTTCTAGTTCTCCAATTTAAGGCATCTATGAATTTCATTTGACTTTATTCAGTACTGAAAAATTAAAATTGACTGTCATTTTATTGATTTGATCACTGTTTCCATAGCAGTGTTGATCTAATACAAGGGAGTAGGTGACTGGTTACTAAGGGACCTGACATCTTAAAATAGATATGTCTCATATCTGACTTGGACTAGATGCCTGTTGAGATCTGATCTAGTTCTGCAAATAAGAGAGAACCTCAAATGAAAAGAAGGAAATGAGAGAGAGACAGAGAAGAATGGGAATACATAGAAAATATGGAGATAAGTTTTTAAAAATATTTTTGAGAGTTGGCTTGGGTAGTAAGGAATGAGGTACTATAGAAATTAGCTAAACTTACTTTTATGTAAGGGAAGAAAATACAACTGGGACCTAGAATTGGTTGCAAAATAAACTTGAACAATTCACCACATGGAAAAATATTTGTTTAACAAATATACGTAATTAAGATAAGGGACTATAATTGAATTGGTCATTCTTCAAGTGACTGCAAAATAGCAATGATTTTAATTATGATTTCAGATGAGGAGACAAAAGAGGGAAATTAACTTATATTATACTTAAAGACACTACAGAGAATGAAATAACATCATTAAATTCACACATATCACAAGTAGGAGCGCATGTTAAGTCCTGAAAGAAATATTTTTACTAAAATGACAATCTGCATTAATACTAAGACAAAAATGAAAATTTATTTTAATATCCCCCTGACATTAGAAAAAAAATCAAACAAGATAATCAAGAAAGAAATTATCCATCTAAATATCTATATTGGAAAGAGATATGAAATACCCATATTGATTTATGAAGGGATAAGAGCTAGCATTTATAAAATAGCTAATGATGTTTAATTTCCTCACACATGTTACTGCTTTGCATGGAATTATGACTGAATATGCCTCTTCCAGCATAACATGGTGTTTTTTTAAGTACACAAGACATATATACATACATACATGTATACATATCTACATAGATACATACATACATACATATTTGTATACATACATAGATATATGTATATATAAACCAGGTCAAGCCAATATAATAAAAATGATAATACCACCCAAATTAATTTAAATATTTGGTGCCATCAGAATAAAACTACCAAAAATGCTTTAGATATTTAAAAACAATATTAAAATTTATTTGGAAGAGCAAAAGAACTTTAAAAGATTCAATGAAAATAATTTTGAAGGAAGGTGGCCTAGCAGGGCCAGCTTTTAAATGGTATTATAAAACAGTAATCATTAAAACAATCTGCTACTGGTTAATAAAGTGGTGAATCAGTGGAAAATATTAAGCATACAATTCATAGTAGTGTAATGTTAATGGGAGTTAAAGATCTCCCCTACCCTTAATAGGCCTCACATGGAGTCCAACAAAAGAAACTTCATTAGGGGAGACTTGTTTTTCAGGAAGGTACACACCTTTTGTCACTTTGTAATTAGGTAGTGGGTCACAAAGTTTGTGATGCCCTCTGACTCTGAAGAAGGGTATATATAGTCTGAAGTGAAATTTTCCTTTGGGGTTCACCCATTGGAAAACTGTGCATGTGATTTGGCCAGATAAGACTCTGTGTAGCCATTAAGGAGCCCCTCACCTTTGAAAATTCAGTTGTTGGTGCTTCTCTTTCTGTTAACTATGGATGCATAACTTTGGTCAGACAGCTAGAAGCCCTGTCTGTTGATTTGTGTTATTTTCTCTGTCTGTATTTTTTCTGCTTGTAGTTTATGTTTCTATTTTCTCTGAAGTTCAAGGTGATGACTTTTTCCCCTGAACTAAATGAATTTTATATATACATATATATGTATACATATATACGTATACACATATACATATATGCATACATACATATGTGTGTATGTATGTGTGTGTGTGTGTGTGTGTGTTATTAAAGTAAACTGTTGACCCCTTTAAAGTTGCTTCCCTTTAGAAAAGCAGATCTAAGAACCTGTACTAGCAGCCATCCTGGGTATGCTAGGATGCTTGTTGTTACGACTAGTAAAATGATCACAAAAATATAATGTTTAATAAACCCCCAAATATGAAAGTCTTTGGGGGGGGGGGAGAGCTGGAACTCACTATTTGACAAAAATTTTCTGAGAAAACTGGAAATAAGTTTGGCAGAATGGTATAGACAAGCATTTTATGCCACAGACTAAGATAAGATCGAAATGGGTAGATGATTTAGAAATAAATGGTGATATCATAAACAAATTAGAGGTGTGTGAAATAGTTTACTTGCCAGATCTATGGATAAGGGAGTAATTTGTGGGCAAGAGATAAAGAGCATTAAAGTTGTAAAATGATTAATTGTGATTATATTAAATTAAATAGGTTTTGGGCAAACAACAATGCAGCTAAGATTAGAAGAAAAACAGAAAACTAGAGAAAAATTATAACAAGTTTATCTATAAAATTTCCTCTTCTAAATATATGGAGAACTGAGTCAAATTTATAAAAAATGCAAGTCATTCCCTAGTTGATAAGTGATCAAAGGATACGAACAGGTTGTTTTCAGACAAAGAAATCAAAGTCACCT
>CM053581.1:60195013-60210937 GCA_028627135.1 Pseudochirops cupreus | reverse complement strand
GGAGGGGATGAAATACACTCTAAATTGGGTATCTTGGCCTACAGGAGAATAGGGGAGAAGGGGATGATGGAGGGGAAGGAAGTTTGGAGAGGGAGGGTTGTTAGAAGCACACACTTGTGTAAAGGGACAGGGCCAAAGTAGAGAATAGAATAAGTGGGGGCAGGATAGGATGAAGGGAAATATAGGCATTCTTTCACAATATGTCCATTGTGGAGATGTTTTGCTTAACTACACATATATGGCCTGAATTGAATTGCTTGTCTTTCTGGTGGAGATGGGTGATGAGGGAGGAAGAAAAAGAATCTGGAATTTAAAGTTTTAAAATCAAATATTTTATGTATGTGTGTCTATATATGTATATATATATATATATATATATATATATATATATAGAGAGAGAGAGAGAGAGAGAGAGAGAGAGAGAGAGACACACACACACACACATAAACACACACGTAGACATAGACATAGATATATACACACATTCTTTCATTCATTCATTTATTTATTCTTATTATTTACATGCAACTGCCAAATAAGATATACAGGCACTGGGGTAGGATATTCATCTTGTCCTACCAGAAAGTCAGAGGCATAACAGGGGAGTATCTAGGAGAGAGCAGATTGGGGGAGGGGGTATACAGTTGGATTGTTGTTTTGTTCTTGCGGAAATGAATGATGTAAACTAAAAATTAAAGAAAAGTTAATTTTAAAAAATTAAATATTAGCATTTGGGTTAATTACGGATATTATTGAATTGTTTTTTTTTCTACTCTGTATCTCCTACTTTTTGTATCAGTAACACATCTATATCATAGAAGGAATTTAATAGGATCCTTTCTTCTGCTATTGGAGTCACTTAAGAATAAAATTGTTATTTGACTTTCCCTTCTCTCCTCTTTGTGACTTGTTCAATTTCTTTTTCTTTATTTTTATTGCATTTATTTAGAATCTATTGCAGTTAATTGAGCTCTCCTATTGTCATAGGTTTACTCTGTATTTCTCTTTTTTATTGATTTTATTTTTCCTTTCTTCTATTTAAAACTAATCCCTCCTTGAACCAACTTCTCTCCCCTCTTGTTGATCCTATCTGTATCTGGGTGGGATTGAATATATTCATGCACCAGATTATATCTGTTGTATTCATTTTTGACCAGTTTAAATAAAAGGAAAGTCAGAGACCTTCACTTTCCACAGTATTTCTATGCTTTTCTATAGCTTTACCTGTGCTCCTCAATTAAAGGTATTAACAAATTCCATCTTCTTTCTTCCCATTTTCCTGTAACATTTCCCTCCTTTTTTGCTTTATGTTATTGCTTGTTAAAAAAAAATTATGTCTTCTGTCTCAAGTCTATCACTCTGTGTTATAACAAAATTAACAAAGATTACTTTCAATATCCCCTCAATGCATTAGAATGCCAGCAGTTCATCATTAAATTATTTACAATTAACTTGTAAATTCATTTTTAATTTTTTTTCTCTTGATTCCAAAATTTTTTTCAATGTTTTTTCAGGTTTTATTTTTTTAAATCAAGGATACTGATAAGTTATCTACTTCACTGAAAGAGAGTTATTGGACAGTATTATTGCCAGTGACATATTTCTATCAAACTTCAAATTAGTAATTGCAACAATTAGCCTACAGAAAGAGAAAGGGGAAATGTGTTCATAAAGACAATAGAATCAGCTCATGGAATATAAGATGTTTCCTTCTAGAAAGAATTTAACTGTTCTAAGGAACTTGCTGAGGTCACATAGCTAGTTAAGTGATTGAAGCTGGATTTGAATATAGGTTTACCAACTCCTTCCCAGTGCTCTATATGGAATGTCACATAGCTGCTGGGTGTAATTTTAATGGGGATTTGAAGATCTTCCTTGTCCATTGTACTGTCAAATAAACAGGTACTTATCACCTTGTTAAAAGTTCATAATTGTGTCAAGTGTTAAGGTCCAGAACTTGTGAATTCTACAGTGGGAGGAAATTGCTCATGTCACAGGAAGGGGCAGAACAGGGAGGAGCTAATACTATATGTAAGAAAAAGCCCAAATTACACAGCCAGAATTGCTGAGAGTGAGAGTGAGCTACTAGGATCCTGGGAACTTCTGAGAACTGCTGAGAGAGAGAGAGAGAGAGAGAGAGAGAGAGAGAGAGAAATGCTAAGATCCTGAGAACTTCTGAGAACTGTTAAAAATTGAGAGCAGAATTTGAGAACAGAACTTAAGGAGGCAGAACTGAGAATAGAGAACTTAACTGAGAGCTGAGAAGAGAATTGAGAAGAACTGGGAAATGAGAAGGTAGGAGAACTGGGAGGAAGCACGGCTGTGTTACTGGTACTTTCTCTGTTTTGATGTTACTTTGTCATATTTGTCTACTGATAGAGGACAATGCTGTTGTTACAGAAGCCCTGGGACCTTACTGCTGCTTCAGAAAGCTTGAAAGAGGATTTTATTGTTATATGTTTACAGATATCCTGGAGGAGGGTCTTGTTGATGTTTTCAGAATCCTGGGACTATATTGATGATTTGTGTTGATTTCTAAGACCTTGTTGTTGGGTCTATGTTGATTTCACAGGCAGAAAGTGAATTGATGAAGATATTGGCAATATGGATTAATGTTATTGTGGCTTTGTTAAGCTTTGTCTTCCCAGCAACAGAAACCATGAAGGACTTGAAGTGGACTAGAAATTGTGAGCTTCAGTATGGAACAAGAACAACACAAGGTGCTAGACAAGAAACTGAGAGTTGTCTGCCTTTGAACTCAGATGACAGTTGGGTAGATTCAGGCAGGAGCTTAGACCATGGAAGAGGAACCATGGAAGCTGGGAGCCAGCCTCAAGTCAATATGAAATGTCCTGTCCTTCCATATTTAATGTAAACTGAGAAGATCATGATTTACTGTAGCCTAGGGGTGGAGAACTCTATACTATGTATCCTGTACCTTTTCAGGATGATTGAATTAAGGATGATTGCAAACTAATCTCCAATTAAGAAGAAAGAAGACTTTTTGACTGAGAGATTAAGACAATGTGCCCTAGGGGTGGAGAACACTGACCTTTGGACTTTGTGTCCCTTGAAGCAAGCCTCCTTAAGGATGATTGAAGTAAGGATTTACTAAATGATTGAGTTACTGAATGAATGTATGTTTTTTAAAACTATGTGGACACTTTTTTGAAAACTATGTGGCCATTTTACTGATAAGTTGTTAAGTTATAACATTGTGAACACTGTACTTTGATTTCTGTGAATATTTTGTCTTTGTTACTGAATAAATAGAGTTCACTATACTGTGTAATCAGAACCTTGAAGCTGTTCACACTAGCAGTCCTCTGGAAAGCTGCATGTGCTTGGCTTTATACTACTTGGTACAGTGAATACAGAACTATCCTTGGGATCAGGAAGATTTATTTTCATGCATTTGATGATCTGAAGAAGGAAATGGCAAACCACTCCAGTAACATTATCAAGAAAAACCAAAATGGGGTCCCAAAGAGTAGCACAATACTAAACAATAATTTGACTCAAAAGCTAGTTGATAACAATTTGCATGAGTAGAGAAAAAATAAGCAAAGGATTCCATAATGAAACAGAAATTCATTTACTCTAATGGATCTTCTCATTTTTAGTTTTCTTGTTTTAATTTGGTCATAATATTCTCCAGCCCGTAGTAGTCAAGAGGCTACCACATCATAACTCAAAATGTATCCACAAAACTGCTTTCTTGAGTGATTATTTTACTATTTGTCAACAGCCTAAGGGTTATGATAGGAAGGAGCATTGCAAATTTCTTCTGATATCACTGATGTGCAATCCCTGCCATTCTGTTTTTATCCTGTTTTTAGCAAGATGAGCATTTGTTCTATATTTGTTTGCATTATCTCTTAGACAAGAACAACCCCTGTCATGAGTTGTAGATTTTCAATGTAATGAATCCCCTTTAGAGTTATTAAAACTGTCTGTCATGCAGAAAGACAACAAGAACAAAAAAGCTTGTTGGTGAGAACATATGCCATTGAGAAGGCAAATGTGCAAAATGAATAGTCAGGATTATTATGAAAACTTTCTGGGAAAGCTCTCTTCATTTTATATTTTGTCAGCAACTTCATTTCTAAGGATTGTATCAATTGCTAGGCACTTTCATGGGTAATAAATTGTAAATTGTCGCAAGAGGAGGCTCGATGTCCTTTCAGGTTATTTCATATTTGTTTGGCTTCCATCAGCATTTCAGCATCATTCTCTTTTTAAGATGAGAGAAGTCTTAAAATACATTTTAGTTCAGTCTTCTTAATGAGAACTCTGATTAAATAAATCCTGCCCTGAACTCCAGGGCCTTAAAGCAGGGATCCCAACATTGGTACAGGCAATATAAGCCTCATGTAATAAAGAGAATCAGTTGTAAGCATTTCTGTTTGCTGGTTCTGAGTGATGCAATGGGCTCAGTAGGCATCTTTTGTTGCTGAAAGATAGGGTTTCAATATAACACATTGTGCCTTGAACTAATGCCTTCCATGGTGGGGCCAGCTCACAAGAAGAAGGGTACAAGTTAATTTCATTGGTAATGTGGGACCTTAGTTTTCATATAAGAAACACTGGACTAGCACTGAGTATATTTCTATCATAACCCAAGTCTGCTGTGTCAGGAGATGGCAAGTGGATCTGTAACTAAGAATTCTTTACCCAGTGTAAGCATCACAAAGCAGAAGATTCATCAAGCTGGGAGACTACCCTGAAGGTTGCTATGGGAGAGTGGGGAAAACGATGAGAGGAGAGGAGGGACAGTAATCTCTCATAGATTTTTATTTTCACAAATTTTAAAATATGTTTTTCTTGCTCATTAGATTAAACTTTTGCTTCTAGATTGTTTAACATATTGTCAATGCTATCAGCAAGCCTCTTTAAATAAGAAGCACTCTAAATTTGATGGCATGTCACAAAGCAACTAAATTCACTCTGATTATAGCCAAAGTGTCCTAGGGCTGGGCAATGTTTGCTGCACTGAAAGGTAAATTTTTTCCACAGTTTTTCCAATGTGAAAGCAACTGAGTAGGGAAGAAATAGATAGCAGTTTTATAGGCTCTTTTATAGCTTCTAGAAAATATTGGAATGGTTGATATATACAGTATACTAAAAGGTAATACTGTAGATGAATGAGTATAGCCTTGGGGTAAAAAAGGAAAATCAATCAATCAATACATACTTATTAGACATTGACACAGTGCCAGGAAGTATATAGTTGTAGGGATAAAAATGTAAATAATTAAGTTATCTCTAATCTCAAGTAATTAATATTCTAATGAGGGAGACATTATAGGCATATATGAATCTGCTAAATGAGATAGCAAATTGAGGGTTGGTCCTAGAATCTGGAAACTCTAGTTTAACCAGCCTCAGCCATTTCGTAGCTGTATGAATCTGGTAAAATCATTTGAATGACTCCATTTCCTCAACTTTAAAAGGGAGATTATAATAGCACCTATCTCACAAGGTTGTAGTAAAATTCAACTGTGATATATGTAAAGCACTTAACACAGGGCCCAATCCATAGTAATATTTGATAAATGTTTCAGACTTATTTTCATATTATATAAGTATGAAAATGTATATAGATACAATATATGTGCATAAGTCCAGAGGGAGAGAGAGAGAGAGAGAGAGAAAGAGAGAGAGACAGAGAGAGACAGAAATGAGCCTTAAGTCTGGAAGACCTAGATTTAAATATTGCTTCAGGCAGTTTCCAGGTCTATGGTCTAAGTTAAACGCTTTAACTTTTACCTTGATTAGCTCCTTTGTAAAATGAAGATGATATTAGTACCTATTTCCTGGGTTTCTTGTAAGAATAAAATGAAAATTTTAAAGCACTTTCCAAAATTTAAAGCACTATATAAATTTTATCTATTAGCTAGCTATTATGCACAGTTCAGAGAAAATTGGGTTCAAGCTCAGAAGGATAAAGGGTGAAAATGTTTGTTTGTTTTTTATAGCTCTTGAAAATATCCAATTTTGGAATACGTTCTAGTAGTTACAGTAGAAGTTCTCATGATAGCAATTCAACCACTTGGAAGTAACTTCTCCAAATTTAGCAGGATAGTAATACTAAAGATAAAATGAAATATTATATGTTAATGACTTTGCAGACCACAAAGTTCTACAAAATAATGACCACTACCACTTAAAATGTAGGAAATTTTAATGATAATTGTGGTGATGGTGTTTGTACTGATGATGACAAATACGTAGAAAATATTTATATGTTTAAATGTTTTCAAACTTTATTCTAATTATAAATATTGCTGCATTAGAATCATTTACTTCTTATCAAAAATATTTGTTCCATTTCATTCCTTCATGGATTTGATAAGTAATCAAAGTTGGGGTGTAGGGTGTTCAGAGAAGACTAGTACCTGCAGTCTGGGAGCTACTGAGCCCTTTTCATGGATATTTTCCACCTTTGGTGTTCACCTGATTCAGCTAACTCTCCCACATTGCTCCAAGAAACTTGTATGTGCATTCACCGCACCCTGGTTAACTATTTTGGCAGATGGGCTAAGCCAGGTAAGTGATGAATCTCAAACCCCTTGCTGAGTTTGGGAAGAGGGGTGCTTACTCCAAATACATGAAGATTTTCCTTGGCAAAATGGGAAGATAAGAACAATATGTTCCAAGGGCCATGAAGGTAGCTGAAGCCAGTTTTGTGGGGCAAAGATGCCAAGGTCATGCACTGTATCCAAAACCATCACTAGTCATCTTGATATCTTGCCACTGGACTTTGATGATTCTGGAAAAGAGAGTGAGATCAAGGTGACATCTCATGCAACTCTGCCTAACTTAAATACAATTTATGCAAAAGTCAAAAGACATCACTCATATGATTTTAACATTTTTATCTACCTTAAAGTGCCATGGTGACAAGCAAATGATGAAACAGCAGGTGTGGATACACTAGGAGCTCTATTTACAACACGGCACACAGTTGATCCAGGTAATAGAGTCATCTTCTCACTGAACTGAAGCAGCAGTGGGATTCTATGCCCTGCTGAGTGCCTGAGCAGCATTTTTTTAAGGACCACACGACTCACCTTCTGGAATGAGTAAGAAATTAAAAAAGTCCCCCAAAATTGTCTGCTTCATGCATTCTTGGCCTACTTGAGGCAGTAGGTAAGGATCTCATCCTGTGGTCAAAACGTATGCAAAGAAGTGCAAAGACTTTTTTGAGAATGAGTTTACTCCCTTTTGGTCCATTGAATATATGCACACTTATAAACAACACAAAATCAAGTAGACCTGGATGACAAACAGGTGGTTTTTGTAAGAAAACGCAACAGATATCACATTTTAATGGCAGCCCTGAGTGAAACAAGGCTGGGAAATGAAGGTCAGCTTGACAAAGCAGGAACTGGGTCTTTTTGTTTGTTTTCTGCAGTGTCCACAATGATAGTGACCACCTTGAAGCTGTTATGTTTTTTGCAATGAAAACTAATCTTGTCATCAAGCTTGCATGGCTTACAAAAGGAATGAATGACAGTATGATAACAATGTGATTGCCCCTTGCATCAATTCATATGCTCCTATCATGACAAATCTTGAAGAGGTTAAAAAAAAAAATTAAAAGACCTGAACACCCTCAGCATCAGTTTACCAAAAGAAAACTAATTTATAATTTTGGATTACTTTAATGTAAGAGTAGGCACAGACTATCAGATAGGCCAGTATGTCCTTGAGAGAAATGGAGTGTGAAGCAGCAACACCAATGGTCACTTACTACTGAAAATTGTGTGTCTCATAAATGTCTCATCATCAACTCTGTTTTCCACTTACCTAAACACAATAAAACTTTGTGAATGAACCCTCACAGCAAACATTGGCATTTAATAAGATATATCACTGTAAGGAGAAGAGACAAACAGGATGTGAATGACAAGGGAGATGTGTGGCACAGGAAGTACTGGTACTGATCAGGAGACATCCTCTCCAAGCTTAATATTCACATTCATCAAAAGTGGCAGCCCCAGGGCAAGAAAATTAACAAGACAACTTGATGTCAACATTTACAGTGCTTCTTTGAATGTGAACAATTCATTTGGAGGGAAAACTGAACTAATACAAGTTTGGCAACAATGGAGCAGAAAGGGAGTGGATAACTTTCACAGATTTAGTGTATTCATTCATCTGGGGTTAGAATATTTGCAAAATCAAGATTGGATTGATGAAAATGATGGGAAATTCTGAAACTGCTATGTGAAAAAATTAGAATGCCATAAGTTTTATCAGCAGCACAGTCTGTCCATCACTAAGAAAGCAACAACTAACTCCATCAAAAATAAAGTACGACCAGTCAGATTGGCTAAGATGAAAAAACAGGAAAATGATAAATGCTGGAGAGGATGTGGAAAAATTGAAACACTAATGCATTGTTGGTAGAGCTGTGAACTGATCCAGCCATTCTGGAGAGAAATCTGGAACTACGCTGAAAGGGGTATAAATAAGTGCATACCCTTTGACTTAGCAATATCATTTCTAGGGTTATATCCCAAAGAGATCAGAGAAGTGGGAAGAGGACCTTTATGTACAAAAATATTTATAGCGGCTCTTTTTGTGGTGGCATAGAATTGGAAAACAAGGGGATGCTCATCCATTGGGGAGTGGCTGAACAAGTGCTGGTTTATGAATGGAATGGAATACTACTGTGCTACAAGAAATGAGGAGCAGACAGACTTCATAATAACCTGGAGAGTCTTATATAAACTGATACTGAGCAAGAAGAGCAGAACCAGGAGAAATTTGTACACAATCACAGACACAACATATGTGTGACAACGAACTTCAATAGATTGGGCTCCTCTCAGCAATGTAAAGTTACAAGACAACTCCAAAGCACTCATGATCAAAAGAGATATCCACATCTAGAAAAAGAGATGCAGAGTCTGAATGCAGATTGAAACAAATTACTTGCAGTGCTTCTTTTTCTTGTTTTGCTTTGTTTCCTCTTTCCCACTGATCATTGCATCAGTTATAATCCTTCTTTACAGCCTGACTGATGATTAATGTGAAGATATTTGTAGATCCTATATTCTCGTGCATGCTGCCATGATGGGGGAGGGGAGAAGAGGGAGGTGGAGAAAATCTGAAACTCAAGGGACTGCATTTACAACTGAATGTTGTAAACTAAAAGTAAATAAACCAATTTAATTTTTAAAAAGTACAAGTGAAGCTTAGGGAGATATAGGATGCTTGGCTCAGTAAGAAAGCAAATGAAATTCAGTTTTATGCTAATAGTAGCAATCCAAAGTGTTTTTATGACATGTTGAAGGCTATTTATGGGCCAAAGACCTATAGTGCATCTCAACTACTAGATGCTGATAGAGCCACATGGATTAGTGACAAGGACATGATCCTGGAGAGATGGACAGAATGTTTCCATGGTGTTCTCAATAGACTGTGATTAATCAATATTGAAACAGATATAAGTCAATCCCTTTCTAGCCAAACTTGCAACTGAAGAAGAGGTTTTTAATGCCATTTAGTGCACCTCATGTGGCAAAGTGCCTGGTGCTGGTTCTATTCCAGTTGAGATTTACAAGGTGAGGAGTCCACTGTTCATACAAAAGCTGATGGAAATTTTCTGGAGTTTTATAATAAGAGGAGTTTGTTACCCAGGAATTCAAGGATGTCCATTTTTTAAAGAAAAGGCAAATAGGTTGTCCTTTGACAAACACAGTGGAGACCTCTTTCTTGGTCATTGCCAGTAAGATTCTTGCTGTAGTCCTCCTTAATAAGCTGATCCTTCACCTGAAAGATGGTCAATTACCAGACAGACAGACCCTTCAGAAAGGACCAAGGAATGGGTCAATATGGTGTTTGCTGCCTGATGACTCCAGGAGAAATACTTAGATCAGAATTGAGGTCTGTATATAAAATTTATTGATTTAACTAAGGATTTGATAATGAGGTCTTGGGGAAAATATTAGTGAAATGGGTTTGCCTGGAGAAGTTTATCAGTGTTGTATATGAGTTGCATGATGGCATGCTTGACTAGGTCATGGGTAATGAACAATGTTCTAGTGCTTTACTGGTCACCAGAGGGGTAAAGCAGATCTATGTGCTTTCTCTCATGCTTTTTAGAATCATGTTTTCTGTGATATTGTCAGATACTTTCAAAGAGGACAAAAAATGCATCGACGTCAACTAGTGAACTGGCATTCAATTATTTAACTTGAAAAGGTTATAAGTTAAGACTAAAATAGAGGGACAGTTGGTATGTGGGTGATGTTTTGTTCACAGATCATTATACACTTAACGCAGTCTCTGAGGCTGAGATGCAACAAGGTATAAATTGATTCTCTGTGGCCTTTACTAATTTTGGCCTAACAGCACCAAGAAAACAGAAGTTCTCCACCAGGCAGCACCACACAATCCAAACACAGAACCATCAGTTACATCAGATAGAGAAATTTTTTTTATATTGTAGATAAATTCACTTATCTTGACAATATACTTTGCAGGGATGTGCACATTGATGATGAGGTTGATATACTTATTACCAAAGCTAGCCCAGTGTTTGAGAGTCTTAGAAGGAACATGTGGTAGAGAAGAAATATTAGATCACCTAACAAAGTGAAGGTCTAGAGAGCCATTTTCTGAACTCATTGTTATATGAAGCCAGAACAGTCTAGCAGCATCATCCAGAATCACTTCCATTTGAATTGTCTTTGGTAGATTCTAAAGATCATCTGATAAGATAAGGTACCCAGACTATGAGGTTCTTTCTCAAGTTGAACTGTGTAGTACTCAAAGTACCTACTTCAGAGAGTGCAAATCTGATGGGCTGATGACATAGTTCAGATTATAAAAGTACATTTACCTGAAAAACTATTTTACCAAGAACTCACACAAAGCAAATCTCAACTGGAAGTCAGAAGACATACAAGGACACTCTTGTGAGAAATAATTCATTTGAACTCCTCCTCTATTGCAATCGGTATCAATCAATTTGATATAATTCTGTAGGAGTAGTGATTATAAGTTCTGTATATTAGGGCTCAGCATTGTGAGCTGCAGACTGTAGGTTCACTTGTTTAATCATAGGAAGAACTAGAGACATTATACCCTTGCTTTTCATTTTCATGGTGATCAAGCTCAGTGAGGTGGAGGTGACTCAATTACATGGAAAGTCCCCCAATTTATTTTTGTACCTCTGGACTTTTCTGTGTCACCCAACATGAGCAAGAGACCACCTAGTTAGTAAAGATACTACTTGCTTTACCCAATCCATGACTTTGCTGACATATCATTTTTGCATATTTTAGCTTGTGTGTCATGTGTCAACCAATGTAATTATTCTGTATTTTGTATAACTGCTCTAAAATATCTAGATATCAAATTCTATAAATAAAAGGTCCTGGAAGAAGGGATCATCTGAAATCAAGAGGAACATCTGAGGTCTACTTCATTAGAGGTGACCAAGGACCTTCTAATATGGTGCCATTGGCTCAGAAGTTTGTCTTACTTTCTTTTATAGTAGCATGGGCAATTATAATCCCCACACTCTCAAAATCTCTCTGAAGAACTTTAGGATTGATTAAGAGACATAGAAGACACTGGCACAGGGCTGTCTGGCATGACATGCCTGTATTAAAGTAGGTATTGTACTGTATGAGCAAAGCAGAATTGCAGTACTCAAAATAAATGTGAGATATGTAAATTTAGAGCCACCTTCACTCCAAATATTCATTTTGACTATTTGTGCAGACCTGACCTGGAATGTTCCCAATATAGTATTTCTCCACTTAGTCACAGTCAGACTCACTTTACCTTGACCCTAATATAATGATGTCATTTTAGTCCTCTTCAAGAATAAAGAACAAGTAACCAGTAACTGAAGGTAATTTAACCATATAACTTCCAGGAAACTTACCTTAGACCCTCACTAGCGATGAAACTTATGAGCAAGTCACTTTATTCCTATTTTTCCTCATTTATAAAATGAGGCAATTTGACTTGACCTCTAAGATTCTTTCTAGCTTAAATTTGTAAGTGATGGTTTTTTAGAGTGCTATTTTGCACAGTTAGACTGTACATTCCTTGACTGCAGAGATAGTCTTTATTTTCCACATTTGTATCTCCAGTACTTTGTGCAATGCCAGGTACATAGAAGGTACTTAAGAAATGTTTGCTGCCTAAGTAACTGATTATTAGTTTATTTTACCTTTGAATGTTCATTTTCCTCATCAAGCAGAGATTGGTTAGACACTTGAGAGATACTTTGGAAAAGATATTTTAGTTCAGCATTATACTAGATGATTTAGGAAATTCCTTTCCTGTTATGAGTTTATAGGATTCTGTTTTCTGTAGGACATCATCTCAGTACTAGTTGACATAATGAAAGCATGTGACATTCCCTAAATCAAGTAACTTCTCTTTTCTATTCCCCTGAAGTGCAAAAAGGAGATAATACTTGCCTTTCTTAACCTTAAGAGGATAACTCTTGAGTTTTGAAGTCAAATGAGATCAATGATACTTCTATTTTTTCAAATAAGTATACAGAAATATAAATGAATTCTCTCTCACACTTACAGATGCAAAACCAGAATACTTTATATAAACACTTGAATAAATTTCTGGAGATGTAACTATATTCAGGATTAACTTCATAGTCTTTTATCTCTTGTGTCAATTAAAATGCCTCTGATCTACACTGATTAAGGTAAATGTTATGGAATGGATGTTCAAAAGGAAGTGTAAAAATGATAGCTAAACATTGAGGCTATAGGTAGTTCAGAAAGAGAAGACCCAAAAGATAAGCAGTATGATTAAAAAAGACCTTGTTTTAGAAACATCTCATGGTCAAACCTAAAAGAACAATGACTACAGGAGAAGATCATAGATTTCCAGGGGAAAAAGATTTCTGAGATCAAAACATATAACTCTTTCATTTTCCAGATGAATTAACTTAGACCCAAAGAAGTAAATTTAATTGTCCATGGTCACACAAAATTCTGTGACCGAAGCAAGATTTAAACCTGTCATCAAGTCCTGGACTCTATACACAATACCACACCACTTCTTAAGAATAAAGAATCCTACAATCAGTATACAAGATGATGGAAACATTGACACTTGAGCAATAAAGACCTGAGGGTTCAAATGGGCTACAAGTTCAATAGGAATCAAAAGTATATGTGCACGCAAAACTCTAATATAAAAATAATCCATATAAATGAACAATGTCTTGAACAAGGAAGATTCTTCTCCTAATGTTATCTGCCTCACTCACTTTATATTTAAAATATTCATTTCAATTCAGGATAAAACATTTTACTAAGTATATTAACATAGTGATGATTTAAAAGTGGAAAATGAAGATCCTGAAATGACTAAAGAATTGGTCATATTAAAATCAGTTGATGACTCTAACTATAATTAGTTTGGAGAAGAGGTGGAAGGAAACATTATAGTATTCAAATAACTGAAGGGAATTAAGAATAAAAGAGATAAGACTTATTTCATTTGGTTTAGGGGACAGAATTAGAGGCACTTGGCCTAAGCTTTGGAAAAGCATACTGAAACTTCAATACGGGAAGACTTCATAACATGTACTTCTTTCCATGACTGGCTACTTCAGAAGCTAATTTGTTTTTCATCACCAGAAGTACCAAAATTAATGAGGAAAATGATCTCTTCAGAGGTTAAATGATTTAACAGATCATTGATTATAGACTTACATCTGGAAAAGATATTAACAACCACCAAAACCAAACCAAATGCTTATATTTATGAATGGGATAAAGTGGTGTCTGGGGATGCTTCAGACTCTAGGACTTGTAATGCTAGGTAGTTATAGGAAAATTGGCAACAAACAACAAGGAAATATGGTGCAGTGACATAACTCTAAATCTATTATCATAATATTATGTAATTGACACTGGGTTAAAATAAAACATTTTTATTCATCATGACTGAATTGTTGTTTGTGACTTTTTCTTATTCTTTAGTCATAATCCCTCTTCCACTTTCATTTACAAGTATGAGCATTGAATGGGAAATGACAATAAACTTCATATTCATGCTTCTCCCTTGGCTAAACCAACACAGAATTTTTTGAAACAAAGGACTCTCATGTTTCAGGTGTCAGAAAAAGGCTATGCTAATGTTTGCCTCTAAGTTTCATCAATTCTACCTAGATTTTATACTGAAGAATAGACACGTTAAATATATTGTTTTGGAAAATATCATACAGATTTTTGTATCATTTGTTTTGCCCCAACAGCATTAAAATCAGTTATTTGAGGTGATTTCTGGATAGAGATATAAGGGAGAACATTTCACTTTTTTTCTGTAATGTTTTCCTGGAGGAAAAAATAATAAGATGAGACTCAGGATACCCCTCATACTTGAGGCATAGCAAAATGGAGCAGCAGGAAATGTGATAGACTTGGTGTCAAAAGGGAACTGATTTTGAATCTCATCTCTAATCCTTTAGTTATGAGTGGCTATGGATAAGGTCTTCAATTTTCTAATATGTTTTTTGTTACTGTAATGTACATCAATAACTCTTCAGCAAGTTAGTGTTAGAGAGTTACCCAAGGTCACGAAGGAGTGGAGTGACTTGTCCAATGCCTCATAAGTAGTAAGAAAGCTGGGAATTAATTGTTGTTGATACTTATTCTGGTGGATGTTTTCTTTGTCCTTTGTTCTCAGAGAGGACCTGTCACATCATGAGAATAATATGTTGACTTCCATAGGAATTGTATTCAAGTGAGGCATAGCTGAGCAAAGTCATCAATCTTACTCTTTCCTCTGGAGTCATTGAAGTTCAGTGGGAAAAAAAAAACAAGATGACTGTAGATGAGCTTTCTGAATCAGGTCTTTTATGAAATTAACTATGCTTTCATCATTTCTGGAGTTCTGAAGCTGCTTTATAGAGGTAGGCTCCATAAGAAAGGACAATAAATAAAGAGATTGTAATTGGTAGAGCAGGTATCTCTGTAGGTAAAAATATTGGAAATCTTAGTTTAATTATTGATAGGATATTTCACCCAGTTCTTTTAAAGCACAATTTACAACCATTTATGTAGAACTGAGAATTGATGTTCTTTATCAACCATGCACAAGAGTGAAACTTTTTATTAAAAATTAATTCATTTCAAGTACCATAATGTCATCCTCTTCACACAAGGTATTGATTTTTGGTGAAAGGTTGAAGTCAAGGGTGTGAAGTTTAATCTTTCAAGAAATTATGGTATGGAATTTTTCACCAACACACACAAAAAAATTGATGTGGCTGAAATAATAACTCCATGACCTCCAGTAGAGTGCTTATGTGACAACAGAAAGGATTGGTAAAGAAAATGAATAAATAAATCATGTATTAAGCACTTACAATGTGCAAAGCAAATAAAATCTGCTAAATATATAAAATCTGTAAAATCCTGGAAATACAAACAGACATGTAAAATATCGCCTTATGTCAAGGAGTTTACATCCTTTTTAGCAGTATTTTTTTCTAATTGCACGTGAAGACAAACTTTAACATTCATTTGAAAATTTTGATTTCCAAGAGGATACTGGAAAAGTGGTAGAGTAGTTCAGAAAATTTGGGGCTCTACAAATTTCCTCTACAAAAAAAAAAAAGACAGAGCATTGCCTCAGAGGGAAAGTAGAGCAGCAAGAATAAACAAAACTCTGGGTAAAGTAGTTGTCCTCTTAAGACAACTTGAGAAGACTTTAATAAAGATCACATTTCCAGCAGCAGAGGTTCAGCCTGAATGAAGTGTAAACATCTCCAGGCCAACTCTGAGGAATCTACAAACAACAAACCACGGGGGCAGTTTGGTTGGGAAGCAACCTCAGTCTCAGGAACTTTGACTTTCTTGGACAGTGTGTGAGTTGGAAAGCCAAGTAGTAGAAGACTAAAGGACCTTGCAATGTCAC
>CM053581.1:60176861-60194513 GCA_028627135.1 Pseudochirops cupreus | reverse complement strand
TCCCACCCAGGCGCCCCCGGGGCACAGCCACGGCTTTAGGCCAGGCTGGTTTCGGTGCGCAGTGCTGATATGGTTCCTCGTAGCCGAGCTTACTTTAGTAGGAGGTATCTTTGTGTGCGTTTCAGAGTTCCAGGATTGGTTTAGAGTCCTATTTTATGGGTATTTTGGGGTGGCTATGTGAGAGCTGCGATATGTTGCTGCTGCTATGCCGCCATCTTGTCTCCGCCCCTCAAATCAATAATGATTTAGAGCATTTTTTCATGTGCTTATAAATATCTGTAATTTCTGTCTCTGAAAATTGCCTGTTCATATCCTTTGCCCATTTATCAATTGAGAATGACTTGTATTCTTATAAATTTTAGTTAATTCCCTGTATATTTTAGAAATGAGGCCTTTAACAGAGACACTGGTTGTAAAAATTTTTTCCCAATTTCCCACATCTCTCTTAATCTTGGTTACATCTGCTTTGTTTGTACAGAACCTTTTCAATTTAATACAATCAAGATTACCCATTTTGCATTTTACACTGCTCTCCAACTCTTCTTTGGTCATAAAGTCTTCCCTACTCCATAAATCTGGCAGGTAAACTATTCCTTGCTTCCACAGATTGATTACAGTATCAACCTTTATACCTAGATTGTGCACTGATTTAGACTTGATTTTGGTCTATGGCATTAAGCCATAGTCTAAGCCCAGTTTCTGCCATAGTATATTGCAATTTTTCCAGCAGTTTTTGTCAAATATTGAGTTGTTATCCCCAAAACTGGGGTCTTTGGGCTTATCAAACAGTATATTATTGTAATCATTGACTGCTGAGTCTTTTTTACCCAATCTATTCCATTGATCGACTACTCTATTCCTTAACCAGTACCAAGCAGTTTTGATGATGGCTACTTTATAATACAGATGAAAATCTGGTACAGCTAGGCCACCTTCCATAGCATTTCTTTTCATTAATTGTCTTGATATTCTGGATATTTTGTTCTTCCAAATGAATTTTGTCACTATTTTTTCTACTTTTATAAAGTAATTTTTGGTAGATTGATTGGTATGGCACTAAATATGTAATTTAATTTAGGTAAAATTGTCATTTTTATTATATTAGCTTGACCCAGCCATGAGCAATTTATATTTTTTTTCCAGTTAGCTAGATCTGATTTTATTTGTGTGAAGTGTTTTGTAGTTGTGTTCATAAAGGTACTAGATTTGTTTTAGCAGGTAGATTCCTAACTATTTTATAATGTCTACAGTAACTTTAAATGGGATTTCTCTTACTATCTCTTGCTGTTGGACATTGTTGGAAATACATAGGAATTCTGAGAATTTATGTGGGTTTATTTTATATTCTGCAACTTTGCTAAATTTATTTATTGTCTCAAGAAGTTTTTTACTTGAATCTCTGGGATTCTACAAGTATATCATCATATCGTCTGCAAAGAGTAATAGTCTCTTCTTTAGCTAATTTGATTCTTTTGATTTCTTTTTCTTCTCTAATTGCTACTGCTAACATTTCTAGTACCAGATTGAATAAGAGGGGTGATAATGGACATCCTTGTTTCACCCCTGATCTTATTGGAAATGTTTCTAGTTTATCTCCATTGCATATAATACTTGCTGATTGCTTTAAGTAGATGCTCCCTATTATTCTAAGGAAAAACTCCATTTACTCCTACACTTTCTAGTGTTTTTAATGGGAATGGATGTCGTATTTTGCCAAAGGCTTTTTCTGTATCTATTGAAATAATCATATGATTTCTGCTAGTTTTATTGTTGATATCATCAATGATACTTCTAGTTTTCCTGATATTGAACCATCCTTGCATTCCTGGAATAAATCCAACCTGATCAAAATGTATTATTCTTTCGATACATTGCTGTAGTCTTTTTGTTAATATTTTATTTAAAATTTTTGCATATATATTCATGAGGGAGATTGGTCTATAATTTTCTTTCTCCATTTTGTCTCTCCCTGCTTTAGGTATCAATACCATATTTGTATCATAAAAAGAATTTGATAGCACTCCTTCCTCACCAATTTTCCCAAACAGTTTGGAGAGTATTGGGATCAATTGATCTTTAAATGTTTGATAGAATTCACTTGTAAATCCATCTGGTCCTGGGGATATTTTCCTAGGGAGTTCTCTGATAGCTTGTCCCTTTTTTTAATAGGAGTTTATTTATGGAACAGAAGAAGAAATATGAAGGGTGTTACTTTGAGAGGATGGTGGGTTCAAGTGAACCTTTTTTTTTTTTAAGTATGGGAAAACTGAAAGCATGTTTGTGTGAATCAAAGAAGGGGCCAGTGCCTTAAGAGAGATTGAACTTTAAAGAGAGATGATTGAATGGGAAACTTCCTGGAGGAGAAGAAAGGTGATGGGATCAAGGACATAAACAATGTGGTGTAGACAAGAAGGATTATTGCTCTTTCAGTAATGGATAGGAGGTGTAAATGTGGATATGACATTGAGGTGATTTGAGCTCTATAAATACATAGAAAAGGAAACATGATGATGGAAGGCCATAATTTGCCATGTGAAGTATTAAGTCAGGTTGTCTGATGAAAGAAAAGGGCAGAGGAAATGGAGGTGGCAGCATATCATCATAACGATAGGTACTATTTGTATAGCACCTTCAATATACCAGGCACTATAATATGTACTTTACAAACATCTCACAACAAGTATAGAAAGTAGACACTATTATTATTATTCTCATTTTATAATTAAGGAAACTGAAATAAACATGTGTTTAAGTGACTTAAACTTTAATACAGCTAGTAAATGTCTGAGGGGAGATATGAACTTTAGGTTTCCTGACTACAGGTCCTGTGCATTGCTTCAACACTTAGCTTTCTTTTTTTAATAATTAATTTTTAGTTTTCAACATTCATTTTCGCAAAATTTTGAGTTACAGTTTTTTCTCCCTGGCTTTCCCCTACCTCCCATCACAAAATAGAAAGCCTATTGAATACCCCTTCAAGCAATTTGCTGTCTCATATCCTCCTGCATAACTCCCCCCCTCCTTCCCCCGCTAACTTTCTAGTAGGGCAAGATGAATTTCTATATCCCCATGCCTATATATCTTATTTCCCAGTTGCATGTAAAAAAACAATATTTATGTTTGTTTCTGAAACTTTGAATTCCTGATTTTTTCTCTTCTTCCCTCCTCACCCACCAATACTGGGAAGATAAGCAATTCAATATAGGTTGTACATGTGTAGTTACTCAAATCATTTTCATAATTGTTATATTGTGAAAGACTACCTATATTTCCCTCCATCCTGTCCCATCCCCGACTTATTCTATTTTCTCCTTTGACCCTATCATTTTCAAAAATGTTTGCTTCTAACTACCCTCTCCCCCAATCTATCCTCCCTTCTACCATCTTCCTTCTTGTTCCCCACCCCCCCTCATTTTACTGTAGAATAGGATACCCATTTGAGTGTGTATGTTATTCCCTCCTTAAACCAAATTCAATGAGAATAAGTTTGACCCATTCCCTTTCACTGTCCTGTTCTTCCCCTCCATTGTAGGTTGTCTCTTGCCTCATTTATATGAGATAATTTACCCTAATCTATATCTCCCTGTCTCCTTCTCCCAATAAATTACTTTCTCACCTCTTAATTTAATTTTTTTAGATATCATCTCTTCATATTCAAGTCATCCTGTGTCCTCTGTCTTTATATACATGAACATATATATGCCCACACTCACATATATGTTTATATACACATATATCCTGCTATACATACATATACATATATGTATACATATATACAGATATATTCCCTTCCACTATACTCATACTGAGAAAAGTCTTATGAGTTACAATTATCATTTCTTCATGTAGGAATAAATAGCTCAACTATAATAAGTTCCTTATGATTTCTTTTACCTGTTTACCTTCTAATTCTTCTCCTGCTTCTTGTATTTTGTAGTCAAAATTTTTCCAGCTCTGTTGTTTTCATCAAGAAAGGTTGAAAATTCTCAGTTTCATTGGATGACCATATTTTCCCCTGAAACATTATACTCATTTTTGCTGGGTAGGTGATTCTTGATTTTAGTCCTGGCTCATTTGACCTCCAGAATATCATATTCCAAGCCCTTCAATCATGTTATGTAGAAACTGCTATGTCTTGCATTATCCTGATTGTGTTTCCATGATACTCAAATTGTTTCTTCCTGACTGCTTGCATCATTTTCTCCTTGACCTGGGAAATCTGGAATTTGGTTATAATATTATAATAGTTATGAGATTTGAAGATCTTCCATGCCCCTTGAACTTGCTGATGTAGCAGGAAGGGGTGGAGCAAGAGAAAGTCAGAACCAAGCTAGAATCAGTGAGGTGGTGACTGGAAGCAGCAGCAGCAGCAGCAGCGGCTGCAGCTGTGCTGAGGACTCCTTTTTTTTTTTTGAGCCAGCCAGAATTTCTGCTAAGAACTCCTGCTGAGAACTGCCAAGATCGGAACTGTGGGAGGCCAGATCTGCTAGGAGCAAGTTTCATGGATGCTGAGCAGTTGCTGTGACTGAGGAGAGGCAGATCATTGCCTGAGATAGTCTGTCCTGTTTTTAAGGCTTGGGAATGTGGGTGTTTACTTCATTAACTACATGTGTCAAACTTCATAACTACTGTGATGGCTTTGACTTCCCGGTTTTGGGACTCAGTGTTCTGTTATTTGAATAAATGTTCTAGCTATATTTCCCATGTAGATAGCCTGTTATATTTTGTTATTAATAACCATACCATCATATTTATAGTTACTGTAGACATTGTGAATACTGCATTGTTGATACATTTTGTGACGAGAGAGAGATCATAAAATGTCAGGCCTCTATTTGAAAGGAGAGGCACTTCAGAGGGAGAAATGGATATCACAGGATGTGAGGATTTGCCTTATTCCTCTCTAACCAGAGAATGGGCCAAAAGCACAGGGCCCTGTGAAAACTGGGAACCAAGGCTAAAAGGGGGAGAACCCACAGATTTGGAAAGGTGTTTTCAAGGAATACCCATAGAACCAAGGAAAGAACTGGCAGGAGTATGCGGGAGAGGCTGGATCCTGCTAACAAGTTATTGCCTTATGTGTAAAGGTAGAGATAAGCTGGTAAAGGGGAAAGCTCAGAAGGCTAGGGAGTTGACTGGTTTGCCTTAGGATTCTTCTGTGCCACAGCATTCAGAACAGCAAACTGGAGGCTCTCAGGTGATGGAAGAACACTCTATGTTCATGTAGCCAAAAGGAAGCAAAAAACTAGCAGAAGGAACATGTATGCAGCTTTTACACAGGCTGGGCAGAGTTGCCCACACAGCTGCCGGGAGAATGCGTGTGAGGAGAATGGAACAAGGTTAGCTGAGAAGTCTTCTAATGTAGAAGCTCTCCCCATATGAAGAAGAAGACAGGAGAACCCCAGGGCCAAACAGAGTCTAGGGAGATAATTGAGGATTTCACTCAACAGGAGATTACTAATATATTGAGTAGATTAGCCCAAAGAGTGGGAGAGTCTTTAGTGTCTTGTATGGTAAGAATCATTGATTAAGGTGCTGGAGGAATAACACTGGACAGCATGAATTGCTTAAAATTCATAAACATCAGTCAGAATCCTTTTATATACCATGCTTTTAGGGATCACCATATGTGAGGAGGCATCCACAGAACTAATCTCCTACTGACTCTATGTGGCCTGGTAGAGACAGACCCTGGTACTCACTTAGAGACTGTATGACAAAGCTAAAGGAGGAGGTAATGAAAACTGCTATCATGCTTGGAGATGCAAATGCATATCATGATACCTGCACAGGAGAATTATCTTAGTAATGGTTAGTACAGTCATCTGTTAAATTGGATGAGGTATATGATGGATTAACTGAAGAAGAAAAGAGGCATGCATGGTTTACTGATGGGACAGCAAAATATTTAGGCCAAAAAAGACATTGGAAAGCAGTAGCCTATAACCCATGCACAATAAGGACTTTGGAAAGTGCTGGGATAGATGGAAATAGTCAATATGCTGAACTTATGGCAGTGCATCAAGCCATCAAAATAGAATAAGGAGGACAGTGTTATACATTCACTGATTCATGAGTGCTAGCTAATGGGTTAGCTACATGGATGCCCATGTGGAAAAAATCAAAATTGGGAAAATCATGGGAAACAAGTCTGGGGCAAAGAATTATGGGAAGATATTTGGTACATGTCTTTGGGCACTGACTTGTCAGTTTTTCATGTAGATGCTCAAGTTGCCCTCACCATGCCAGAACGTGAGTACAATGCTCATGCTTATCGACTGGCAAAGATTGCTACTGAACATATTGTCCCTACTTTGACAACAACTGATAATGCGGTATTAGCAAAATGCGTCCATTAGATGGCTGGTCATTTTGGGGTCCAGCCCTCACACCAGTGGCTACAGGTTCAAGGTATTAGTATCGCTCATTCACTGTTAAAACAGATAGCAGAAAAATGGGGCACTCACTTTGGAAAGGGGTTCATGATTTGGCCAGACGAGATTCTGGGCAACCATTGAGCCCACTGGCTTTGAAAACCCAGTTGTTGGTGCTTCCCTCCCTGGTAACTAAATATACATGTAATGGTCAGATGGCTGGAAGAACATCTACTGACCTGTTTCTTTGTCTGCTTGTAACTTCTTTTTGTATTCTGTTTGTATTCTCTGAAGTTCAGGATGATGACTTTATCCCCTGAACTAAGGAAATGATATACGTTTGATTGATTAAAGTAAGATTATTAACCAATTTTGAGTTGCTTTCCTTTAGAAAAGCAGATCCAAGCACATATTCCAGCAGCCATCCTGAGTATGCTAGGGTGCTTGCTGATATAAATATCCCTAAGAGTTTTCTTTGTGGGATCTTTTTCAAGAAGCAATCACTGAATTCTTTCAATTTCTATTTTGCCCTCTGGTCCTAGAATATCAGGCCAATTTTGCTTGATAAATTCTTGAAAGATGGTATCTAGGTTCTTTTTTTGCTAGATTTTCAGGTAGTCTAATAATTTTAAAATTATGTTTCCTGGATCTATCTTCCAGGTCAGTTGTTTTTCCAATGAGATATTTCACATTGCCTTCTATTTTTTCATTTGTTTGGATCTGTTTAATAGTATCTTGATTTCTCATAAAGTCATTACCTTCCATTTGCTCCAATCTAATTTTGAAGGAGCTATTCACTTCAGTAAATTTTTGATATTCCTTTTCCAACTGGCAAATTCAGCTTTTTAAGGCATTCTTCTTCTCATTGGCTTTTGGAGCCTCTTTTGTTATTTGAATTAGTCTATTTTTAAGGTGCTATTTTCTTCAGTGTATTTTTGGGTGTCCTTTAGCAGGCTGTTAACTCACTTTTCATGATTTTCCTGTATCATTATCAATTTTCTTCCCAATTTTTCCTCTACTTCTCTTGCTTTATTTTCAAAATCCTTCTTGAGCCCCTCCATGGCCTATAACCAGTTCATATTTTTCTTGGAGGCTTTTGATGTAGGATTTCTGACTTTGTTGTCTTCCTCCCACTCCATGTCTTGACCCTTTTTGTCCCCCAAAAGGATTGTATAATCTCTTTATGCTTCCTGTATTTGCTCATTTTGCCAACCAATTACTTGACCCTTGAGCTCCTTGCCCCTGTAGAATTATGCTTCCAGAATGGAGAGAGTTTTGTCCCAAATAACTGAGGTTTTCATGGCTCCTGGAGCTATTAGGAGGGCACCTTCTCTACAGCCCGCACAAGCTCTGGCTCACGGGTCCCGCACCCTACGGCCACCACCCAAGACCACCATCCAGATCCAAGCAGGTTAAAGCAAGAGTGATTACTCTCTGAATAGTTGACTGGTTCCCCTACAATCTGCAGGCCAGGAACTCTTGAGGCAGCCATGTGGCCAGCCACCATACCTCTGCTCACTTCTCTCCCCAAGGGCAGCAGCCAGACCTTGCTCTTTTCTCTACCCTCACTATTCCAACAAAGTTCCACACTGAGCTTTTACTTTGGCATTTATGGTTTGAGAAGTCTGGAAGTCCCCAGAGCTACTGGTTATTCACTCTCCTGAAGTCTTCTCTGCTGCTGCTGTTTGGGGCCACCCTAAGGCTGGAACCACATGGCTCCTGCAGGACCGTGATTGGCTCTCAGCAGGCTGTGATAGACTTTCCTGGTGGCCTGCTGGGTTGTCTTCATCAGGAGAGTTTTTTTGTGGGTTCTGTAGGTTTTAAATTTATTTATAGTCATTTTTTTTTACAGGTACTGGCATTGTTTGTAGCCAGAGCCCATGCCAAGTTTGTGCTTCTAATCCACCGTCTTGGCTCCTCCTTTAACATTTAGGTTTCTTAAGAAATCAGGAAAGCAAAGAAGGCTTTGAAGAGGAAGACTTGCTGAAGGTAGTGGGATAGAGGGAATGAGAGAATAGTAAAAGTTATTGATGAAAAGCAAAAATAGTTCAAATAAGACTACATAACATAAACTTATGATGACATCACATTTGTATGACTTCTTTTATTGCTGTGTATAACAATATATTTAAGAGTAGAGCACAAAGATGGTAGGACCAATTCAGGGTTTGGGTTGAAGAATGAAATATGATCAGACAAAGAGAACATTCTACAATATCTTTGTGTTTATCTTAATTTCATCAATTTTGTGAGACTTCCAGAGAAATATAGATCCTAAAAAAAAATTCACAAGGAATTCACTATATTCTCAAAGCAGATGATGATACTAAAAACCTCTTTGAGAAGTCACAGTCAATTACCTGTTGAGTAATACCCAGTACTACATAGAACCTACATTTGAAAATTATCTTGGAAGTCCCACTACACCACCACTAAGCAATATTTATTTAGGCTCTTGTTTAAAAAAAGTCATCATTATATTGAGTTAAAATTAGCCTCCTACTACCTTCCATGTTTTGGTTCTAGATCTCTCCATTATAACAAAAACAGCAAATTTATTCCTTCTACCACAAAGCAGTCCATTCCACATTTGAAGGTGGACATTTTGTTTCTTCATAGATAACTTTTATTCATTTAATTTTTGTGCCAATACTTTCATTCATGTAGTATATAAAATTGTTTCTCTACAACCCTGTAAAGCCAAGCACAAGCAGCTTTCCAGAGGGCTGTTGCTGTGAATAGCTTCAAGGTTCTGATTACACAGTATAGTGAACCTTCTATTTATTCAGTAACAAATCAGAGCAAAACATTCACAGAAAATGAAAATACAGCTTTCACCATGTCACAACTTAACAACTTAACACTAAAATGGCAACATAATTTTCACCAAAGTGGTCGCATAGTTTTAAACAAAGTATATTCATTTAGCAACTCAAACATTTAGCACCTCCTTAATTCAATCACAAAGTACAAAGGCAAAGTCCTCCATCCACAGGGTGCAATAAAGTGGAATCTCAGCAGCATCTTATGGAGTAGTGGACAATACAAAGGCCAACTACCCCTAGGTCACAAGTAAGTTACAATTTCATCATTCAGCATTAAAAACCCAAGAAGAGGTCTTTTGATCTTGACTGGAGGCAGGCTCTCAGCTTCCATGGTTCTTCTTCCATTGTCCCAGTTCCTGCCCAAATTTAACCAATTGCCAGCTGAATTGAAGGCAGACAGCTCCCAGTTCCTTGTCCAGCTCTTTGTGCAGTTCCTCCTCCATATTGAAGCTCACAGTGTCCAGTCCACCTCAAGTCCTTCACAGTTTCTGTTCCTGGGAGGAGAAAACTTAACAGAGCCACAACAATATCTACACACACCAAGCTTAGCAGAATTACAACAATATTCATACACATGGTCAGCACTATCATCTCAATTCACTTTCTGCCTGTGAAATCAACATAGACCCAAATCAGACAAAGTACTTATACCACAGTCATGCTTCCTTTGGCAGCTCCAGCTGTCCCTTAGAACTCTTCAGCAGCTCCAGCTAGCCTTCAGAATTCCTTGACAGCTCCAGCTGGTTCTCAGAAGCTCTCAGCAGGACTTTGTCTGGCTCTCAGAAGAAGCTCTGCCAGCACAAGTTCTTTTCTCAAAATCAAAAGCACTTTCTCCAGCCTCCACATGGCTTGCTTCAAGAAATTACATCTCCATTCTCAATTCTCATTTCTCTTCTCAGTTCTTCTCAATTCTCGGTTTTGTCTTCAGGCCAGCAGTAGCAGCCCATTCTCCAGATGCTCACTGATCTTTTCCTTATATGAGGTATTAGCTCCTCCTTGTTCCAGTCCCTTTCTGTTATGTAAGCAACAGGGGTTCATGTCTTCTGTTTCTTAACAGAGGCTTGATATAATTAACTTGAAACTAAGTGCTAAGTACCTGTTTACTTGCCAATCAAGGACATGGAAGATTTTCAAATTCCATTACTATTACAAACCCATCATTCAAATAACCCAAAGACATACAGACAGACTACTGGCTAGCTATATATGTGTCATCCACATTAAAGAGAGCATTGTGACTTTTTATTGTCCAAGAAATACATGTTTTACTTCTATTAACAAAGCCTAAAATCATAGATTCTTTTAGTCAAGTCATTAGAAAAGTGGTTAATATAAAACTTAAATCATTTTGCCAATATAAATTTCAAATGAATATTCTCCTTCCCTGTCTTTGTGGAGTTAATATGTTTTAATCTAAGCAAATTTTTATTGTATCTCTCCTTTTTTTAGGTTAACAGTCTTATTCCATGATTCCCTGGAGAAATGCTACATGAATACCATTGCATGAAACTATTTTGCTGCAAATAGTTTGCTTTCATGATATATATCTGGCATGTTCCTAAGCACTTGAAATACAAACATAAGCAAACGGAAAGATGTTCCTTGCTTTCAGGGAGCTTAAAGAAAGGAAAAATAATATGTAAAAAGATGCTGAAAAATGAGATTAACCAAGAAGGTAAATCAATCTCTATTGATAACTAGAAAAAAAAATAACGACCATCATAAAGGTACAACAGTAAATTCTATGTGGTTTTCCAAATTCCATGCACTGTATCTAGTTTATTTACTTTCTTTGCCAATCCCACATATTTATGGAACTTTCATGTATGTAATTTAGTTTGCATAACAGACTACCTGGTCTTTTTCCTATTTCTCTTTATGTTTGGTCAAGCCAGGATCATTTCTCTTTGTAGTTTTCTTTCAACTCGGAGATTATATGATGTCTTTTATAAATATATAAATTACATGAGAGTGAGAAGGTCACTAAGTTGTACTTCCATATGTCCCTGGTCTTTAGGGAGCTTTCATTCCATTAAGGAATGATAATACATAAAAAAAAAAGTTCTGAAATGGAGCAGGGGGGGAGGGGAGGGGAGGTGGAGAAGTAATACAAAGATTACTTCATAACTGGTCTAAGTTTGAAAAGGACATGCCAAGACTGATTGTTTCCTAGAATGGAAGTAGATGTATAAACTCACCAATTGGATAAAGGGGTAATAAAGGTGAGTTCATTGCTAGTGTGATGAGACAGCTAATTGGATTGAAGTTAAGACGTTGCCCATAGATTGGGTTTTGAAATGGGCAGAACTACCATAATTATTTCCTCACATTGAGGTTCTGGGGATGAACTCACCAATTTGAGGTAGAGACTTAAGGAAAATAAGTATTATCAGAGTGAGAAGGTCACCAAGTTAAAGGTTGAAGGTGGTCCAGGAATCATACATTGATTATGGGCTTGTGCTGACAAAAAATTCTCAACCACCTTCAGCTTTTATCCTTATGATGCCATGGTGTTCAGGATTTATAGTCAGCATCATAGAGATAATGTTAATGTTAAGGAGATTGACTTATCTGACAACAATAAATTTGAGAACACTGAAAACAATTTTTCAAATGAAACCCTATCCACTATTATTCTCTCACCAATTCTGAACCCAGCTTAATGTTCATATCCAACACCTGTCTAGGAAATACATATTTATGGACTCCTTTGTGCCCATAGGTCTCACTACTTCTGACAATCTCTGAAAGATGCATTTTCCATCTTTGGTTATCCATTGTAGATGATTTGATGGATCTGTCTTACTTTACTGTAGATTTTCCTGAAGAGTGTTCACAGTGTAGGGATCCTTTTTGTCTCCAATATTAACTCTTTTATTATTCTGTATTGATATACCCTATCAAATAAAAAGACAGTGGTAGAGGCAAAAATTTCTTAAAAGTTCTATAACAATGAGTATTTCCATGACTTACATAATGTTTTCAACAGAACTGCTACACAACTTCATTAATTTTGAAAGTGATTGTTACCCAAATTATTGTACATAGAAGCTGTATCTAGAGGATACTATTATGGAATGGAAACTATAAAAGTAAGTATTCTCAAGCTTCACTTTGATAGCATAGAATTTTATTTGCTTCAATATATTTCTAATTATCTCTTTTACTTAGTGTCTGATACACACATATGCACTTGAACACACATATACATATATATTTCATTATTATCTTTTAATTAATTGATATTTATATTATTCAATATTTTAAAGATTCAGATAATTTTTGATGAAAACAAGAGAAGACAGAATGAATCCAAACTCATCATATGAATTTAGGAAGAGCACTACAGAGCAGAATTGAATCATGCCTGAATCTATTAAATGAGAAAGTGTATATAAGGGAAAATATAGTGATGAAAGAAACTGACTTGGGGACATTGGAGATGTAACAATGCCACATCAGGACTGAATAAAATGATGAAACTTTTCAGTCTAGACAGATGACGGGTGAGAGAAGAAATGGTTGGTCAAGAAAATTTATGGAGCATATGTAGAAGGATGGTGATAATAACTCTTCATCGAATTCTAAATATAGGATTAGTGTAGACCCCATGAAGCTAGAAATCAAACTAAAAATAAAAAGAAATGCAACTTCAACATTATATAAATACTTGATGTTTTTTTCTGTCACTTATAACTTGTGTGAGTTTAAGCAAATAATTTAGTCAGAATAGCCTAGAATAACTTTCAGGGCAGTTCCTTTATTTTTGCCTCATGCATTCACCCAATGTTTCCAATGGTACTATCACAATTTTTATCATTTTTATTTTCATGACAAAATCTCTATAGATATCTAGGTGCTGATTTCATTAATTGGTAGAATACTACATTTTCTTTTCAAAGTAATCCATGACTGTTTTAAAGGGAACAATTTAATAATCCACAAAGGAGAAATTAAATGATGCTCAGACTAGGGCATGAAGTTGGATAAATTACTCCTGAGTCAGTTCATTAAAGTATGAACCTTAGACAGTTTGTGCAGATGGATAATGAGCTACAGGTTTAGAAGAAAAAAGACAATGTATGATAGTAGATAGAAGGGATGAAAGAGTTTCTATGACTATTGATTGAAATAGTCTCTATGACTACATAGTCTCTATGAGCTGGGTTTAGCTCCTCCCTCTAACACATAATAATTGTTTGACTGTAGACAAATCACTTAACATGGTTCTTTAAAACAATAAGCTACCTGTTCAGAACTTGCAAAAAAAGTTTTCACACAGTAAATTTGAAACAAATCTGGACAAAAAAAAATGATGGGTCAAGATAATGAAATCAAGTAAAGGTTTATTCCTCTCCTTTTTTTTAATAGAGTGATAATGTGAGACAAGTAAGTGAAGGAAGGAAGAGATAAAGAAGAGCTGTTCAGTCTTATTTTATTTTTGTTTTGTGTCGTTGCTTCTAAGAGAATAATCTTTGTATTGAAAAGAAAATAATTATAACATTAAATAAGGAATAGAAACCTATAGTATAATCAAATGGGATCTAGTTGCCATCAATGAGTTCAAATCAACAGGCTAGAGCAAGCAATACCCTAAAATATTGAAATAATTGAGCCTTGTGATTGTTGAATCATTTTAAATGGACTGAAAGGCCTTAGAGAATAAGGGAGTTGCTATAACATTGTTTAAACAGAATATAGAAATAATTTTTAAAAGATTAAAGTGGATAGAGTTGATTTCTACTTGGGTTTAAATTGTGACACATATTACCTATGGAGTGGTTTGGGAGCTTAGAAAGGTTAGCAGTAATCATTATCACCAGAAGAACTTCATGGAAAAGAGATCATTTAAGTCTCAACTCATGTCCTCTTTTTGTCTGTGTACATATACAGGTGAATTAGAAAGATTTTATAGAAATACTATTTCTTATAAAGCCAACAATGCATTTTTCAACAACCTCCTCTTCATGTTGATCTTATAAATAAGGTGGAGATATACAGTAAAATAGGTTTGGAATTGAGTGAAATGGCTATTTTAAATGATATCCTTTGATTTTTTTTGGTGGTCAAGGTTAAGTAACTTGCCCAAGGTCACACAACTAGGAAATGTCTGAAGTCAGATTTGAACTCAGGTACTCCTAACTCTAGGGTGGGTGCTCTACTTACTATGCGACCTAGCTGCTCCTAAAGGTGTCCTAAGTGTTTTAATGACATTCAGAAGGAGTTTCTATTGGAAGATTCCAAGGATTTATCACAGGCCCTACAATGTTAAGAGTTTATCAGATGCATAGACAAAAGCTTAGCTTGGATGATTTTTAAATTTGCAAAGACCATGAGCATTGCAGGGATTGATAACATAGTGGGTAATGGGATCAGGATAAAAAAAAAAAAAGAAAACTATTTGCCTGGAAGGGTAGAAAAGTACACCAAAATGAAATTTAATGTAGATAAACGTGAAGTTCTATACTTGGGTTCACAAAAATCAAATCATAAAGTGGTAAATTTAGGAGGTGTGGATTGCTATTTTTTTAAAACTCTGGGTATTTTACTTGTCCTATATAGGTCAACAGTTATATTTCCCATAAAAAATATTTTTTAAAAAAATATTAGATCGTATTAAAGAGACACATAACATTCATAAAGAGAGAGATAATAGGTGTATCATATTTTACTCTCATTAGGTCAAATCTGGACTGCTGTGTCTTCCTCAGCTAAACATATTTGTAAATAGACAAATAGAGGGGGTAGATGTTCAACCAGGAATGACACTAAAGAATATATCATGTATGAAGGGCTAATAAAGAACTTTATAAAGGACTAGTAAAGGACTTCCTGCAACCAAGGTGAGACAATAAGCAGTAAATTGCCACAACTGTCCCATATTCTCATTCAAACAACCCTAAAATAGGACCCCCCAAAAAATTCTAGAACAACAGAACCAACAAAAAAAGAGGGTGAAACAGTCTTTTAAACCAATAAGCTTGGAAAATTTAAAAGAAAGATCTGTCTCACTCAGGCAAAGGGCAATGCAGTCCAGAACAGCAAACCAGTAGCAATCCCTAACTCAGCAAACTAACAGATGATCCTGAGCCCTAGTCAGTTAAAGCAGACAAACACAAAAACAAGTTGCCCCCTTCTACCATCCATCTCAGCATAGTCAGGGGAATGGAAAGATTCTAGATCCAAGAACTGTCACATGCTCCAGCATAGTCCTGGGCAAAGAGGAAGTCATATGCAACCAGACCCCCAAATGCTTCAATGTAATTCTGGGGAAATGCAGAAAAACCTCACCAGCCTTAGTGTATGACAGATATCACCAAAAGGACCCTGGTTAAGTACCAGATAAGTTGTCAGACCTCTATGGCCCCCAGCAGTACCATTCATCCTATATCCCTACCCCTCAGCATTGCACCAGACAAACAATCACCACCTGTATTTTTTTTTTGGCAAAATAAACCTGAAGTAACATCATTTCCACATCAAATATAAAATAAAGGAAAAAGAATGAAAAATATAAGCAAAAAAAAATCTGACCATAGAAAGTCATTGTGGTGTCAGGGAATATCAAGACAAACTCAGAAGAGGACAACAATGTCAAAGCACCTATGGTAAAAATCTCAAAGAAAAATGGGAAGTGGTCTCATGTCCAAAAAGAGCCCACTGAAGACTTCAGAATTATAAAAAAAAAGTCAATAGCTTAGAAAAAGAAAACAATTGCTTAGAAAGTAGAACTGGTCAAATGGAAAAGGAGATATAAATATCCACTAAATAAAGTAATTCCTTTAAAAAGTACAATTGATGAAATGGAAAGAGAAATACAAAAACTGAGGAAAACAATTCCTTAAATGTTTGAATTAAGCATGTGGAAGTTAATGACTCTATGATACATCAAATATCAAACATATACAAAAAAATGAAAAAAAAATAGAAGAAAATGTAAAATCCCTCATTGGAGAGAAGAAAAAAACTGTGACCTGAAAAATAGATCCAGGATAGATAACATCAGAATCACGGGACTTCCCAATATCTACAATCACAAGGAGGACCTGGACAACATCTTTCAAGCAATTATCAGGAAAATTGTGCTGATGTATGGCAGCCAGAGGTCAAAATAGGCATTGAAAGAATCTACCCATCACTTCAGCAAAGACATCCTAAAGTAAAAAGTCCAAGGAACATTATAGATAAATTTCAGAACTACCAAGTCAAGAAAAAATACTGCATGTGGTCAGAAAGAAACAATTCACAGGGAACCATACTCAGCATTACACAGGTCTTGCCAGCTGTAACACTAAATGATTGGAGGTTGTGGAACATTATATACTAGAAAGCAAAGGAGCTAGGTGTACAACAAAGAATCACCTACTGAGTGATATTAAGCATAATATGATCATTCAATGAAAAAGAAGGATTTCAAGCTTACATATGGAGAAGACTAGTATTGAACAAAAAATTGATCTTCAATATCAAGACACAAGAGAAGTCTAAAACAGTAAGGAGAGAATAGAAGGCATAATGGATTCAGCTGAACATAATGGATTCAAATTCCCTATGTGGGAAGATGATACTTGTAATTTTTAAAATTTGTACCTCTAAAAGTATAGCTAAAAGGAATATACAAAGAAAGAGGGCATGGGTATAAGGTGAATTAGAAGGAATGACATAAAAACCTAATTAAGAAATGAGAAAGAGGAGTACAGTGGGTACAGAAAGAAGGGTGAGGTAGAATGTGGCAAATTATTTTACATTAAGAGGCACAAAAAAAAAACCTGTTATAATAGATGGAAATATGGGAGTGTAGGCTATGAGAATAGCTTGAACCTTACTCTCCTCAGTATTGGCTCAAAATGGGAATAATAAATAGAATCAGTTAAATATAGAAACTGTCTTACCCAACAAGATATTGGGAGCAGAAAATGTTGAATGGGGAGGCAGACAGAAGAGAGGAAAGTCTAGGGTAGGTGGTAGAGAGAAGCAAAACATTGTCAAGGAGAGAAAGGGCGAAAGGAGATAGACGACAAACATGAGGAAAATAGGGTGGAGAGAAATAGACAGTTAGTAATCATTACTGTGAATGCAAATGGGATGAGCTCTCCACAAGAAAAGAAATGGATAAGAGAGTGGGTCAAAATGCTGAATCTTATAATACATTTACAAGAAACACACTTGAAGCAGAGAGATACACACAGAATAAATGTAAGGAGTTAGAGCAGAATTTATTGTGCTTCAGTTCAAGTAAAAAAAAAAAGATAGGGGTAGCAATCCCAATCTCAAAGTAAAAGCAAAGATAGACCTAATTAAAGAGATAATGAAGGAAACATCTTGCTAAAATTAAAAGATAAAGTGCAATAGACAATGAAATAATATCAGTACTAAGCAGATATACACCAAGTGATATAGCATTCAAATTCTTAGAGTAGAAGTCAAGTGAGTTACAAATAAGAGATAGAGAG
>CM053581.1:60119484-60176361 GCA_028627135.1 Pseudochirops cupreus | reverse complement strand
AAAAACATGGACAGATTTTAAAAAATCATGAAAATTAAAATGAACAGAAACAAGGGAGCATTTTTATACCAACAACATTGTTTTAAGAATAACTTACAGTGATTAATTTATTTTGTCTATTATAAATACCTAAATTAACTATAAGTCATATGAAGAAAGATGCCATCTGAATCTAGAGAAAGAACTGATAAACAGAAATATGTATAGAATAATTTTATACATACATACATTTTATATATGTGTGTGAAGATATACATATGGATATGGATATATATGTACATTATGTCTATTGGTAGCCATTTAGCAAGGTGGAGACTGGAGGGAAGAAAAAGTAGAAAAATATACATGATAATTTTGTTTATTTGAAAGGAACAGCAATTTGTGCATAATAGATTTGCAGTTTCTCATTCAATCATGTTTTTATTGTACTGTTTTGGGAAATGCTTGTTTTATTCCAGAAATTAAAAATGAAACTTAAAAAACTTGTAAATTAAATGTAATTGAAATTATTCATTTTATTTTTTTCTTTTATGATGAAAAGATTTATTTTTTTTAACTTTTGCTTATTTTTAGTTTACATCATTCATTTCCATTAGATTTTGGTTTACAGATTTTTCTCCCCATCATTCCCCTAACCACAGTCCCAAAACAGCAATTCCACTGTATATCCCTTCCCCCAATCAGCTATCTTCTATATCCTTCCCCATCACCCCTCTGACGTTCTGGTAGGGCAAGATGCATCTCCCTACCCCAGTACCTGTATATTTTCCTCCTTCCTATTCCACCCCCCACTTATTCTATTCTCTACTTTGTCCCTGTCCCTTTACAAAAGTGTGTGCTTCTAACAACCCTCCCCCCCAAGCCCTCCCCTTCTTCCTCCCCCTTCTCATCTCCTTCCCCCCTACTCACTTGTAGGCCAAGATACCAATTTAGAGTGTATGTCATTCCTTGCCTAAGCCAACTTCAATGAGAGTAAGATTGACCCATTTCCTTTTGCCTTTCTGTTCTTCTCCTCCATTGTAACAATTATCTGTTGCCTCTTCTGTATGAGACGAGTAACCTCATTCTATCTCTCCCTGTTGCCTCTCATACTATTCCTCCCCCACCTCTCAATTTCACCTTTTAAAATATTATCCCATACTGCTCAAATGATCCTGCACTCTTTGTCTATATACACATCTAAACACAATCACATATGTATTCATACGCATATATACCCTCATATATAGAAATGTGTATGTATATATGTATATAAACATTTATATTCCCTTCAGATACCTTCATACTGAGAAAAGTGTCATAAGTTAGAATGATTGTTTTTCCATGTTGACATGTAAATAGTTCAACTTTGATAAGTTCCTTATGAATTATTTTCATCATTCTCTTCCATGTTATGAATTTCTTTTCCATTGAATAAATTATTCTTTTCCATAATTTATTTTCCATTAATTTAAATTCCATAATTTATTATTTGTTATTTTATTATTTATTTTTCCTTTATTATTTTATTATTTATTATTTCTTTTTCATTCCCTCTCATGCTTTTTGTATTTGAATGTCAAATTTTCTATTAAGTTATTGTTTTTTTCATCAAGTATGCTTGGAAGTCCTCCACCTCATTGAATCTCTATATTTTCCCCTGAAACATTATATTCAATTTTGCTGGGTAGGTGATCCTTGGTTTTTATCCTAGCTCCCTTGATCTCTGGAATATCATATTCCAGGCCCTTCAATCCCTTGATGTAGAAGCTACTAGATCCAGTGTTTTTCTGATTGTGATTCCACAGTATTCAAAATGTTTCTTCTTGGCAATTTATAATATTTTCTCCTTGATCTGGGAACTCCAGAACCTGGCTGTAACATTCCTAGTTTTCTTTTTGGGATCTTTTTCGAGAGGTGATCAGTGAATTCTTTCAAGTTCTATTTTGCCCTCTTGTTCTAAAATATCAGGGCAATTTTCCTTCAGAATTTTTGAAGGATGCTTTCTGAAGTCTTTTTTTGATCATGGCTTTCTGTTAGTTCAATAATTTTTAAATTGTCTCTCCTGCATCTATTTTCTTGGTCATTACTTCTTTCAATGAGATATTACACATTGCCTTCTATTTTTTTCATTAGTTTAGATCTGTTTCATAGTATCTTGATTTCTCATAAAATCATTTGCTTCCATTTGCTCCACTCTAATTCTGAAGGAATTATTCTCTTCAGAAAGATTTTGAGATTCTTTTTCCATCTGGCAAATTTGACTTTTTAAGGTGTTCTTCTCCTTATTGGCTTTTTGGGGATTCTTTTGCCATTTCAGTTAATCTATTTTTTAAGGTGTTATTTTCTTCAGTCAGGTTGTCAAATTGCTTTTCATGATATTCTTGCATCATTCCCATTTCTCTTCCCAATTTTTCCTCCACTTCTCTTATTTGGTTTTCAAAATCCTTCTTAAGCTTCTCTATGGCTTGCAACCCGTCTACATTTGTCTTAGAAGCTTTTGGTGCTGCAGTTCTGACTGTGTTATCTTCTTCCCATTCCTTGCTTTGATCCTTTTTGTTCCCAAAAAAGGAATCTAAAGTTGCATTGCTGGATTTGCTTTGCTTCCTTTGCCTACTCATGTTTCCAGTCAATTACTTGACTTTTAGGTTCAGTAGAATTCTGCTTTCAAAGGGGAGAGCTCTGTCCAAAATCCTGGAGTTTTCCCAGCTGCCAGAGCTATTAGGAGGCCACCATTTCTGCAGCCCCCATCATCTTTGACTCACTGAAAACTCACTTCAGGACCACCACCCAAGACCGCCATCCTGATCGAAGCAGCTCTAGGCAAGAGCTTTTGTCTTCTGAATGATCGCTTGTCACCCCTACAATCTGCAGGCTGGGAGCTTCTGAAGCAGCCTTATGGAGAGGGACTACTGTTTCAGCCACTCCTATTTTTCAGGCAATAGGCTGGACCCTCTCACCCAAATTTATCTGAGTTGTGCTGACCTTTCATTTATTTCTTGTTTCTTATGGGTTTGTAATTCTGGAAAATGCCACAGCTGCTGGTGATTTGTACTCCAGCCACGGCTTGTTCTGTCAGCATTAGGGCTGTAGCTGTGGGTTCATGTGGTTCTGGTCTGGGCTCTGAGCATGCTGCGATGAACCCCTCCCCATCTGCCTGCCAGGCTGCCTCCAGTGGGAGCTTTGATATTCTGTCATTTTTTGAGTTCTGGAGCTTTAAAATTTGTTTAGAGCATATTTTATAGTTATTTGAACTGGTTAAGGGGAGAGCTGCGGAGTTTTGGTGCTTCTATGCCACTGTCTTTGAAATTATTCATTTTACACCTATCTTTGCTCTATTTTTTCTTTATTCATCATTTGCTCACCTATTCATAAATCTGATAAGTAATGTGATACATGTTTTTCTTATTTTCTTGTAATATCTTTATATTTATATAAATATCTAGGTCATGTATCCATTTTGACTTTATCTTATTAAATGGTGTGAGATATTTATTTAGGCCCAGTTTGTGTCATAGTGCTTTCTAGATTTTCCAATTTTTAAAAAAATCAAATATTGAATTCTTATCCCCAAATCTTGTCCTTACACTTGTCAGACATAAGGTTTTTATGTTTATTTGCTTCTGTAAATTGTATGTCTACTCGATTTCATTCTATTTCTTAACCAGTGCCAGATAGTTTTAAAAATTACTTCCTTTTTCTACACTTTAAGATCTGATGCTAAAAAACCTCCTTTCTTTGCACTTTTTTTCAGTATTTCCTTTGATATTCTTGACTTTTTGTATTTCCAATGAATTTTCCCATTTTTTTCCTCCAATTTAGTAAAATATTTTTGGCAATGGAATTAGGATGGAATATTATACTTTTATCCTTCTTCCTGAACCTCACCTCATTTTGTATTCATTGTTTTAATATTCATCATTATTACTGTTGCTGTTACTGTGTGTCATACTTGAAAATGGTTGGAGCATTCTATAGCTTTGATTTTGTTCCATGGTATTTGAGAAGCAGTGTTCTGGTCTGGGATGCCTTCTTTACAGTAAAAGCTAAGTAAAAGTTTAAATCTGATTTTTTCACAAATTTTTATGTATTTCCATTTCCTCTGAGTTCAACATTGAATTTGAATCAGATACAGTATCTACCTTCTTTGTCTTACTCCCTCTTGTTAGGTCCCTGGATGAGACTCTCACAGCAGCTTATTCTTCTAAGTGCGTATGGTTTTGTTGTTTTGTTGTTGTTTCCCTTCATTTTGATCATGAGCCCTCCTCCTTTGATGAGGATGTAATGATCAGGTAGAGGACACTGGAAGTTTTTTATAGGATTTTCATCCAGTCATTTTCAAAGTTGGTGCTTTTTCCTTCATAGTGCTTTGTTCCTTATCCTTGTCAGGCACTTGGTTACTTTCTATTCACTCATTGATACCTGTGGCTATTGATATTACAATAGCCATTACCCCTATCTCTACTTCTGAGTCACTCTCAGCAGTTCTCAATCTGTGCGTCACAACCCCTTTGGGTGTCAAATGACCCTTTCACATGAATTGCCTAAGACCATCAGAAAACACATATTTCTGATGATCTTAGTAACCAAGACACTGCTTCTCTATCTGTCTCCAGGTGGGTCCACCCATGCAGATATGCCCACATACGAGTATTAAAGGGTCTTGGCATTAGGAAGGTTGAGAACCACTACCTAGACCAAGAAGTCATACCTTATGACTTTGTTGTAGGGTGACCTCACATTTTGAAGAACAGTGTGGTTGGTATGACAGTTATTCTGAATTGCTGCACATATACTTATAGAAATCTCATCATATGTTGGCTAGTATCTCTTATTATTTCCATAGTAAGAACAGTGACTCAGAAAACCATGGTTTTATTCCTCTCTATGACACACACCATATTCTCTGAATTTTCTCTCTGACGGAAAATAAAACTCTTGACCTTGAAAGTCTGATCCTTTCTTGGACTTCACACACTGGAAATATCCTGGATCCCTCCCACATCTTCCTCTGATTGATTCTTCCCATAACATCCATTTTAGAGATGATATTTAGGCCAACAACTATGTCTATAATGCTCTCTACACTGACTGTTTGGACATTTGGACATTATCAACAATGTTTGCCCCATGATGCATAATTACATATATATATGTATATATATATATATATATATACATATATATATATATATATATTCCTTCTTAATCGTAATGTAAACTCCTTGAAAAAATACTATTGTGAGATCTTTCTGTTTGTATTTATATTTCCAATGCTTAGCACACATCCTGATACATGGTTAATTTTGAATTAATATATTTTGACTTGTTAGGACTGTCCTGTACCTGTTCTTGAATTTTATATTCTTGAACAAGTGCATGGGTCCCCAGAAAGATTTTCATGAGTGCCAGGGGAGGAAAAAAGAATTGTTTTTGATCAAGGCTTTCACAGCACTATTTATAATTTCATAAATTTATGACAGATTATATATAATGATAACATGTATAGTTCCATCAATCTAGAAAAGTGGGTGGGCAAGGGAGCCTAGATATCAGGGGTTAGTATGAAAGACACTGAAAACCTGACTCTTCAGAGCCTGGAAGACTAGGAACATATAAGGAATTTAGGTATCAGGCTTACCATGTTTTTGTGAACTATCTACATAGAGAGGATCGCTAATTTTCCATTGCTTGCTTAGCTAGATGCATCTTGATTTCTCTTTGGCTGTTCATTTGGAAGTTATTTTTTCTAAAAAAAAAAAAACAAACCAAACAAATAAAAAAAAACCCTGACAGCACCTTTGATGATTTTTGTTACAGCCAATCTGATTCCTAGATTCCATATTGTTCACTTTCCCAGGCAATACCAAATGTCTCATTCTCTAACTCTAGAACACTAAAAAAAAGTTACAAAAAGCCAAAAATCATGGTCCATTTGTCAGAGACACATAAGAGAATAGGCAATGGGAGCAAGTTTAGGCATGAACCAAACCTTCACTATATATAAATTCATATAATCCATCACTGATTTCTCTTCCTCTTGTGAGACTCAACAAGATAATAAGAATGAGTTGACAATTCATTACCTGAAAGAAGCTCAACTAAACTAAGAAGATTTAAGAATTATCTGATAAAGAAATTGGAGGCCTAGATACTTTCTCTCACTTTCATGACTTATCAAACATACATTTCCAAAATAGCAATTATGGATAAGAAATAATATATTTATACTGTTGACACAAGTCTAAATCACCATTAAAATTAGCAAGGTAAAAATTGAGGAAATAGCAGAGGTTAATCCCTAACCACTAACATACTCAGCAACTATTCCTTTGATGTTCACCAAAATGTGGCAGAATTGTAAAAGTCAGTCTATAGCTTTGCAACATAACTTGCTTCTGCTGAACTCTTTCTTGTGCTACAGAAAACCAAAAGGGAAAAAAATTTGTTCTGGCTTTGAGTAAGGTGTTGTGCTGCTTTAGAGTTCAGCTAGAGAAATAAAGAACAGACGACAATGGGGACCAATACGTATGTTTGTCTCTGAAGCAAAGGAGACTAAAGTCCATTTAAGGCCTGTGATATCTCCCCAATAATTCACTGGGCAGAGAGTAAAGGCTTATAATCTCTGTGTGGGAAAACATAGGATGATATTGAGAAAGCTTTGAGGTGTATTCATCAGGTGAAATCATCATCAAAAAAGAATGTCATAAAATTTGTGATTGGGGCATATAGGAAAAATGGACTGAAATTATGAAAGATCTCTGGAGAAAAAAAATCTTAAGAGTTATAACACAAGCAGGTAAAACAGTAAGAGATTTAAATAACAGCAGGGAAGATGATTTCCAGATAATTTAAATCCAGATATCTATGAATAAAAATCTTAATAAAAAATGAATCAAAATTTACAGAGGCATGAGACCTCATGGCTTCTTGAGGATATGGACATTTCTGAATGGTCTTAGTGAGGAATAAGAAATGTGAATACAGATTTTATGACCTTGTAGCAGAAAAAATTAGCAAGATAAAAGGAATCCATTCTAGAAACCAAACCAATGAACCAGAGAGAGAACATTGGTTTAAGAATGCAAATATATGGAAGTAAAGGATAATCTAGGAGAGCCAAAGCAAAAAGCAATGACATTAAGAGAAAAAATATGATACCTATTTAAGCAAAATATGTTATTGATCTTGAAAACAAAATTCATGCATAGCTTAAGTAATATAACTTGGATAACACAGAAGAAGTAAAAAAAAAGAAAAGAAAAGAAAAAAAAAACCTGAATGTCATAATGTAAGAAAACCACTCAGAACTTCTGAAGACAATGTGCCAAACAAAACAGAAAGAAAATGCACTCATACATACACAAATCCAAGATACACAGTCATTAAGTTTCATTACTCTAATAAAAAATTCTGCCAATCACTAGAAGAATACCCTTAAAATGCAGGGAAAATCAATTTTAAATTAAAAAAGAATATTCCTCACCCACCAGAAATCAAAGGAAGATATGGAATAATTTGTTTTAAAGAACAAAGAAATTTGAATTACCATCCAAGGACTCATACCCTACAATCCTGTACTTAACTATCAAATAAAAAAAAAGTAGACATTAAATAGAGACATTTGAATCATTTCTGCAAAGAAAATTATATCTTAATTGATTATTTACTTTCCTAATAGCACAGAAAATGGACAAAAATGTTAAACACATATAGCAACAAAGAAAGGCATGAGCAATGAATTAACCCCAGGAGTGCGAGAGAGTTCTCTCAGACCTAAGTAGTTAACAGCAAAAATAATAATAGAGACATATAAGATAATTTTTTTAAGTACCCAAGGAGGTGATAATGTGTCAAGAGAGGAGAAATATATACATATTTACACACACACAATTATATCTATGTATCTCCCCAGTGTCTGGCAAATAATTGGTGCTTAACAAATGTTTATACATGTAAATATGTGTTCATTCCAAAGCATTTTTTTTGTTTTTTGTTGTTTTTTTAAAAATAATTTCCATTTTAAAATCATTTCTTGCTTATAAAAATGTATAGAAATTCTAGTGAATTTTGTGGATTAATTTTTTTTATTTGTCTAGTTCTCTTGATTTTTTTGCCTCCTCTTTGCCTTTGTTTATAACTTCACATGTTTTCTTGTACAGTTACATGTATATATATGTATATATATATACACATGCATATGTACATATATACATATACATATACACACACTAACATATACATATATACACACACACACACACACCAATATATATATGTGTGTGTGTGTGTGTGTGTGTGTGTGTGTGTGTATACACACATATACATACACACACACATAATGGGGAGAGTAGGAGTCATAGCTTTACCTCTTTTGATGGTTGAACTTGCTCTTGCAGCCAACTAAAATTTCCAAGATTTTTTCTCCACAGATGCTATTATTTATTCTTCCTGTATTCATTTAGTTTATTATATTTAAATTGATGACTTAATATATATGTTTACTTTAATAGGATTTGGCAAGAGTTATAGCATATATCAATATTTTTGAAACTTTATTCTTTTCAGCAATGTATTATTGTAGTTTTTAAAATCACGCAACGTTTCCCTTCATTTAAGTTGTTCGACAAAACATCACCAGTGTTAATGTTCATATCAACAATTTGAGTCTGTTTTTTCATACAGATCTGGTTTAACTTAACCAGTGTAAAGTTTAACACTTAGTGTAGCTGTTCTCAACCTGTGGGTTGCGACCCCTTTGGGGGTCGAACAGGGTCGCCTAAGACTGTTGAAAAACACATATTTCCAATGATCTTAGGAAGTGAGACCCTGCTCCTCTATCCATCTCCAGGCCGGTCCAGCCACATGCAGAAATGCCCGCATACCAGTATTAAAGGCTTGTTGGCATTAGAAAGGATGAGAACCACTGATTTAATGGATGGGGTTATTCCTGAGGCACAATGAAGGAATTGAGGAGATTAGGACAGTAAGTGTTTTAATTATAAGAAATGAGTGATCAGGCAGATTCCATCTTGTGATTCAATTCTAGAGCTAGCTAGGTTTCATTTCTACTGAATTATGGATCTAATCCAAAATCTGTCTTGTGAGAACACTTCATTCAATTGTGAGAGCTGGGAGAAAAATCTTATGGTATTGTTTCAAACTAGCCCTAAATGACTGGGAAGCTGGAACACCTATATCTGTAATTTAGAAATTATTAAGAAAGGGCCTGGTTATGCTGACCAGAAACCCAGTCAGATCCCTTTAAAGATTGATGCAAGGAATTTTCTCACAATTTTACATGTCAAGCCATTTGTCGTATCTGAAAACTGACTCCACACTGATTAATCCATGTTTTTGTTTTTGTGTTTTGTATTGTATACAGATCCTTGGGAGAGTGGGGCATCTCTTTTTTATTATTTCAGTTAATTGTATCTATTTGTTCTCTGACTCCCAACTTGGAAAGTTTCTAGTCTTCCAAATAAAAATCAGGTTTCTCAATCTTATATTATTTCCTTTTAATTAATCAGTCATATTTGATTACTTGTTATTTTAAAGTATAAAAGCCTATGTCCACCTATTTTGAGGGTCTACCCCTAAGCTAAGGAAGAGGCCTGGTGCCAATTTGTTAGACAATTGGCTTACATTGCTTAATAAACCGAAATGGTCAGAAGGTTGAATCTTTGCTTAACCATTTCATTTTTCACCTGCCAAAATAGACAGGTGGAATGACTGTGTCCTCCAACCGTGAAGTCAGAGCACCAGTTACCCTACTAGACTACTTCCTTTCCTACCACTCAATATCATTGTACCATCCATGAGGCCTTCCTGATAATTCATATGCTTTTTGGTCAGGAGAGCCATAACATCTTGGAGGAACTAGATGGCAGTGGGATCAACAGTGACTTTCTCACTTCTTATCATCTTATATCTTATCATCACCTGGGCTACACTGCTATTGTATCTTTTTCTATGATTTACTTTTCTTCATCCCTGATCTCTGCCAGTCATATTCCATCCATCTTCTGGTCTTCTTTGAAAACTAGATTCTTCCAAAGTCACCAACACTTCCTGGCAACCTCAGCAAATCCATTTGTTTTTTTCTCATGGCCCCTGACACGCAAGCCCAAGAAGAGGAGTTGACATGCTCCTCTTTCTTTAATGCTGCTCTCTGGTCTTCTTTATACTACCCTCACTGAGTAATCACATCTCTGCTTTCAAACTTAATTGCATTCTGCATAGATACCTTTCCAAATATTTACTCACCTCTAAATTACTATGTTTCCTCAATCCGTATCTGATCTTTAGCATAATTACTTCTTCTACCTCAAAACCTGTCTACTTCAAACTTTTTGGCCTTCCGTTCCTTAACATCTTCATCTGTAGTTACCTCTGTCTCCCTCATGGCATAGATGTGCAGAGAAGTTGTTACACCATTGTCATTTACCTCAATTGAATTTGTCCAAATTTGCCTGGGATTTCCAGCTATAACTCTATACATAACTCCAATTTTCCCATAAGTGTGTGTAATGCCAAAAAAAGGCAACTTCCAAGGTTCAGATTGCCAGCATAGTAAACCCCATTTATTTAGCAAACTTTCCCAGAACAGAGAAAGTTAAAATACAGTGTAACTTGTTCCTTTAGCAAGTAAGTTCTCAATTCAATCCAGGTAATACTCCACAGTACATTCATTTAGTCAGTCAAAAGTCTCTTCTCAAATGGAGATTAGTCTCCAACCATAAACAAAGTACATTCATTTGGTTAATTATAGAGCACAAAAAAAGACTCAAAGGCTTCCCATTCCTGAATCTCAAAAGGGGCTGGAGAGCACAAAAGGCCATCTACCCTTAAGTTAACAAGGTTAAGCTCAGCATTGAATACCCAAGGAAAGGGTCTTCTTTCATCTTCACTTGAGGCAGCCCTCGGCAATCTCAGTTCCTGGAGAGACAAGGCTCAACAAAGCCATAGCCAGTGTCCTTATCAAGTCACTCTCTGCCTGTAGAACAGTCCCAGAACCCCTGAAAACATCAGCAAGGCCCTCTTCCAGGATTTCTGCGCAGGTATCACAAGAAAATGCCCTTTCAGGGCTTCTGAACCAACAGCCAGGTTCCAGGACCTCTACAACAGCAGCACTGTCTTCACCATCAGGTAAATCTGGCAAAACAACATCAAAACAGACAGACAAAATACTGGCATCACAGCCATGCCTCCTCAGTCCTTGGCAGTTCCAGGTGGCAGTTCCAGGTGGCAGTTCCAATGGACTCTTAGCAATCTTTCTCTCAGCAACTCAGGCTCCACAATACTGGATACTGCTCTCCAAAAGATCTTTTTCTCAATAAATGGCTCCTCCCAGTTCAGCCCTCTCTCTTCACGTCAACAAGTCCATCCCACAAGTGGGATTCACAAGCTCTGGGTTTTAACACTCAGCGCAGAAACCAAGCCAATACAGGGGCATCTTGAAATTCCATTACTATTACAGTGTGTAATTAAAGACTTTATATGATATTTTTTCCAAATCTAGGTAATTTTTTTCATAAAATTACTTGAACTAACAATGTGTTATCAGTAAGGTCTGAGATCTAGTGTATGATCTATTAGCCAGTCTGCAATTTCCTGTTTTCCGTAAAATGTATTTTCAATAATGATCCTTAATTTCACATTAGTGTTACTACATTTATAATAAATCAAAGCTTTAGTCAGTCATAAATTTTCTCATTTAAATGAAGCATATCCATATACATATGGTATTCAAACAACATTAATATTTAAAGATATACTTGCTTGGAAAGTTAATCATTGTGTTCCTAAATGTAAATCAGATAGGTTGTCTTTCCAATTATGTTCCAGCAAGGCTTATCAAAGGCAGAAATAGGTTCCATTTTTATTTCCTCAAAGGTTAGTGCAATAATATTGCCAAGTCAAAAATCTTCCAAATTAAACAGGATATGAACAACGCCTTTATTAAGCTAATTCCAATAGCTTGGCTGGAACCACAGTTAGATAATCTTTAGTCCTTTTCCAAGTGTTTCCTTCATTTTTAGGAACTTCCTCTGAGCATCAAATAAGTCATGCTTACCCTAGCATGCTATTAAGAAAATTCTTGAACAAAAATTAGCTGAGAAAAAATATTACAAATTATATAGTTTTGCTATTTTGGGGGTCCTTGACTTTTGATGGAAAGGAGGTCTTTCTTAATTTTATACCTTGAGATGACCAATTCCAAAATAGAAGATATAGGGCAGAGTAATGATAATAAAGTTCTGAAATGAGGCTGGTAAGATGCGTAGAGAATGGGGAATTCATTGCCCTGTGTGTTCCTTTCTCTAATAGCAATCCATGCATATTTCAAAGAGAAGAGGCCAGAGTAGAAATAGAATTATGGCATTAACAGCAAGTAACTGGGTTCAAGCAGATTTAAGTATTTAAGATATTCCACTAAATCCTGATCCATTTTCTGTGTATCCCTGACATTTTTATCATATTTTGTTTTCTTTTACATTTTTTAACAAACTGACTGTGTAATGTCTTGTTTTGCACGCAAAAGCTACCCATATACACAGCCTAAGTCCCATTCCTCTTAAATTCAGTCAAACTTCACATTTCATTAAAACAGAATTTATTTGATGGTCAAATTTTAGATTTTATTGCCTTTCAGTTAGATTTGATTCCAATTTAATGTTCTAAATATGCTTGTAAAATAGGCAATAAAACAATCTTTTCTGATTTGGGATATACCCTTTTATTCTTCATTTCTATCTTCTTCATTGTTACATTTGAGCTGAGTTTTATGGAACAATCACTTTCCTAATCTAATTACTTCAATTCCCTGGTAGATGGCCCCTCTTGCCCCACAATAGCAAAATTACCATAAATACACAATTCAGCTGCCAACATCTCAACTTACACATGCACCAGTGAGCAGAATTCTATCTTCATCTCTCTAAATTGTCTTCGTGCTAAATTTCATCCACTCTTAGAATTGTCATGTGAACTAATCAAGTCTTACCTTGACATACCACTTTGTTTCTGGGGAAGTTATTTTGTCTCATTTCCATCATTTAGTTTCATCTCCCAGTGTTTGCAACTGTCTGAATTGTCAGTTAACTCAGACTAACTAGGATTGTAAGAATCTTTTTTAATTCAACCTTCAAAATTTCTATTAAAGTTAAAGAATTATTGTTACTCACATATCTGAAAGAAAGAGAGAGAGACAGAGACAGAGAGAGACAGAGAGACAGATAGAGAGAGACAGACAGAGATAGAGACAGACAGAGACAGAGGCAGAGATAAGGAGAGAGAGAGGGAGAGAAACAGAGAAAGAGAAAGTGAGAGACAGACAGACAGAGAGACTGAGAGAGAGAGAGAGAGAGAGAGAGAGAGAGAGAGAGACAGAGAGACAGAGACAGAGAGAGAGAGAGAGGGAGAGAGAGAGAGACAGAGAGAGAGAGAGACAGAGAGAGAGAGAGAGACAGAGAGAGAGAGAGGCTCTACAGTTGTCTACCTGCATGCCTCTGAGTCTCAGTTACTTCTGCAAAATTATAGGGTTTGATTTTTGAAGGAATTAAGATCTTTGAAGGAATTAAGAATGTTTAGCCCAGATAAGAGAAGGTTTAGAGGAATTGTTGTGTATATGGGAAGAGGACGGAATAAAAAGGTAAGTATGAAGATTTTAAAGGGCTCTTGGGTGGAAGAGAAATTAGATTTTGTCCTTTTTGTATCCCAGAAATTTTAGGTTTAATGTAGGGGAAAATTCCTTACAATTAAGTTTCCCTTACAATTAGAACTAGAACTAGGCAAGTTATATTGGTTGCCTTGTGCAATAGCAGGTTTCTCCTCGTTGTTACACTTCAAATAATTAAAGGGGAATTATTTTATTTGTTTGGAATGATGTTGAAGCAGCTATTGGTTATAAACACCAGCATACAAATTACACACTTTCCTGAAAGGCAGTTGTATATGGTGACTCTTTTACTTCTTAACCCAGTACCAATCAGACAGCCAAACAATTATCCTATTGTCATAATCCCATTTTGAAGAATTATCTTGATCTCCTACTTTTATCTCAAGGAGATAAGGCATATATACTTTTTTTCCTTTCATTTCACTGCTTATGGATGAACTGCTTTCACTTTAGACAATATTATCGTACTCATTATATTATTTAACCCCTGGTTTATTTTCCCTTCAAAAAGTGTGTATCTACTCTACCCCCACCAGACCTCCTTTTCCCTTGTCTCTTTCTTAAAATAGTAAACCAAGAAAAATGGTCTAATAATGACTGATAAATATGAAGTTTTACAATTGCATCAAGAAAAAATGATTTTTTCTTTTTAGGAAAACAAAGTGGCCTAAAAGTCAGAGATTTTACTTCAATGAATCACAGACTAATATCTATAAGTTACCTTCAAATCTTACATAATTGCTTCAATTTGCAGATAAAGAAATTAGAGTTCAGAGGGTTTCAAGGACATTCCTAAGTCACACAGATTTTAAGTGGAAGATTTTGAATTTTAACCATGTTACTTTACTCCAAACCCAGGACTATTTACACTGTATACACTGTTTTAATACTAGCTCCTTTTCTAATTAGCTACATGACCACTTACTTTTTCTATTTCTCATTTAGGGTTGGAATTTAGAATGCTTGTGTTTTGGGTTCTAAATTTACAATATTTTAATTATCTGTACATCCAGTAAGTAAAGAGAAAAAAGTGCATACTATGTGGTGGACATTGAGATAAGTGTTAGGAATATAGACACAGATTTTAAATCATTCAGGTTCCAACAGAGTTTCATTCCAACAGCAGAAACATGATTAAAGAAATGGTGCAACTAACAGAGGCTGGTAAGTAGAATATTTGCAAAGTATTGTGCAAATCTAATGAAAATAGGGAAAGGAAAAGGGAGGAAACGGCTTGTTGTTATCATTGTTCAGTCATCTCAGTTGTATCTGTGTCTTCACGACTCTGCTTAGTATTTTCTTGACCCAGATATCTGAGGGCTTTGCCATTTCCTTCTGCAGTTCATTTTATAGGTGAGGAACTGAAGCAAGGATAGTTAAGTGACTTATCCAGGGATACAAAGCTTGTGTTTGAGGCCAGATTTCAACACAGGATAAAGAGTCTTCTTATTTCAAGCCAGTAATTCTGTCCATTGCACCAGCTAGCTTCCCAAGGAAAGAGCTATTTTATATATTTTTCAAGTTAAATATTTATTTTATTGAGTATTTTTCAAAAGGAGGAAGGTTAGCACAATCATGAAAAGTATTTTTCAAAGAAGTAGTAGTAAATATTCTGTCCTCAAATGTCTCTAGGTAAATTTCCAATGATTAGATAACAGACAAAGGAAGTCAGAGCTCCTAATATAAGGGGGCACATTAGACATGAAACATATCAGTGATACACAGCACTTTCTCTGATGAGGGCATGCCATGCCAGGCAGTCTTGTGTCAGTGTCTCCCATGTCACACAATGAATTCCAAAGTTCTTAAGAGTGTCCTTGTTCTGCTTCTGACCACCAAATATCATTTGAGAGAGGAGGCTGTTGTGAATAGAGAATCACCCTTGGAATCAAGAAGAATAGTCCTACATGTGACATATTAAATGTGTGGCAATGAGAACTTAAATTTTCGGTATTATAGATCTGAGGTGTTAAGCACAAGGCCCACAGAACTGCAACCAGATAGAAATGTAATTGGGATTTATTTGGTAAAATAAAAATGAAATAAAACATAGAAAATATCAAAAATTTATCATTGATAATTTGTTGAATGAAATCTATGACTAGCCCACGAAAATGGATGGATACAGCTTCTACCAAGGAAATGGGCTAGGTAAAAGTGAAGAAGGAAAGCCCTATATAGTAAAAACATATATCCAGTGGATAGAATCTAGGGACATGAAAGGAAGAGACATAATCAAGAGTTTTTGGGAGAAGATCAAAGAAGGAAGAAATTGAAGTGATTTTATCATTGGAATATATTACAGACCACATGGATAGAAAGGGAAAATTATGAAGAGATTAGGAAATAATATAAGCACAACATAGAAGCGTTATATAGCAATGATTAAGGACTTCAATTATCCAAGCATCTACTGGAGTTCTTACTCAAGGGCAAACAGATCAGCTATAACTTTCAGATTCACCTAAATAACAATTTTAACTTTCCAAATGTGAAGGCAGTAGTGAGGAGAAGCTCTGTTCTAAATCTATTTCTCATTACCTGGGAAGATCTGGTTACTGAGGTGAAATGAATGAGAATCTTGGGGAAAGTGTTCATTCCATTCCAGAGTTTTTGAGAGAGGAAAGAGAATATAAACATTATCTGATGTGAACTGTATATTTATGAAAAGCATATTTCAAAAAGTTTCGAGGAAAGAAAGGTAAGATCTTATTAATCAACATTTTTCAAATTAAATTATTTCAAGAGAAATAAGAGATGTTACAGCATGAAATTTGGAAATCATAAAGAGACACATTTTGAAAGAAAAAATTCTGAAAAGGTCAATGAAAATGATCAAGGAACTGACCATTTTTGTTGGAAAAGATGGAGATGACTGGAAAATGGAGGATAAATATGTCCAAGTGTGGAATGGTCTTGAAAAAATAGTAGCAGAAAATCTAAAGGCTAATAACTAGCTGAACTGAAGAGTGAAGCTAAGGAGAATAAAAAGTGATTTTAAGATATATGAAAAAAATGAGAATGGAAGTAGGCATAAGACTTACATAGGATAGATGAAATGATGACTGAGAGTAGAGTAAAGAAAGGTCTACTCATTGTTATTTTACTTTTGTTCTCTGCAACAGAGAAAAAATATACTGGAAATGACAGAATAAAAATGATTGACTGGTAGGTGATATACAAGACAAATAAGGACATAATAAGGGAGTAAATAATTGTCGTGGTTGAATAAAGTCACCTTGCTTAGATGAATTAGATCTCCCGAAATAAGTTAAAGGGGCAGATGTGACTGCTGATTCATTGTCTTTGATTTTTTTTAAAAAATATATTAAAACAGTAGAGAAGTTCCAAAGATTGAAGAAGAAAAATCCTATCCTAATGTTCAAAAACAGAAAAGGAACAGAGTTTGGAAACTATATTCTAAAGGAAATGAATAAAGAAGGAAGGAAGGAAGGAAGAAAGGAAAGAAGGAAGGAAGGAAGAATGGAAGAAGGAAGGAAGCAAGGAAGGAAGGAAGGAAGAATGGAAGAAGGAAGGAAGCAAGGAAGGAAGCAAGGAAGGAAAGAAGGAAGGAAGGAAGGAAGGAAGGAAGGAAGGAAGGAAGGAAATAAAACATTAATTGAGTATGTTCAGAGGAGAGCCTGCAGGATTGTGAAAGACCTTGAATCCAAGTTATATAAAAATATTGTTTTAAGAAATGAGCTTATTTAGTCTGAGGAATAAAAGTTTCAGAATGTACTTACTTGATAGTTGCCTTCAAGTACATAAATTATTGTCTTGTGAAAGAAAGACTAGGGATGGTCCTTTTGGCCATGAAGGATAAAACCAAAAGCACTGAGTAAAAGTTACAGCATTGGGAATTTAATCTTGTCCTAGATGGGGAATGTCTAACAATCAGAGTTGTACAAAAATCAAACATGCTTCTAGACCAGTTGTGGTTTTATCAATATTTGAAGAACTTCCAGTAGAAGTAGGGGCAATATGTCGGTTATGATTTAGTGAGGATGTTTTCTCTCTTCTCATTCTTACAACCTAAGAATTAGATTTTAGTATTGCATTGTCATTGTGACTTAATGTCCTTTGGCAAAATTATTTCTTTCGGGAAATGCAATAGGAATTCCTAGTCAGGAATAAGAAATAATTTTTCATGATTGAATATTAACTTTGACATTAAATATATATCTATCCTATTAATGGAATCTATATCAACAAATAAAAATGATTTGGAGTAAAATCTTTCCATTAGAAGATGTCTTTGTTTCTTCACTTTTGTATCTTTTTCTTAAACTGTTTCTCTAAATGAAATTAACACACAATCAGGTGTGTGTTTGTGTATGTGTGTGTGTTTGGACACACACATATACATATATACATATACACACAGACACATACATATATGCATATGCATATATATGTGTGTATATATGTATGTATTTCATATTCCACAGCACTGATAAATATATACTAGATAGGAAGACGGTTGGGAGATGTTTACCTGACCAATATGTGATGCTCCTTCCTAAGTTCATATATTAAACCTTATTCCCTTGGGCCCTAATCACAATGAAGATATTCTACAGTGAGGAGTGAGTTGGATAGACTAGCTCAGAAGTGGTGTTTTGCAATGTGCTCATGGCCAAAGGGTCAGATTTAATGATGCCACAAATATCATTCCCTAAGTGACTCACTAGCTTGTTGACAGCAAACAGTTTCATATTCTCTCTCTCTCTCATATGTATATATATATATATATATAGATATAGATATAGATATAGATATAGATATATATACATATATAGATATAGAGATATAGATATAGATATAGATATAGATATAGATATAGATATAGATATATATTTCCTGAGGACTTAGGAAAATATCTATATTTTCCTTAGACATGAGATATTAAATTGTAAATGAGCAATAATATTCTGACATTCAAGAATGGCAATTAAATTATAAGAAAAGAAGGTACAACATGCCATGGATAGCCTGGTGAGGGTACCAGCCTTCTTTCATTATAAGGTTCCTTGCAAGTAATGGATGAAAGCAGTGAGAACCTGTGTTTCTAAGTTCTTCCAAAGACTGGAGTATTTTACTTTCATGGCCAAACTGTGCATTCAGGAAACAGAGTAAGCAAGATGTTGATTTTTTTTTTTTGGAGGAGAATCAGAATGATTGTAGTTTCAGAAGCTAATTGTTACCCTCTTCTATGTTTGTGTTTCCTTATGTTAATAACAACTTACATTCTTATAGATCCTACAGAAATTTAAAGTGTTTTATGAGCATTATATAATTTGGCTTACACAACAGATCTATGTAATCATTCTCATTTTTGGATGGGTAAATTAGAAAGGTTAAGTGAATGGTCTGTGGTCAACTAGATATTACCAAAGACAGGCTTCAAATCTGAGTCCCTCCTCATACCCACGCTCGCATAATTTATAATGTTATCAACCATCTACATGCTTTTTCTCTGTCTCCCCTGCCTGTAATACATTTTATTCTCACCTTTGCCTCTTGAAAACTCTTATTTTTTCAAGATTCATTTTTAGCATTACTTTCTGCATGAAGACTTGCCTGAATCCATCAATCCTGGTTTCTTACCTCTCACAATTGTATTCTGATTGTTTTCTATATGTTCTGCATGTACATGCTTATTGGTGTGGTTGATATTAATTCAATTAAATCACCTCCCTGCAATTAAAATAAATGATAAGATGGCAATTAATCAATATAAATCACAGGCCTTATATTCAGTATGAAGCATCTTTGAAATTCACTTGATTGACTGAAGTCACATTATATAGGAATTTTTCTCTAATTGACAGGAGTGTTTTGTGATGCTTTCTAGGTCCTGTAACAGGTTACCTGGAACTGTAGAATTTCTGCAGTCAGAGTAAACATGTCTTTCCAAAGCACTCCTGAGTGGGAATCATCTTGGTTGTGTTTGGGTGAGAGGAGAGTACTCTCCTCTGACCTTAGAAAAGGCTTCTTAACTTTCTAACAATTTAACCTAAGGACCCTGATTTTGATTTTCAATATTTTCATCAGAGGTCTAGCATCACTTCTCTTCCCCTTCACCTCTTCTTCAGTCTGGCCTGTAGGGCAGTAATTAGTAGCCACAGTTACTTAGAGAACTAAGGACAGATTGGACTAAGGGCATTTCTTGAATATCACCAAAAATGATAGAAAATGACTTAATATATGTGAGTTATTCTTTTTCTATGTGTGATCTCTATGCTTGTGTATATTTTCCACGACAATTGATATATACTGGTGAGAGACAAAGTCTATTACTGAAAATTTTCATTATATTACTTAGTAAACACTTCTTTCAAAAAATTATGTAATTCTGGCCAAGTGATTCTTAACTGATAAGCTTGGGAGGAAAGCTACTTATTTAAGAATGAGTAGATGACTTTAAAACATCACCTGACCCCTCAGGAGGGCTTTTATAATTCTGAAGAGAAGATGTAGCCAAGGTATTGAGATTGGACCTGTCAGTGGAAGAGAAAGCTGGAATTAGGATCCTCCAAAATAGCTTATATTATTATTCATACAAGACTAGTCATATCATACTGTTCTACACATTATACTTACCAATAGAATGTAAGCTCTTTGAATGAAAGTTCTGGTTCATTTTCTCTTTATACTTAAGTGCCTTCTGTAATATCTGGTTCAGTTCTAGTTTAATGAATAATTTTAGTGAATGAATAGTACAAGAAAAATATAAAATAGGTCTGGGAAATGATAACTCTTTTTAAAAAGGTTAAATTGAACTTGATGGAACTTTTTGAGTTCCTTCCTATTTGCAGTTTGTATGTCTGATATCAAAGGACAGCAGTTGTTGGATTTGAATAAACGAGATGAATAATAAGAGCAGATTTCTAGAGAAAGCGCTCCAAATACCTTAGGTAAAGAATTCACAAGTATTTTATGTGTACTTATTTCCTTTCTTCCCTTCTTCCCTCTCTTCCTTTCTTTTGCCTTCCTTCTTTCAAGCATTATTTCAATTATACTTCTGAAACTCTCCTACATCATATATCCAACTAATAAATATATTCCAAAATTAGAATCTGTGCCCAAATTAAAAAAAAATTGATTAATCTGTTTCTCCTTTTTTGGCATTGAAGATTGAAATATTATTCTTTTAAAATATCTTTCAACTTGAGTTCCTGATCAGTTGAGCAAGCATTGCAAATATCAGCTTAGTGTAATCCCAAGCTCCACACTATGAGCAGAGCCATTTACCCACACATGTGGAAAACAGCGAAAAAGTAAATCAATTGTGAGGGCAAAGGGAGGGTCTGGTTCTTCTGTCCTCAATCTTTGAACCCTAATGTTTCTGAACTGACACTCTTGTACACAGATCTCAGTCGTTCCTTTTGACATGAGGGTTTAAATCAGACCAACTGTGAAAAAAAATTACACAGGCCTTGGAGAAAGCCAAACAGAGTCAGTTAGCTTAGCACTCACCCAAATGTCAGCACTCACCAGAGATAAATTAGGGACTGCCTTAGATATGTCTGAAAATTGGAACTAAGCTGAAACAAAACACTTAGTGAATCCTACTCCTCTTCCTCAAAAAGGATGGATGATATAGGAAAGGAATAATTATATTTCACATTTGTTAATGATGTCATAATTTTATGTGAGAGAGAATTGACCCAGACTCTAACCATTCTGAAATATAAATGAACTGTTATTGATGTGCCACAGAATTTGAAGAAGGTAGAACTAAATTGTTTGAGCTCATCTTAAAAGTCCAATATCCCTTACAAATGTGTCAATTATAGGTAATGGACATCCAGAAAAAAAGAAGCAGAGAAAACAAAGACATATCAATGATCATTTTGACAAGGTAAACAGTCTGTATTTAGGAATGCCTTGAAAGAAAGACAGTCTCTCTGCTAACAAATTGGCTGTTTTCTAATTAGTAGTTATATTCATGTTCACTTTGGAGCTTTACAAAGAGGCCAGCAGCAGTTTGAAATCTTCATGTTTTTAAATAAAGTTAAGAAACAAGGAGGGAATATAATAGTAAGGGGCACTTGAATGGCAGTGTCAATTTATTCAATGTATTTTTCTCACAAAGGGCTTGTTCTCTTCAGAATATATTTCTTTTAACAGTACAACTTGTACATAGTGAGTGCACTGAGTGAGACAGAGGTTACCAACATTCAGCAATATTGGAGTATGCTCATGATCCAAGACTATAGGAACTTTTCATCCAAGCAATGCCCATTTAAATGGATTTTTCTTTAAAAAAAAGTTGCTTAATATAGTGCATTGGAAAATAGTTATATCTGAAAGGGAGCTGTGCTACCCTTTCACAAAGTTGTATTACATTTGGAAACAATTTCACTGTTAGAGGACTAGGGTTTGAATCCTAGATTTGTCACTTATTGCCCTTAAGCTAAACTTAGGCAATTAACTCACCTTTTTACATCATCTGTAAAATTAAACTATACTTCTAAGTTCTCTCCTATTTTTATTTATAACTTTCATTCATATTTCCATTTTTCTTCCACTGGCAGATCATGTGATAACAGAGCACTCTGATGAGCTGGTATAACTCAGCTAGCAGTCAAATGGTACCTTTGTCCCATGCCCATTCTCTATGTTCCTTCAAGGCCAGATCTATCACTTTATCTGTAATGTGGGGTCAGTAAAGCTCAAAGGCATCTGCGGATTCTCAAAACTGATACCAAAGCAGGATCATCTTTGAAAGTTTCCACAAACTTTTAAGTGCTTTTTGTATAGGATAGATATTTTACTGTCTGTCATTTAAGCAGTAGCTGAGCTAAATAAATGGAACAGTGTCTACTTTTTTGGATGCAGGATGCTAACATTTGGCCACAGAAACCCTGAAAGACCACCTACTAATCTGTTTCATTGGGAATTACGTTTTTTTCTTTTTCTGAATGTATTCTTAGTAGTTTAGTTTAAGACCCCTGAGGCACTGAAATGTAAAAGAATTAATGACTGAATGAGTCAGTCAATCAATAAGCAGTCCTTAACTACCTGCTATGTTTCAGGCACTATGTTAAATGCACAGTAATGAAATACTTTTGAAGCACTATGCATATTTGTTATAAAAGAGCTTATTTTCAGTGGAGAAGGAGGCTAATGGTTAAGGAAAGTTAGAAAAAGTAAAATCAACAATAGCACATTTTTAAATATACAGAAGAAAAAAAAGAAAAATTCAGAAAGGTTACAAAGAGAGTACTTTTTATATATATTTTATATATGACAATAAATAAAAATATATATATAAAGATATATATGTATTGCATACTCCTATGATACCAGTTTTGAGAGCAGACCTTTAACAGTTTCCAAAGTAACATAAGTCTAGAGTGAAAATGCACTTAATTCTAATCTCCTGATGTCAAATCCATTGGTATTTAACCTACAGTGCTGCCTCTGTATATTCTACATTTTGTACACCCTGTGCACTGCTGTATAGCTAAAATATCTTCTATACCTCTTGGCTTACTCATCAATTGATTCAGGGACACTCCATACACTTATATGATGTTAGCAGCTTTGGGGACACATGTTAACCAGGAGCTTTTCTTTTGAGTGGTCTTTTGCTTCCTGAGAACTACAAAAAATACCATCTGTATCTGAGCTTGAAATGTTGGGGTATAGCAAGTTTTTTTAAAGGAAGCAGGAGACTTGGGTGTTTCTAAGTATCAGGGAAGGAACTACTAGAATGGAAGGGAGAGAAAAGAGACAGAAGAAATCATATGTGTAAGTAAGGGGCTAAGATCAATGGGTTTTGTGGATAAATTGGCTTCAGTGAACGGGTTTCAACCAAGGCTGGAATAATGAAGAAGAGAATAAAAGATTTTATCAATATGTTTTGATAAGTAGAAAAAAAGAATAAGAAAAATTAGTAAAAGTTTTTGCTTTTCTTAATAAAGTTTGAGGCAAAGTGCTTGGCTATAAAAGTGGGTGTGTTCTTGTGGGAGAGGTGGTGAGGAGGATATGAGGAGGGAAACTTAGTTAGGGAAATGAAACTTTGGAAAAGCCATTCATTTCAGAAGGATTGGAAATCAATGAGGGAGATGCAAAGGAATGATAATTCTCTGGTAAGGGCTCATTTAAGGTCATACAAGTTACATAGTTACATGATTCTCTGCCACTCTATTCAGGATCATAGCAATAGGAACAGAAGTGAAACATGATGGTGTTCATCCAGAGTGGACAAGGGAGCAAGAGATTCGAAAGGATAGTGTAAATCTGAACTGCTTAATTAAAGAACAATAATTTGGTAGGCAGAAAAGTGAAGTCAGATAAAGCATAACAGCGCAGGAAAGTATTGAGAGGTGGAGGGAGTAGAAGTTAAGTTGAGGATGAAGAAGAGTTTTAAGATGAATAAGGCAAATTGATAGAGAAAAAGGTTTTAAATTTTAATCAGATAAAGGAATTTTAGACTTATTTATCATGGAATTAGAATAACTGTGAATGATGGTACAAGCAATGTACCATCTGACCAGCCTTGGATGTACTTGAGGTAAATTAAAGAAAGAGATGAAAGGAGTTTAATAGGAAAATTAACTTGGAGATTAGCATGTTTGAGAAAACAATATGTTGATAGTCTCCTTACAAAAGGACAGGAGTTATAATAAATGAGAAAATATGAGATAATGAGTGAGTCCCTTGAGAAAGAAGTTTGAATAATCTGTGGGCCAATAGATAGCAGAAGTGTACTGAGTGATAAATTTGGAAAACTAAGAGCAGGATGTTTCACATCATCTAAATGAATAATAGAATCTTAGAACTTAGATTTCTGAAAGAGTTTTTAACACATTTAAAAGAGTTTTTAAACACCATTAGTATAATCTATACTAGATTAGGAAGTAATTCTCCAAAAGATCTTAGAAGTATTCATATAGTGCTGCTTGAAGATCTCTATAAACAGGATATCAGTTCATTCTGAAACTATTTATTCCACTTTCAATCAGCTCTAACTGTAAAATTGTCTTTGCTTTAAGGTGACCCAAAGAAAGTATATTTACAGAGAACCAATATCAATTAGGAACCTGATAATTTATTATAGTCTTCTAAAGTATTGTTGAAGATGTAGTATTAGAGCAGAAGCTTCAAAATAAGCAAAATCTGGTTAGATTAGGGGAATGATATGAGTGAAGCTACAAAGCCATAATAAAGAGAATCTTCACCTAATTCACTAATTTATAAGTCTTGATATTACTTAGGAAGGAAAAAGTAAGGAAAGACTGAAAACTTAAGAAACTAAAATAAATTAAATAAGAACAGAAACATCATTCTGTCCCAATACCTTGGCTAAGACCAACTAGCCTTTATTGTGTCCTCTTCACATTAATGTATTCAATGAACAGATTAGGTAAAAATTTAAATTCCAAATATCTCTGCCCAAAGCAGAAGCTTTAATTTTGTCTTCCAATGTCATTGCCCTGGCTCTCAGGTTTTGTCATGTGGCACTGTATAAGATGGAGATGCTAGGGTAAAATCAATTGTTCATCAATATGTCTGAGATGTAATCATGAGAGCCTGGGCTTTTTTTCTTCTTTGTTTTCAGCACCTTCTTTGATGCAAGCATGCCATACTGGGAGAAGCAGACAATTTTAGGGCACCTTTTCTAGCCCATGCCTAATACCAGGGAAAAGCAGTGCAGTCTTTAAAATAGGCTTCTCAGAAACTGCAGAGTTAGTGTATCCTGTTGTTTTCATCCTGTGCCATTGTTGTTTAGTGTTACCTTATGTATATGTGTGTCTGTGTATGTGTGTATGTGTGTGTTACCATATATGTATATATATGTGTGTGTGTGTGTGTGTGTATATATATATATACCTTATATATCACAGCATATCCACACCTGCTGTTTCATCACTTACCCATCACAACAAGACTTTGAGGTAGATAAAAAAAAATGGTAAAATGGTATAGGTGATAATAGGTGATGTCTTTTGATTCACACAAAAACTGGATTTAACTAAGGCATAGTTCTTATAAGTTGTCAGCCTCACTTTCTCCTTCAGAGTCATCAGAGTCCAAGACAAAAGTCAAGATTACTGATAATAGCCCAGGATGCAGTGTATCACCTTAATGTCTTCATTGTCTAATTAAACTCTCATTGCTCCACAGGATCTGCTTCAGCCACCTTCAAGGCCATTGGAACAAATCTTTCTCATCTGCTCATTCTGTCAGAGGAAGTCTTCATACACTTGCAGCAGACACCCTCCTAACACACTGGTAACTTCAAGGCCCCTTGGTTACTCTCACCTGGTTTAGCCTGTCTGCTGAAATGGTTAAACAGGGTGTGGCTACTGCACATGCAATAGGTTCCTGGAGTTACATGAGAGAGTTGGGTAATGGTGACTGGTTGGACACCAAAGGTGAAAAGCATTCCTGAAAAAGAATCAATAGCCCTCACACTAGAGGTACTAGACTTCCCTAACCACATGTACACAACCCAAAAGAGATATAAACAATAGGAGAAATATTAATGGCTCTTAGATTGACCAAGCCAATATAATAAAAAAAATGACAATTCTACCTAAATGAATTTACTTATTCAACTCCCTACCAATCAAACTACAAAATAATTATTTAAGAGATACAAAAAAAAAACACCAAAATCTATCTAGAAAAAAAAAACACCTAGACTAAGAATGGAATCAATGGAAAAATATGAGGGAAGGTAGCCTTAAAGCACAAAAATTTCATAAAATATTACAAAGGGCTAATCATCAAAACAATCTGATATTAGCTCAGAAATTGAGTAGTTTTGAGGATCCAAAGGCAAGGTGATGGAATTAAGACATGAATTTGCCTGAGCTCTCTAAAATTACCCTCTAAACAACTTTAAAATAATGTCCCAAATCAAATTCTGGAATGGTGGAACCAACAAAAGTTTGGGATGAATGCAGTTTCTAGCCCAGGACAATTTAGGAAGCTGATAGGAGAGGCATGTTTCACTAACATGATAGCCTAACCTAGAATCCAGGGTAGACTGCTTGGCACAGGCCTTACGAGGGCACCAGTGGGAGAACTTAGAGACACCTAAATCCTGAACCCACAGATTTTAAGGGTGTCTGGCAACTTGTCATAAGAGATTACAGATGCCCCTTGCCAACACTGGGTGAAGGACCCTGTTGCATTGCCTATATACACTTCTGGGTCAAAGTCCTAGATGAAGAAAAGCATTAGCTAACTAATACTTGTGGCTACAGGGGTACAGGAGCCCTTGTTATAGTTCCACGGTGAATAACAATACTTGTGGTTACTCACAAACCAGAGCACAGGTCAGGAGAGCACTGACAACACCTCTCTTTAGATCACACAACCTTGAAAGAACTGAACATTCATGAATCCCCTGAACTACCTTATAAAACAGCAGCAGAAAAACAAACACTAATGGGACAGCGTTCCCTCAAAACAGGGAGCAGAACCCAACTTTAATATGAAGTTAAAAGTTACAAAATATACAAGAAAAATGAACAAGCAACAACTAAAGAACCTAAGTCTAGAAAGTATGTTGACAAGGAAGTTAAAGAGACAAGCTCAGAAGTCAGCAAAGTCAAAACAGCTACTTTTGCTGTTGTTCCGTCATTTAGTCACGTCCATCTCTTCATGACTTCATGAATGATAGCACACCTGGTCCTTTTGCTCTTCATTATCTCTCAAAGTCTGTCTAAGTTCATGTTTATTGTTCCCATGATGTTATCTATTCATTTTATTAAATTCTGTCCTTTTTTTCCCCTTTTGCTTTCAATATTTCTCAACATCAGGGTCATTTTCAATGAGTTCTGACTTTTCATTAAGTGACCAAAATATTTAAGTACTAGTATTTGACGTTCCAGTGAATAACTTGAATTAATTTCTTTAAGCATTGATTGGTTTAACTTCTTTAGTTATTTATGGGACTCTTAAAAAATATTCTTCAGTTCCACAATTCAAGAGTTCATTCTGTGGCACTCAGTTTCCTTTATAGTTCAATATTCAAAAACACACATTTCTACTTGGAAAAAAGCATAGCTTTCAACATATGGACTTTTGCTGGCAAGGTGATGTCTCTGCTTTTTAGTATGCTATCCAGATTTGTCCCCAGTTTTCCTTCTAAGGAGCAAGAATCTTTTTATTTCATGGCTTCAGTCACCATCTCTGTAATCATTGAGCCTTAGGATATAAATCTGGACAGTGCTTGCATTTCTTCTCCCTCTACTTATCACAAAGTAATGGGACCAATTGTCAAAATGTTAGCTTTTATTTCTTTATGTTATGTTATCCTTCAAGCCAACTTTTATGCTCTCCTCTTTCATCCTCAACAACAACAAAATAATTCTTAACTCCTCTTTACTTTGTGCCATCAAAGAACTATCATCAGTATATCTGAAACTGTGGATATTTCTCCTGACATACTTAATTGCTGTTTTATGCATCCTGCCTGGCATTTCATATGAAGTACTCTGCTAATAAGTAAAGTAAGGCAGCAACATACAGCCTTGTCATATGCCTTTTCTTATCTTAAACCAATCAATTTTTCCATGATCACTTCTAACTATTGTTCTTGGCCCACATACAAGTTACTCAGACTACAAGTAGATGGATCTGGTACTCCCATCTCTTTGATAACTTACCATATTAAGTTGTGATCCACATATTTAGAAATTTTAGGATGGTAAATGAAGAAAAAGTACCTGTTTTACTGGAACTCCATTGCTTTTTGCAAAAGTCAGCCAGTATTGGCAATTGTTTCTCCAGTTCCTCTGCCTTTTCAAAAACCAGCCTGATCTTCTGGCAGTTCTTGGTTCACATTGCACACATATTGCTTAAGACAAGCTTTCAGAATCTTAAGCATTACTTTGCTGGTTTACAAAATGAGTGCAATTATTCAGTAATTTGAACATTCTTTGACATTGCCCTTCTTTAAAATTGGGACATAAACTGATTTTTTTTCTCAAATCTAGTGGCCACTGTTGGCATATTAAATGCATTTTAACAGCATCATATTTAGGATTTTAAATAGCTCTGCAGGGTATGGAGGCAAGATGTCAGAGTAAAGGCAGAGACTTGCCTGAGCTCTCCTGCAAATCTCTCCAAATACCTATAAAAATGACTAAACAATTTCTAGAGAAGCAGAACCCACAAAAAGAGTGAAACAAATCTCCAGTCCAATGCAACCTGGAAGTTCAGTAGGAAGAATCTGTTGCACTTGTCTGATGTAGGAGCGTAGTCCAGCACAGGCCATGCGAGCAGAGACCAGGTCCCAGAAAACCCAGAGAAGACTTCAGGAAACTGAATCATTGGCATCTGTGGCAGTTTCCAGACTTCTCAACCCACAAATGACTAAGTCAATTTAGAAGGTCAGTAGGAAAAGTCTGTCACACCTGTGTGAAAGAGGAGCACATTTCAGACCCAGGCCCAACAGAGCCCCAGTCCCAGAAAACCAGGGCACAACATGGAAGTGACTGAATCAGCAGTAGCAGTGAGAAAACTGAATGGTGACAAAAAGGAATATACCTTCTTTTCACTGGTACATGACATATACACAAAAAACTGACAATGTACTAGGGCATAAAAAAACTCACAATTCAGTGCAGAAAAGCAGAAATATTAAATGCATCCTTCTCATAATATTAGGAAATAAAAGATTGTATGTAATAAAGGGCAATGAAAAGATAGACTAAAAACTAATTGGAAACTAAATAATTTAATCTCAAAGAAGAAATGAGTCAAACAAGAAAGTATAGAAACAATCAGTAACTTCATTGAAGAGAATAACAATAATGAGGCAACATACCAAAACTTGTGAGATGCAGCAAAAGCAGTTCTTAGGCAAAGTTTTATATCTCTGAATGCATACATGAATGAAATAGAGAAAATGGAGGTCAATAAAATGGGCATGCAAATGAAAAAAAGTTAGAAAAAAACAAATTGAAAATCCTGAATTAAATACTAAATTAGAAATATTGAAAAGCAAAAGTGAGATTAGCAAAATTGAAATTAAGGAAACTATTGAATTAATAAATAAAACTAAGCTGATATCTTGAAAAAATAATAAAATTGATAGACCATGTTTAGACAATATGATTAAAAAAAGAAAGAAAGAAGAAAACCATATTCCTAGTATCAAAAATGAAAAGGGTGAATCTACCTCCAATGAAGAGGAAATTAAAACAATAATTAGGAATTATTTTGCCCAATTGTATGCACATAATTTTGACAATCTTAATGAAATGGATGAATTTTTACAAAACTATAACTTTCCCAGAATAACTGAAAAGGAAGTAAATTACTTAAATAAGCCCATTTCAGGATAAAAAAAAAAAAAGAAGTTGAAGAAGACATCAATGAACTCCATAGGAAAAAAAAAATCTCCTGGGCCAGATGGATTTACTAGTGAATTCTATCATACTTTTAAAGAGCAATTGATTCCAATATTCTACAAACTATTCGTGAAAATTGGAAAAGGAACCCTACCAAATTCCTTTTACAACACAGATGTGGTACTGATTCCTAAACTGGGAAGAGACAAAATGGAGAAATAAAATTATAGACCAAATTCCCTCATGAAATAGATGCAAAAATTTTAAATAAAATATTAGCAAAAAGACTTCAACAACTTATCAGGAGAATAATACACTTTGATCAGGTAGGTTTTATTCCAGGAATGAAAGGATGGTTCAGTATAACAAAAAAGATGAGTATAATCAATCATATTAACAACAAAAATAGTAGAAACCATGTGATTTTCTCAATAGATGTAGAAAAGGCTTTTGACAAAATACAATCCCATTCCTATTAAAACACTAGAAAGTATAGGAATAAATGGAACCTTCCTTACAATAATAAGTAGCATCAATCTAAAACAATCAGAAAGTATTATATATAATGGGGATAAGCTAGAAACATTTCCAATAAGATCAAGGTTTCAACAAGGATGTTAACTATCACTCCTCTTATTAAATTTGATACTGGAAATGTTAGCAGTAGCAATAAGAGAAAAAAAAATTGAAGTAATCAAATTAGGTAAAGAAGAGACTAAGCTATCACTCTTTGCAGATGATATGATGATATACTTAGAGAATCCTAGAGAATAAAGTAAAAAAAAAAAACCTACTAGAGATAATAAATAAGTTTGGCAAATTTGCAGGATATCAAATAAACCCACATAAATCCTCATGATTCCTATGTATTTCTAAAAAAAATCCAACAGCAAAAGATAGAAAGAGAAATTCCGTTTAAAGTTACTGAAGAAATTATAAAATATTCAGGAATTTATCTCCCAAAATAAACCTAAGATTTATATGAACACAATTACCAAACACTTTTCAGACAAATAAAGTCATATCTAAATAATTGGAAAAACATCAGTTGTTCATAGCTGGGTCCAGATAATATAATAAAAATGCAATTTTACCTAAATTAGTTTACATATTTATGCCATACCAATTAATCTCCCCCCAAAAAATTATTTGTAGAGATAGAAAAAAATAGCAACAAAATTTGTTTGGAAGAACAAAATGCCCACAACATCAAGGCAATTAATGAAAAGAAATACTAAGGAAGGCGGTCTAGTTATACCAGATTTTAATCTGTATTATACAGCATCAGTCATCAAAACTACTTTGTACTGGCTGGGGAATAGAGTAGTGGATCACTGGAATACATTAGGTACAGGAGACACATCAGTCAATGACTACTGTAATTTACTGTTTGATAAAACTAAGGGATAAGAACTCACTATTTGACAAAAACTGCTGAGAAAACTGGAAAATTATATGGCAGAAATTGGGTATAGACCAATATCTTAAACCAGATACCAAAGTAAAGTCTAAATGGGTGCACAATCTAGGTATACAGGCTGATACCCTAAGCAATCTAGGAGAGCAAGAAATAGTTTACATATCAGATTTATGGAGAAGTGAAAATTTTATGACCAAACAAGAGTTAGAGAACATTATGACATGCAAAATTGACAATTTTTAATACATTAAATTCAAAAGTTTCTTAACAAACAAAATCAATGTAACCAAGATTCAGAGGGAAGCAGAAGATTGGGAAAGAATTTTTTTGCAACCAATGTCTCTGATAAAGGCCTCATTTCTGAAATATACAGAAAATTGAGTCAAATCTATAAGAATACACATCATTCCCTAATTGATAAATGGTCAAAGGATATGAACAGGCAGTTTTCAGAGGAAGAAATTAAAGATATCTATAAACATATAAAAATGCCCTAAATCACTATTGGTTAGATAAATGCAAATCAAAACAATGCTGAGGTACCACATCTCATCAGTCAGATTGTCTAAGATGTAAAAAAACAGGAAAATGATAAATGCTGGAGAGGATGTGGAAAAATTGAAATATTAATGCATTGTTGGTGGAGTTGTGAACTGATTCAACCATTCTGAAGAGCTATCTGGATCTATGGCCAAAGGACTGTGTATAAGTGCATACCCTTCGACCCAGCAATACCACTTCTAGGGTTGTACCCCTCAGAGATCATAGAAGTGGAAAAAGGACTCATATGTACAAAAATATGTATAGCTGCTCTTTTTGTGGTGTCAAAGAATTGGAAATCAAGGAGCTGACCATCAGTTGGAGAATGGCTGAACAAGTTGTGGTACATGAATGTAATGGAATGCTGTTGTGCTTTAAGAAATGAGCGGAAGACAGACTTCATAATAACCTGGACATACTTATACAAACTAATGCTGAGTGAGGAGAAAAGAACCAGGAGAACTTTGTACACAATGACAGACTCATTGTATGCATGACAACTAACTTTGATAGACTGGGCTCCTCACTTCAGGGCAAGGTTAAAAGACAACTCCAAAAGAGTCATGATGGAAAGTGATATACACATCCAGAGAAAGAACTAAAGAGTTTAAATACAGAATGAAGCAAACTACTTGCTCTTTCTCTCTTTTTTTTTGTTTTCTTTTGTTTCTTCTTTCTCATTGTTCAACCTACTGGTTGTAATCCTTCTTTACAACTTGACCAATGTCTAATGTGAAGGTATTTGATTGCATGTGAGGGGAGAGTTGAGGGAGGGGGATAAAATTTGGAACTCAAGGATTCTGGAACTGATGTTTGTAAACTAAAAGTAAATAAATAAAAAGATAGTAAAACACCCAATTTATTCCCATGTGTTTACTTCAATTAAATAAATATGTATGATTCTAAGAAAAGCAGACAAGGGTCTCTTTGATGGCAATCAGGAAAGAATCTGTTTGCTTTGCCCATATTTGCATCTATGATGCAGTCCTCAGTGGCTGTCCTGTAGCAAGAAGGAGCAGTAGCATAGCAGGACTTGAGGCAACAATTGAAAGGGGACCTTCCTCACAATCCCTAGATAGAAAACAGTGCTTGTTATAATTAATAGACCAGAGCACAGGTCAGGTGAGGAGTAAACACCTCTCCTTAGATCATACCAACTTGGAAGAACCAAAAATTTATCGATACCCAGAAAGGTCTCTGAAAACAGCTGCACAAAACCATTGGATCTTGGGACAGTATGCCCTCCATACAAGAAACAGAGCCCTTCCTTAACAAAGCATTAAAAAGTTAAGAAATAGGCTGAGAAAATGAGCTATCAAAAAAAAAATCTCAGACTATAGAATCTTACTTTTGCAAGAAGGAAGATCAAAGCATACACTCAGAAGAAGAGAACAAAGTCAAAGCACCTATATCCAAAGCCTCTAAGATAAATATGAATTGGCCACAGATAATGGAAGAGCTCAAAAAGTATTTTGAAAATCAAGTAAGAGAAGTAGAGGAAAAGATGTGAAGAGAAATGAGAGTGATGCTAGAAAAATCACGAAAAAAGAGTCAACATCTTGGGAAAAGAGACCCCAAAAATATTGAATAAAATAACACCTTAAAAAACTGACTAGACCAAATGACAAAAGAGGTCCAAAAAGACAATGAGGAGAAGAATACCTTAAAAAGAAGAATAGTGCAAATGAAAAAAAAAGGTTCAAAATTTCACTGAAGAAAATAATTCCTTAAAAATTAAAATGCAGTAAATGGAAGTGAATGACTCTATCACAAATCAAGAATTCATAAAAATAAAACCAAAATAAAATTAAAAAAACATAAAAGACAATGCAAAATATCTCTTTGGATAAGTAACTGACCTGGAAAATAAATCTAGGAGAGATTACATTAAAATTATTAGACTACCTGAAATCCATGATACGAAAAAATTTTCTAGCTATCATCTTTCAAGAATTTATCAACGTTAACTCCAATATTCTAGAAGTAGAAGATAAAATAGAAATGGAAATAATCCACCCAACACCTTCTGAAAGAGATCCCAAAATGAAAATGCCCAGGAACATTATAATCAAATTCCAGAGTTCCCAATACAAGGAGAAAATAACGCAAACAACCAGAAAGAAACAATTCAAGTACAGTGGAGCCACAAGCAGGATAATATAAGATTTAGCAGCTTCTACCTCAAGGATTTAGAGGGCTTAGAATGATATTCTGGGAGTCAAAAGAGATAGGATTAAAATCAAGAATCACATACCAACAAAACTGAGTATAATCCATGAGGGGGAAAATGGTTTTCAATGATGTAGAGGAATTTCATGCTTACTTGAGAAAAGACTTGAGCAAAAAAGAAAATTTGACTTTCAAATATAAGAATAAGGAGAAGCATGAAAAGGTGAACAGGAAAGAGAAATAATAAGGGATTTATTAAAGTTGAACTGTTTACATTCCTACATGGGATGATAATATTTGTAACTCATAAGACCTTTCTCATTATTAGTGTAGTTAGAAGTATATATAGACAGAGGGCACAGGTATGAGTTAAATATGAAAGGATGATATCTAAAACAAAATTATAGTCGAAATTGGAATGTGCTGAGAGAAAGAAAAAGGTAGAGGTCAACTGGGTAAATTATGTCACAAAAAGAAGGCCAAAAAAGGTTTTACAGTGGAGAGGAAGAGAGGGGAGTTGATAGGGAGTGAGTGTACCTTACTCTAATCAGAATTGGTTCAAAGAGGGAATAACACACACACTCAATTTGCTATGAGAATCCATTTTACCTTATATGAAAGTGGGAAGGGGGAGAGAAAGGGAGAAGGAAGGTGATAAAAGGGAAGACTAATTGGGGTGGGGGTAATCAGAAACAAACACTTTTGAGGAGGTACAGGGTGAAAGAAGAGATTAGAATAAACAGGGGGCAGAATATGATGGAGGGAAATATAATTAGTCTTTCACAACATAATTATTATGTAAGTTTTTTTTTTGCATGCTACACATATATAAACTAAATCAATTTCCTTGCCTTCTCAATGGGAGGGGGGAGGAAGGAAGGGAGAGAATTTGAAACTCAAAGTTTTAAAGATGAATGTTAAAAATTGTTTTTACATATAACTGGACAAATAAGATATACAAGCAATGGAGTCTAAAACTCTATTTTACCCTACAGGAAAATAGGAAAGAAAGGGGATAAGAGAAATGGAGGGAGTGAAAGAAGGGAGGGCAGATTGGTGTAAGGGTTTCAATGTTGAGGTGGGATGAGGTTAAAGGAGAGAAAGAATAGAATAAATAGTGGTAGGAGGAATAGAATGGATGGAAATACAATTAGCAATAGTAACTGAGAAAAAAATTGAAACGTGTTTCTGTGATAAAGGCCTCATTTGTCTAACATATAGAAAATTATATCAAATTTATAAAAAAAAAATAGAGCCATTCCCCAATAGATAAATGATAAAAAGATATAATCAGTGTTTGGATGAAGTAATTAAAGCTATTTTTAGTCATGTGAAAAAAAATTCTAACTCACTATTGATTGGAGAAATGCAAATTGAAACAATTCTGAGATACTACCTCATAACTATTAGATTGACTAAGAGGACAGAAAAGGTAAATTACAATTTTTAGAGGAGATGTGGGAAGAATGGGACATTGATGTATTATTGTCAGAGTTGCAAACTGATCAAACCATTCTATAGAGCAATTTGGAAGTATCCTCAAAGGGAAATAAAACCATGCATACCATTTGATCTAGCAATATCACTGCTAGGTCTGTATTCCAAAAGTAATTAAAAAAAAGAAAGAGACCTATATGTACAAAAGCTGTTCATAATAGTTTTTTTATAGGGGTAAAGAATTGGCAATTGAGGGGATATCCATCAACTAGGGAATGTGTGAGCAAGTTGTGGTATGTAATTGCGATGGAATACTATTATAGTATAAGAAATGATGATTAGGATGCTCTCAGATAAACCTGGAAAGACTTGCATTGATTGATGTAAAGGGAAATGTACTGAATGAAAAGTAACAGCAATATTGTAAGATTTACAATTGTGATTTACTTAGCTTTCCTTTGCAGTACAATGATCCATGACAACTCTGAAGGACTAATTAGAAGAGTTGTAGCTTTTCCCATTAATAAGTCTAATTAAAAAGGACAGAGACTTATGAATTAAGAACAAAGAATATTCATGCATTATAATAGCTTCACAATCCTCTCTCCTGTCAGCTCACAAAGTTTGTTTTATAATTTCTTGATTTCTCATAAAGTCATTAGCTTCCATTTACCCTATTCCAATTGTTAAGGAATTCTTTTCTTCAGTGAATTTTTGTACCTTCTTTTCCACTTGGACTATTCTGCTTTTTAAGGCATTCTTCTACTCGTTATCTTTTTGGACCTCTTTTGCTGTTTGGTCTAGTCTGTTTTATAAGGTGTTACTTTTTTCAATTTTTTTTTATCTCCTTTACCAAGCTTCTGACTCATTTTTCTTGATTTTCATGCTTCAGTCTCATTCATTTGTGTTCATAACTTTTCCTCTACTTCTCTTACTTTATTTTCAAAATACTTTTTGAGCTCTTCCATGGCCTGTGGCCAATTAATATTTTTCTTGAAGGCTTTGAGTGTAGGTCCTTTGACATTGTTCTCTTCTTCTGAGTGTATACTTTGATCTTCCTTGTCACCAAAGTAAGATTCTATAGTCTGAGGTTTTTTTTTCCATTGCTTGCTCATTTTCTCAGCCTATTTCTTAACTTTTTAACTTTTTGTTAAGGCGGAACTCTGCTTCACGTGGGGAGGGCATACGGTCCCAAGCTCCAGGAAGTGGGAGAGGGTGGGTTGTGGAGTCATTTTCAGAAATACTTTTAGGGATCTGTAAGTTTTCAGTTCTTCTAATTTGGTATGATCTAAGGAGAGGTGTTTACTCCTCTGCTGACCTGTGCTCTTGTCTATGAATTACCACAAGCACTCTTTTCTGCCTTTGAACTGTGAGGAGTGTTGCCTCTCCATTGCTGCCATAAGTTCTGCTATGCTACTATTCTTCCTTGTGACAGGACTGCCACTTAGAACTACAATCCATATCTAAGTATAAGGAAAGCAACAGATTCTTGCCTTGGTGAAAGTAAAGGGACCCCTATAATCTCCTTCTGATCAGTTGTTCCACCCCCTTACTTTATATGGGCCGAGAGTTCTGGAAACAGCTGCTGTTGCTGCCACCACCACCATGACAGTTGCTGATTCAATCACTCCTATGATGTGCCCTGGTTTTCTGGGACTGGGACTCTGTTGGACCAAGGGCTAGACTGAGCTTCTCTCTCACTTAGATGTGACAAAACTTTCCTACTGATCTTCTAAGCTGTCTTTGGCATTTGTTGGTTGAGAAGTCTTTATATTTCCACAGCTCCCAGTTACTCAATACCCTGAGGCTTGCTGCAGGTTTTCTGTGGTCTGGTCTCTGCTGGTGTGGCCTCTGGTGGACTACACTCCTCTCTTAGCCTAGTGCAACAGAAATCTCCTATCAATTTTTCAAAGTGTCTTTAGCTGACAATTTGTTTTGTTTTGTCTTTTGCGCATTTTACTGCTCTAGAATTTGTTTAGAGACACTTTTACCAGTATTTTGAGGGGTTTGATGGAGTGCTCTTGTGGATCCATGCTTTTACTCCATCATCTTGGCTCAGGCCTCTTCTCCTTCCCCCAAAACCCCAGATCACAAATTCTGAAAGATTATACAAACTCGCTGATCACCTTGTTCTCTGAGACTTCCTGAGAAATTTTCCTTCACCCACACATGTTGTCCTTATGTGTTTTTGTACAAGAATTCTGTTTTTAGTAAGCAGTAGTCTTCAAGTTGCTCAGTCCAGCTGAAGCAGAAGGAGTAATAGGAGGGCAAGATCTTTCATTAACTTACCTAGTTATTAGATTAAGGAATCCTAAATGTGGGAGAAATAGATTCCAGAATACTTACCTAATCCTCTACCAGTCTGTAAAAGGCAGCAGGCATAGACTCAGGCCAGACAGAAATGGAATAGAGGAAACTGGGGCCCAACACTTGTATGAGAGACTGAAGTAGGCCTGAAGAAATGGAGAGTCTACCCACATAAATTATTTGGGGTAGAAAACAAGGCCAGAAGAAAGCGAGTTATCCAGTGTGGGGTGTGATTTAAACTGCTTTGATATCAACTCCTAACATTGAAGGGGAAGAAATTTTCTTTTAAAAAAACAGTAATAAGTAATTATGTGGGAAACAAATGGACCAACCCCCCCCACAAAAAAAAGAACATAAGAAAGACTTTAGTAAGATGAAATTTAAGTAAAATATTGAGAATACAAAAGATAGATAAAAAGGAAACATATTAGTACTAGAATGGATGATGTATAGCAAATCAATTAAAAATTGCTAACATCTCTAAATAAATATTTCAAGACAAAGAAAAATGAATGATAACTGATGAAACACAAAATTCTCAAGATTACCAAGAAAGGTTTTAACTGCTACAAGGTATTGCTATTGGTTCAAGAGACAAATCAGAAACTTTAGAAAGGAAATTATATGAGAACAAATGGAAGAATTCATGACCTTCAAAACAGAAAAAAAGAAGAAAAAACTTCTTAAATTTATAATGACAAATCTCTCCAAAGAAATAAAAGAAAATAACAGATTGGGAATACAAATATACTGAGGTGAAAAGCAGTAACATTATAATTATATGTGATCTTTATGTAAGCAAAATGCATTTATCTGAAGGATAGGATGCATAGGTAAAATATAAAGATCACATGCCTCCCATAAAAACATGGCAAGAAAAAAAGCAAACAAATATATTTGCACATCTTAATGAAATAAATATCACAAAAACTCCTTCCCAGAATTTATGAATACAGAAAAAGAAAGCATTAAATGAATTCACTGGTCCAGGGGTGAATGAATGGGCGTGAACAAACTATGCTACAACCACACACACATACACACACACACACGCATACACCTGTGAGATTTTACACACACACAAACACGCATGTATATATCTATGTGCATGTGTGTATATATACACATATGTTTCCATATGTGGTATATATGCATATATACACATGAACACATAGATATACAGATGTATATATGAATATATATGTATGTATATATAGATATGTGTGTATGTTCATTTGTACATATAATTTTAAAATTCCATTGACAAACAACAATATTACCAATTACCAGGAGAAAATTACCTTCAGAATATAAGGGATTTTTAAGGTAAGACTATCTATGCACAATAGAAAACATAGATGAGAATGGAACAATACATTTTGAAAAGTATAGGAACTCAACATGCAACCCCAAACGACCTACTCTGTAAACCTAAGCATAATCCTGAATGGTGGGGAAAAAAAAACTGCTCAATTAAATAGAAGTATGTGAAACTTTCCTGAAAAGCAGATGTGTACATATACACACACATCATACATATATACACACATATGTGTATATCAGTATATGTAGACATATCTACATGAAACATATGTGTATATAATTTGTATGTTCCCCAAATAGAAATATAAGAAAGGTAAGTAAATATACTTACAAAGTAAAGCTTCAATAATAAAATAAAATTTCCCATCTCTTGAAATTCTTAATAGAGTAAGAATAGAAAGAGAAAGACATCTATAAATTTTAAAAAGAAAAAAAAGAAAGATGGGAAAAGGGAAGGAAGACAAAGAAAGCTTTCAATATGTAACTGCACAGTTCAATAAAACAATGATGGAGAGATAATTTATCAAAATTATTTATCTACTTTCTTTGTCTTTTTTTAGAAATTGAAGGTGGATGAAATTTTTCTGAAAAAGATTAGCAAATTTAAAAAGTTAGGCAGAAGCAGAGTGGGGATGATTTGTCATAACTACTTAACAGAGGAGGGAAAATGTGAAAAACAATGAAAGTAAGAAATAAAAATATAACAAATAGAACTCACAAATACAGATGAGAGTGCTTTTTAGATCTTACATCATCATTTGAATTATGTTGTATTTATTTCCTATTCTTTCTCCTTTCATGTCCTTCGTTTTCACCCCACAAATATTCTTTTTACTCCTTGACCATCTCTTTCCTTATCTTCCTGTTTTCAAATCTTCCCCTTTCTTCCAGAAGTATGGTAAATGCCACTTTCTTCTTGTAGTTTCCTTGGATGGTAGTATAGGAAAATATTCTTTCATTTAAATTTCTCCCACATGTTGGGCCTTGATTCTAGCACTTAGCCTACTCACTCTTACTTTGTAATTACTGGTGGATGCTATGTTGTCTACTAGTTTTAAACAAGAGAGAAAGAGCGGTGGCTCTTCAGACAGAGGTCCTGGGATCAAATCTCAGTTTTTATACTTACTACTTCCAAAACATCTTCCATTCAGTCACCAATGAGATTTACTAAAGAACAGAGTAGACATAATAAACACCATTGGCTTCCTATCACCCCAAAAGAAATAGAAAATCTTCCATTTGGTATCTTTCATAACCTAGACTCCTCCTACCTTTTCAGCTATCTTGCATCTAATTCCCTACCACATACTGTTGGATCCAGTGACAGTAACTTCCTTGTTTTTTCCAAAACAAGATATTCAACCTATTGACTACCAAGATTTTCTCTGGCTCTCCCTTATTTCTATAATGGTCTCCTTTCTCATCTAAGACTTCTCGTTCCTTTAAGTCAAATGTAAAACCCTGTATTCTGTGGGAAGCCTTTCCCAACATCTATTAATTCTAGTACTTCCTCTCTCTTAATTGTTTCCTTTTATGCCATCTATAGGTTGTTTGTATATATTTATCGACTTGTTTTCTCCCCTATTAGATTATGAGCTCCTTGTGGTCAGAGACTGTCTTTTTCCTCATTTGTATAATGAATGTGAATGATGGTCTCACGGTCATTGTGGGAAAGAACTTTGTAAGTCTTCAGGCACTCTAAGAATACCAGATATTATGATGTTGGAAATATAAATTCACTATAAATTTCAACAATGATTTCTCTTCCTTCCCTCTTCACTTTTCAACCAATACTTCAGTTATAAAGAGGGCATTATTTTGGCTTTCTTTCACTGAAATAGAAAGAGATGACCTCAAGGCTCTAGGTAAACCAACACAAATGAAGCATTCCCTCATTATTATTCAGAGCTAGGTAGTCTCCTTAGTTCTCTACAGGTAGAAGTTTTCTCTGTCTTTTTCATACTCATTTAACTGATTTTGTATGACTCTATTTCTAAATTTTCAACCCCGCTAGAAAAAAAAATGACAACCCAAGGATTAAATAATTGCAGCCACAATAATATTGTAAGGGAGAGGTTCTTAACTTTCGTCATTTGGGGAAAAAATAATATTTTTTATAAAAGCATCTCAGTAGAATATCACGAATGTAAGGGGAAAGATCATTAGCATCAGAGAGAGAAAGAGAAAGTGACACGAATTTCTGTACTTGCTGGGAATAACTATACATCTGATTAACAAAAAGGCTAAAAACATATTCATTTGCCTAAAATATATTTTCAATGGATCAAGAAGGACTTATTATATAATCTAACATATCCCAGGCCTTATACTACATGCTAGGGATAATAAGCAAAAATTGAAAAAATCTTCAAGGTGTTTTCATTTTTTCATTGTAACAAGATGAACCATCGTAAATGTATAAAAAATAAATACATGTAGCAAGAGAAGTGTCAGAAAAGAATTAAAGCAGCTCTTTAAATCTGTATCAGTCCTAGTTAAGCAGCTAAATCCAATAGCATATGGTAACAAAAGCTCTTAAAGTAACAATAATAACCAAGACAAGGAGGATGGAAGCACAGCCACCTGGTTGGACCTTAAACCTTGGTAGCTAGGAGTGATATTCCAGATGGGATACAACCCTAGGATTATAAATTCAGAGAGAGAGATGGAGGTATTTATCCCACTAGGACAACAGAACTCTATGGGGGTCTATTCCCTATTTGTAATTGGAGGAAACAAATATTCTTTGATATAAATCTGCTATTTTATGTATTTAATATGTTTGCCTTCAATTTCAAGAATCCCCTAGCTTGGTTTGGTATAAAATGCAAGCTAGTGGGGGCTGTCAACGGGGGTGTTCTTACAACTGTCCTTGAAGGCTAGGAGTCATGAATTCAGAGATTACAGCCACAACTGTCCTTTGAACCTCAAAATGGGTTGGGGTGTAGAGTCACAAGTAGTATTTTTGGTGGAGAATAGCTAGGTCTGGGAATAGAAGAGTAATACTCATTTCTCACCTGGCTGCACTACTTTGGGACTTCTCAGTGGACCTTCTCTACCTTACCCTGGGAATCTCATTATTGTGAAATTTCTTCATGCTATAAGATCTGCTTAGCCTAGATAATATACCTTATCACTATGCTCTTCCTAGCTGGAGGGTAGGGCCATGGATTCTAAATTCTAAATCACTATTTCATCAGTGAGTTAAAGCTACATATCTCATTTCTAACATGGCTATGTACTTTGCAATGTCTCTGACTGATTTTCCATCATAAAGTACCTTGCTCCCAACCTCTTTGAAATTTCCTGTCCTGTGTGGTCTTTTCCCATTAGATTACAAGCTCCTTGAGAACATTAGCTATCTTTCTTTTGTCATATTTGTTTCCCAGTACTTAACATAGTTCCTGGCTTGATAAATGCTCAATTTTAACAAGTTGTATTAGTAGTAATAATTTATTGAAGAATACTAGTAGCTTAGTAAATGCTTATAGATGGTCTATGATCACATGATTTTTATAATTTTATGCCATTTTTAAAGACATTCTGTGACTATCATTACAAAAAACAGAATGAGGTCTCAGGACTGAAGGTTCCTTTGTCTTTTTAATCCGCTTCCTAAGAATCTACAAACACTGAAGCAGTGAAATATCTTTAGTCTAATTACAGTTTTGACAGTGTCCTAGGTACAATGAGGAATAAAAACACTATCTGTGCTTGAAGAACTCACATTCTGATGTGGGGGAAAATGCAAATATTTGTATACTTATAAGACATATATAACAAATTGATTGTAATCTAAGAGGGAGGGCTCTGAGAGTGGGAAAAGAGACTAGAAAAGGTCACCTGCAGAAAGAGGAATTTGAACTAAGTCTTAAACCAGGAGCAATATTTGGCACAGTCAGTAAAAATGCAAGGAATCTGGAAATTGAGTACAATGTGGGAGGAACAGCAAACAGTCCAAAGTAGCTGGATCAGAGAGTACTTGGCAGGGGTGGGGGGAGTCAAGTCTGTGAAGACTGAAAAAGGAGGAAGGGGCTAGGTTGTAAGGGTTTTAAATGACCAAAAACGGATTCCATATTTGATTCTAGAGCTAATAGGAAGCCCCTGGAGTTTATTAAGTGGAAAAGAGCTAACATCATGAGAAATGAGCTTTAGAGAAATTATCTTGACATCTTAGTATGTGATGAATTGGAATAGAGAGTGACATGATGCAGTGGAACAGAAACACACAACTCTAGGCACCAACATCCAGCTGTGAAAGTCAATAGCATCAGGGAGTAGTCCAACACCAGATATGTTGAGGGGCACTGAACACTTGGTCAGAAAGAGATATCAGGGGACCCCTGTGCTAATATAAGGAACAGGAATGGTTGTCATCTGGCAGCTCTGTCATCCATTATACAGTTTTGAGTTATAGTTTTAGGACACAGAGAAGAGCAGTTGTATTCATTAAAGAAAAGGGGGCCTACTTGGGTAAGGATCAGGAGAACAGAAGCTTCACAACACTTTTGAAGTATAGAAAACTTATAATGCCACAGAGCTGTGAAAGCAGAAGAATATATAATTTTTTCTTTTTAAAGAAGAGAAGCTTAGGCCAGACATCCTCTTCCAACCTCAGAGGTTTGCATAGTCTAACTCTAATATAAACTCTAAAGTCAAGAAATGTCTGGAAAAATGATAAAAAAAACAACAACAACATAGAACCTGACATAAAAATAGTCTATGCTGACAAGGTAGTTCAGAACAGAAACTCAGAAGACAATCGACTAAAAATATACACAAGCAAAGCTTCCAAAAATATAGACTGGACACAAGCTCAAGTAAAATTCCTAGAAAAACTTATAAAAGAGATTTTAAAAGAAGCAAAAAGTGATTTAAAAATCAAAACATAGCAATCAAGGAAAAATGGAAAAATATAAGAACAATGTAAAAATTTATGAAAAGAGACAAAATAAGTTGGTTAAAAGAGCAGAAAAATATGGAAGAAAATTAACCTATTTAAAAATGATGAAACTATATTCACACATATGAAGTTATCTGTTTTGGTTTTGAAGATACCCTTGACTGAGCAATCTTTTTCCAGTAATGTAAGATGGATATTGATAGTGTAAGATGAGGTATATGCTTCTGAGACTGACTCTGAATGCCATATCATGGAAATTCAGATGCACCTTTGGTTGCATTCTGTTTCCTATGTCTCAAGCCATTCAGTTCCTGGCCGTGGACTATACAAGACTTGCAGGGAATATTGATATGCCACCTGGGCTCCTGATAAGCTTACTATCCTCCAAGATGCACATACAAAAACAGCAAAGAAGACCACTGGGGAAAACTCTTATCCACCACAGATGAAGGACAACATGCATTTTGGAGCTTTATAGGCCAGTCATCTTCCCACACCATCATCTGTTATACTGTAAATCATATTAAGTTGGTCTAGTCTGACCAACACTGTGACTGAATAATATTAATTTGAATAAAAATAGATCCCAATTATGCAATAATTTTGCAAATAGCTTTCTGTGTATTTTATTTGATGTTTCTAACATCTCTGTAATGGTCATATTATTAATATCAATCCCATCATGTAGATGCTGAAAATGATACCCAAAATGTTAAATGATTTGCAGAAAATTATGCAAGAAAACAAATTTCTGAGACAGAATTTGAAAGTGTGTTTTAATAACTCCATGCCCAGTGATTTGTCCACTATAACACACTGCCTCACTTAAGACAATTAAATGCTTACTCCTGCTTTAAGTCTCTGATGCTCATGTCTCATTCATAGCTAGATATTAACTCCTTTACCTCATGTTTTGCTAACAGGATTCCCTTTCCCAGCATCACAGTTCTAACGAGTGGTGGCACTAGGAGTAAAATTAGGCCTTTTATATACTAGTCAAGTACTCTTCCTTTTCATTACATTGACCTCTTTGACATCTAGAATACCCAGACCATTCTACTGTACTCTTTTGCCTCCATAAATGCTCAACTGTTACTGAATAAAGAGATTTTGAGCTTTTTCACTGATGTCTCAAGATGCTGTGGATTTATCCTAACAGATGGTCCAGACACACGACCCTTCTTAAAATTATATGGGTTGGTGTATGCCTGGGAGTAGTGAAGTGGCTGAAGTGCTGAATCATGACCAATTATGGCCCGCAAATATACTGCTCATGCACTTTTCTTTAGCAGTAATGTGCGAATACAGCATTCACTTTTGTTCCTGACAGAATCACTGAAGAGAAAGGTACACTCATTGCCATTGACTAATTTCAGGCCCAGTATTCCTAATGTGTTTCTGCTGTTTACTATAGCCCCATACAGAGTATTAACTGTTTTTTATAGTTATTGACTAAGTCATGCAAACCTTGTACTTCAAGGGGAATTCAATTCTTCCAAAGGGCTGTGGGATATTGCGTTTTTGCTTTTTGAGGATTATCTGCCTATTTTTTTTTTAAGAACTGGAGGATTTAAATAGAGGAAATAAAATGAAATAGGAGGTATTTTTTCAGATATTTCTTATTACAGAGCTAATTAGAGGGCATCCTTGGGCCCAGATATTTTACTATTTGAAATATTTTACTGCTACCACAGAGTTTTACTTGTTTGTATGTGTGTGTATCTGTATATATGTGAGTATACACATATACAAATATACACATATACACGTATATGTATACATATACATATATATGATTGTGTCTTGTCCCTGCCTTTACACATTCTATGATATCTCCCTCTCCTCCTTATAATATATCATACCACAAGATCAGAGACAGAGAACTGGACTTGGTGCCAGAAACATCTCAGTTTTCATCTTAACTCAGACAGTTCCTAGCTGTGCGATTCTGGGTAAAATCCCATATTATTTGTAAAAATCATTTCCTTATTCAGTAGAAACCACTTACCTTTCAGGGATATTCTGTGATATTACATAATGAGTGGAGATACCAATATAGCTAGCTTTACAGACTCATAGGAAATATAACTATCTACGTTTATGTATCTGAGAGAGAGATGGAGAGAGACAGAGACAGAGACAGAGAGAGAGTTTGTTTTTGTCAGATAACAGGAGGTACTGAAGAATGCAGGGCAACATGACATGGGGAAAACCCTAAAATTCTGAAGCCCTTTTGATGGTAGAAAGGGAAAAAAAAATGTAGATGTATGCCAACACAGGCTGGTAGACTATTCCAAGGGTAGGCCATAGATACTCTGTAATTGTGGTTGTTCGGTTGTTTTTCAGTTGGGTCTGATTCTTCATGACACCATTTGGGATTTTCTTGGCAAAGATTTTGGACTGGATTGTCATTTCCTTTCCTAGCTTATTTGACAGATGAGGAAACCAAAGCAAATGGGTTAAGTGCCTTTCCCAGGATCACAAAGCTAGTGAGTGTCTGAATACAGATTTGAACTCAGGAAGATGAGTCTTTCTGATTCTAGACCTAGCACTCTATTAACTGTCCCACAGCTACCCTGAACTGCATATAAAAGAGCAGTTGAGGCTTTCTCTGAATTGCTAAACTATTCTAAGAGAGAAAGTACTGATCAAAATTTGCTGTTCCTCTAACTGGAACCTGGTGAATTTGCCTTCTGACTGTTTCCTTTCTTATGCCTCATTGCTGCTTCTTGACCTGGCATCATGTTTCCTCGGGAGTTTCTTGCTCTCTTTAAATCTTTCTCATTTGGTATTTGTGCTTTTATGATAGGTTTTACCTCCCTATAAAGATAAACTATTTTAGGTTGTTGCTATGGTTGTTTGTTTCTTTTGCTTTTACTGCTTTCAGAATGAATGATTTAAATGACTGAACAATGGGATGGCAGGGGGATGTTAGAGAAGAAAAGGGAGCCTGTGGACTAATTACTCCAGACTTAACCACAAGCTTGTGATGAAGCTCTTTTATTATTCACAGGAAAATGTAGAAAAGGATTCACTCAGAAGGAAGTAACTCTTTTATTATTCAGAGTTAAATAACAAATAATTGTTTGATGTAGTGTAGAGGATATCAGATTCAGTGAGTATGTCTACATGCAAGGCCCAACTCTAACATTTATTATTTATATAATCTTTGCAAATCATTTCTCATCTCAGCCTCAGTCTTTTCATATTTTATCTGAGCTCAATATATCTTCTCTTTCCTCTGAACAATTAGCCAGGCTAACCACCAAACATCCCTTACTCTTGCTACCCTGGCTGAATTTTCTTTCTTCAACCTTCAGTTTGGAAGATATCACATTTGGGAAGAAGGCTTTCTCGTATTTTTTTAATTGAATATCTTCTACCCATGCCTTGCCAATTTTTAGGGTCCTTTTAACCTATCTCACACTCACTTACACAACTACACTACAACTACTTGTCTATGTACAAGGTGTATTATATTGGGAAGCACATGAACTCCTCAAGAATATTGATTGTATTTCTTTCCCTTGTGTCTCTCTTCCCTTGTATTAAACATGTGGTGAGTATTTAGTAAATCATTCATTGAATTAGGATATCACTTAGAAAACAAGAAATTTTATATTTAGCTCATATTTATAATAAAATAAAGAAATGTAAAAATGTCTGACTCATAGTTTCATTTGCTTGTCAAGTAAAGAAAATGTTGGGAGTTAGGGATACTGTTATCATCTCAACTCCTATATAGCCCCAATGGGGTTTTGAGGAAAGAGTTCTTAAATGGGATTTATAGAAAGCAGACTCACAACTAAAGATTTAAAATCTATTAAAAATGAATTTTCTAACCTGCAATTCAGAGTTCTTTGGCAATAAAGACAGAAAATATATACTATAAGACAAGGAGGCAAAAGAATAAACAATCATCCTGGGAAATTCTGCTAGATCTTGCTGGCTCCATGATAGGATGTAGTAGCTAGACACTAAAGAGCTCTAAATCTCCCTGCAAGAAAGAAGTTTTCTAGTCACAGAAACTCAGTAGTAAAAAGGAAAAAGAGAGAATAGATGACCCTGAAGAGAATAGCTGATTCTGGGTATATGGTAAAAGAGAGTTATTGTTCACCAGGAGACCAATGGGGAAGCTCAGCTTAGATTATGATGGTGAATGGAGGCATGCTATTCAGTAGGAAAAATCGATGTCTTGTGATAATGTCACCTGAAAATGTCCAAAGTCCTTCAGTGTTGGACATATAAGTGGCTACAGTCATAGGTGTGGCCAAACACATCTTCGATGTGAATAGTCTCTGTGTGCTCCCTAGTCACAGGGGTATTCTCTGAGTTCATGCCATCTACAATGGTGAGGTTGTATACTGTGGAAAAGTGAAAGTCTTACATGCTTGAAGCTTTGTTTTTTGGCCACTTTCATTTAAGTATTTTTGCTTTGTTTTGTTTTATTTTTTAATTTGCTTTGATTTAAATGTGTCTGTATTCTGTTTGGCTGCTGAATCAACAAACATATTAGGTGAAGGTAAGGGCAACATGGTTCTACTTTGCTTTTGATCAACACAGTGCTTAGATCCCAGGCTAACTTTTCAGAGGGCCATAAGTTAGAGTGACAGGAACTATTGGGATAAAATACTTTCACCATATGCCTCACAGAGCTGTTGGGAACAAAGCTTTTGTAACTTCTGCAATGCTATAGATGTTCATTATTATTATCTTTGATTATAGGGATCCAGTTTCAGCTATGTTTATGGCATCTCATCAGTGTTACAGTACATTTAAGTAAATAAAAAGATAAAATATATCCACAATACAGTTTGCTTTCAAGAAGATTATTTTATTTGACTAAATAGGTCATATTAAAAGCCTGTAAGGGAATTGTGTTTTTCCTTTGAGTATCTGTTGGGACCTAGGAAATGAATACTTTCAGCATCAAAACTCCTAAATGGGAAGCCACAGTATAGATATGTACTATGAAAACCATCCTGCATTTTCTTAGAGAGCCATGTTTATAATTGGGATGACTTTTGTCCTCTTGTCCTTTTTGTTCTCTTTGAACAATTCAGATACGATCTCCCCCTGTCCTTGTGATCTCTTCCAAGAATTCATCTCTACTGAGTTGTTAAGGGGACTGCCCATTTTCTCCACTAGAGATTGTTAAAGAAGTAGAAACACAACAGATCTGTTAAAGGCCAAGGCTTTATGTACTCAGGATATTTTCAGCAATGCGCAATGGTATGCATGGTGACCTGAACCTGACTCAATACAGAGATAGTTTTGCTTGAGAGAAATAAAAAAGAAAGCTATTTAATGGTGACTTACAATTACAAAGGGTTATTAGATAAATATCTAGCTCATTTTAAACATATAAACCCATTGTCATAACTTCTATTCATATGAATATCTTAACAGCAACTTTGAGATCTATTTCATTTTTAGCTCCTTAATCTTATTATGCTATGATATTACATATACAAGGTACTGAAACATTTCTGGATAGAGGATGAAAATGGATTCTAAACAACTTGCCCTGTTGCAAGGGGGCCCTTTCTATACCTGCTAGAAAGGGATATAAGATGGATGTTCTGAGTGTCAGGTGAGCAGAAGATGACTAGAAGCACAGATATTCTGTTCTGTTGATTAGTAGAAGGCTGAGAGAGAGAGAGAAAGAGAGAGAGAGAGAGAGAGAGAGTTTGCTAGTATATATATATATATATATATATATATATATATATATATATATATATATATATATTCATACCTGTTGCACTTTTGACCTGTGGGCTGTATCTTTTGCATTTTAAACCCATTCAATTACAAACATCACAGGAATCTCCCCACTTTTTGACAAGAGTTTTGTCATTTTTGATACAATATTTCCAGACACTACTAAGAACAGAAAGGCAACTTTTCTTTCCCATCTGAACACTTTAATGTACTGTACAACTGTAAAATAAATTTTTAAAATTGAATATCAAAATGCTTTGGATTGAAATTTTCATTATATACTTAGACGTTGCATGACAGAGATGACAAGAGAAGGGGGGGGTAATAGAAGGGAGGGCAGATCAGGTGAGGGGCTAGTCAGAATCAAAACCATTTGGAGGAGGGACACAGTGAAAGGATAAATAGAATAGTATAAAGGGGGGGTGTAGAATAGAGGGAAATACATTTAGAAATAACTGTGAAAAAAAATTTTGAAGAAAGTTTCTCTGATAAAGGTCTGTTATGGGAATCTGAAGATCTTCCCTGCTCCTTGGCCCTTTGTTTAAGTGGCTCAGTTTGCTCTGAGAACTTTCCCTGATTTGAAAGTAAACCCTGCCCCCAGTAGGCTGAATGTGGTCACATGGAGCCTGTGGTGGGAGGCTTGTTTTTCAGGAATGCCTGTTCCTTGTTGCTTTGTGATTGGGCAATGGGTCAAGAGGGCTGTGACATTCTCTGATCCAGGAGAAGGCTATATATACACCCTGATGTGAGGTTTTGCTTTGGGGCTCACTTTGAGAAGAATTGTGTGATGTGGCCAGATGAGACTCTGGGAAGCCATTGAGCTCCCCAGTTTTGAAAAACCCAGATGTTGGTGCTTCCTTCTCTGGTAACTGAATAGGTATGGATGTATTTGTCAGATGATTGGAAGCCCATCTGCTTATCTATGTCTTTGTCTACTTGTAACTTCTGCTTCTTAACTTGAGTTTGCATTCTGTTTGCATTCTCTGAAGTTCAGGATGCTGACTTTTCCCCTGAACCAGGTAAATGATATATGTTTGATTGATTAAAGTAAGCTTGTTAACCCTTTTTGAGTTGCTTTCCTTTAGAAAGGCAAATCTAAGAACCTGTGCTAGCAGCCACTCTGTGTATGCTATGGTGCTTGCTGATACAAGGTCTCATTTCTCAAACATAGCGAATTTAGTAAAATTCATAAAAATAAAAGCCATTCTCCAATGGATAAATTATCAAAAGATATGATCACATTTCAGATGAAGTAATTAAAGTTTCCTATAGTCATATGAAAAAAATATTAAAACTGACTATTGATTGGAGAAATGGAAATTAAAACAATTCTGAGGCACCACTTCATATGTATTAGATTGACTAATAGGACAGAAAAGAGAAATGAAAAATGTTGTAGGGGATGTAGGAAAAATGAGACATTTTTGCACCATTGGTGGAGTTGTAAAGTGATTCAAACATTCTATAGACCAGCGGTTCTCAACCTGTGGGTTGTAACCCCTTTGGGGGTCAAATGACCCTTTCACAGAGGTCACAGAGGTCACCTAAGACCATAAGAAAACACACATTTCTGATGGTCTTAGGAACCGAGACACCTGTCTTCTATCAATCTCTAGACAGGTCCACCCACATACAAGTATTAAAGGGTCACGGCATTAGGAAGATTGAGAACCACTGCTATAGAGTAATGTGTAACTATCCTCAAAGGGCTATAAAACTAGTCATAGTCTTTCATCTAGCAATACCCCTACTAGATCTGTATCACAAAAGAGATAAAAAACAACAAAAAAAGAAAAGGACCTATATTTTCAAAAAATATTTATAGCAGCTCTTTTCTGGGGCCAAGGAATTAGAAATTGAGGATATGTTCATCAGTTGGGGAATTTCTTAACAATTTATGGCATGTGATTATAATGGAATACTATTGTAATATAAGAAATTATGAGTAGGATCTCTCTGAAAAATCCGAACAGACTTGTATAGACTGATGCAAAGAGAAATGTACTAAAAGGAACAGGAATATTATAAGATTATCACCTATGAATGACTTAGCTTTTCCCAAGAAATACAATGATCCAAGACAACTCTGAAGGACTTAAAATGAATTTTTTTCCCCATACCCAAAGAAAGAAGTAATGGTGTCTGAATATAGATTCAAACATGATTTTTCAACTTTCTTTATTTTTCTCTAGTATTTTTGTCTGTGTTTTCTTTCACACAACAGTTACTGATATGTTTTGCACAACTACACATATATAACCTATATTTAATTCTTCTATATCATCTATAATTTTCTATATCTAATAGCCTTGTCAATAAGGGGCAGAAGTGGTGAGGGAGAAAGAGAAATAATTTGGAACTCAAAGTTATACAAATGAATGTTAAAAATTCTTTTTTATTTATGACTGGGGAATATAAAATACTAAATAAATTTTTTAACATCAAAAATAAATTTAAAAAGACAAAGAGATGACAATAGTATATCTAACAGGGAGTTCTATTTTAAATTTTTCTGTAAACATCAACATGAGATTTGTAAACAGAAAAATAATAATTGTTTTGTAATTATGTTCTAATGACGTTATGGTAATATAAATTCACAAACTTATTTGGCATTAAAATAATGATCCTATTGGTAATTATCATTATATAATTGTTTTTGTGTTTCTTCTCATTCAAATTTTCAGTCAAATTGTGAAATAAAAATGTAAGGCTGTTACTGAGTGTTATAAATGTTGGAAGTTATTCATATTTCATGATTCTTACTCTATTTCTTCTGTACCTTCTCTTTTATTATTCCTGTTTTCCATATTATTACTCTAGGTTGAGACACAATTCATAACTTTAAGATACCTTTGCAAATGCAATACCTCTTCTAGTGTAACTGTTGAAGAGAGAATGATGTTAATATGGCATGACTGGTTCTTAGTGAACCTAGACTGGTACTTTTAATCAGTACTTCTATCTTCAGAAGGTCTTATAACATTAATCTACTGTTTTCTTAGATTTATCTTAGGATTAATGTTGGAGAACAGAAGGCATACTAAGGGTATGGTAACTCTTTCCAAGCATTTATATAATTGTCATTTGGGACAGAAATTGAACTTGTTTTTCTTGACCTCACAGAGTACCAAAGGGTAAGAAAACTTTATCTTGCCAAATAAAGAAGAAGAAAGTTTCCTTTAAAAGATTATAATCATCCTAAAGTAAAATAGTTTTCCTCAAGAGATGGTGACTTTCCATTCCAAATTTAATGTGAGAAAGATGACTTTTTAGGGATATTTTAGGTTGAATTCAGGTTTAGTTGTGGACTGCTCCAAATGTTCTTCAAAGCCATTTTAAATTCTAAGATTTTCTGATTCTCTTTGTTATTTGAGACTATGCTTAGTAAACATTCAGAGTTAAGTAACAAGGGTAAAATTTGGAGGTCTACTAATTTTACTTGGGTTTTGTTTACAACTGCAAAAAATGTTTGTTTTTAAGTAAAATAGTAATGTTAGTAAATAAGTGAATTCAATTCAGAAAAGCATTTATTTGTGACAAAACAGGCCTTCTCATTTTAATTTAATGGTATTTAATGGTATACTACGACATCACCATTGTAAAATTGACAGAAAGATTATAACAATTGGAGACATCATTGTGTTTTTACTTGGTTTATTTACATTTAAGTATATAATTTTTTAATTTCCTATCCCTACCTTAAAATCATTAAAAATTATTTGAAAGAGGTGGCTAGGTGTCACAGTGAATAAAGCACCATCCCTGAAGTCAGGAGGACCTGAGTTCAAATTCAACCTCAGACACTTAACACTGAGTAGCTGTTGTGACCTTGGTCAAGTCAACCCCAATTGCCCTGCCCTCCCCCCTCCAAAAAGCCAAAAAAAAAAAAAAAGGAGAAAATTATTTGAAAGATACAATAGAGACAATGTTGTGCCATATTTTATTATAAATATCAGAGGAAGAATAAAACAGGGATTGTTTTTTCCCCAGAGTTCCTTGTTATCGTAATAAAGCTGATAAAAAATGAAGTTCAAATTGAAAAGATTTCCTGTGAAAGATGAAGTCTTGCAAAAATTCTAATTTGTACATCACCTTCTGCTACCTGCTTTAAGACCTAGAAAGCTACAGACTCCTGGTAAAATAACAGAACAGTAGAAAAGGGTTTATTTAACCAGCTTACATAAGGAAAAAAAAAACCATGCCGATAAATAATGTCTCTTATTCGCATTATGATTTACAGTTGGATCAACAATCTTTAGATCTTATCCACCAGCATTTATTACCTATATATATGAAAAATAGATATATAGTCTTAGATATATTTGTTGTTGCTGAGTCATTTCATTCATGTCCAAGTATCCATGCCACATTAAGATTTTCCTGGCAAACATACTGTAGTAGTTTGCTATTTCCTCCTCCAACTCATTTTACAGAAGAGGAAATGAGGTACACAAGGTAAAGTGATTTGTCCAAGGCCATGCAGCTAGTTAATATCTGAGGCTGTATTTGAAATGAGGTCTTCCTGAGTCCAGGTCTAGTGCCTGTGCCGCCACTGTGCCACCTAGCTGCTAACAGTTACATACATAAATACATAACTACATAGAAGAATAGACAGGGATATCACAGAGAATGCACAAAACATGGTGTTATTTGAAACAAGGGAAATAATTACATATTTTATTTACACGTCGTGGGGTGCACAAGTGATAAATGCCTAGTAAATACTTCATGCATTCACATTTTCATAATTGTATATTTAAAAACAAAAAAATCTACATTTATTTTTGTAAATTCCTAACATAACAAGTTATACATGGCCTTAACCTCTCTCCTGACCTCCAGTCACCCATCTCCAACTGAGTATTAGACATTATCTAGATGTCCTATAGACATCTTAAGCTCAACAAGCTAAAAACTCAATTCAGTATATTTTCTACTAATTATTAGTGAGAGCACCTTCCCCTTCACAAAGTCTTGTAAACTCCATATCATCTTCAGCTTTTCATTTTAATTCCTGTCACCTTTTGCTAATCCTAACTACCTTGTACTTTCACAGCATCTCTCATATATGACCCCTTCTCTTCTCTGAAAATACAACTACTGTGGTATAGGTGATCATTGCCTCATGCCTTGGGTATTACAACAGTCTTCTGGTTGGCCTCCCTATATCATCTCTCCTTTTTTTAGTAAATCTTCCATCCAGCTCTCAAAATGATCTTCTAGAAGCATAGATCTGAAGGTGCCAATACCCCACTCTCAAAATTTCCTATTACCTAAAGCACCAAATAACTGATTTTTATATTTGATCTAGTCCAATCTGTGATCCCAGCCATTCTTGTATATTGGTAATTGCTGTGATAATCATTGGAGATATACACAAATGTTTTAAGAGAAGATAATAGATCTATACAAGTTAGAAAAATTAAGAAAGGGGTGGCTAGATGGTGCAGAGAATAGGGCACCAGCCTTGGAGTTAGGAGGACCTGAGTTCAAATCCAACCTCAGACACTTAACACTTAGTAGCTGTGTGACCTTGGGCAAGTCACTTAACCCCCATTTCCCTGCCTTCCCCCGTCCAAAAAAAAGGGAAAAAGAAAAGAAAAATTGGGAAGGTATCATAGCAATCATTCCATGACTTCATTTGTAGATGAGGAAACTAATGCTCAGAGAAAAGTAGTGCTTTGTCCAACAATGGGGATTCAAACCCATGTCTTCTCACGCCAAATCCAATTTTCTTTCCTATGTCTCAATCTCATTGATATATTTTTAAAAATACTTATTGATCTCATCATTATTAGCCAGATTAATATATACAGATTCCAGATTTTTTTTGTATCCTCAATATTCTTAGAAATATGAAAATATAGAGCAACAATTCTCAGCTATCAATTGAACTGATACAGGGACACCAAATTTATTGCATAATTGTAAACTTTAGTTGATAAAAAAATCTAGGAAAAACCGTTCATCATGGAACACCTGTGAAAAGGGAACTTGAATCACAAGTAGATTAATATTTGAAGGAACAAATTAGCAAAATTTAGATTTTTGTTATCATAACATTGCAAAAGTTGGTTAATTTGTTGCTATAATTTGTCTTTTAATGAAAGTGAATTATTTGCTGCTATTAAAACTTGCTTCTTTAATATCAATATTTCCTTAAAGATGCTGTGATATCTTCATTGTGTGAAATATTGTCTTCTGAAAAGAATTAAGCCAAAGAACATTGTAAAGTTTCACTGTGGATGTAAAGATGTTACCAGTAATGGCTTATATCTGTAAACAAACATTTATTAAGTGTCTACAATATGCTGGGCACTATATTATGTGTTGTGGATGCAAATAAAATTAAAAGACATTTCCTTCTTTCAAAGACCTCAATCTGACAAAGAAGACTAGAAGGAGAAGTGAGGCAGTAACATCAAAAAGATGTTGATTGTTTGATTGTTGTCCATTATTTTTGAAGAGGACCAAAATGACATCACTATATTGGGGTCAAGGTACAGTGGGTCTGACTGTGGCTAATCATAAGCTTGGACACTCTAGCATAGGTTGGGCACAAATAATCACTAAGTACATTTGGAGTGGAGAAGGCTCTAAATTTGCACCTCACATTTCCTTTCAACTACTGCAATTCTGATTTGCTCATAGAGCACAGTACCTTCTTTAATGTGGTCATGCCAATCAGGGTGATCCAGTGACAGTGTCTCCCATGTGTCACAATCAATTCCAAAACTCTTCAGAGGGATCTTGAGAATGTCCTTGTATAACTTCTTCTGACCTCCATGTGAGTGCTTGCCTTGCGTGAGTTTCTCATAAAATACTCTTTAATTTTTTTTAACAATAAATTTATTTTATTAAATTTTTTTGAGTTACATATTTCTCCCCGTCTTTCCCCCGCCCACCACCCCAAAACAGCGATCCCAGTGTTTCCCCCCTCCCCCAGTCTATTCTCTCCTATGTCACTTTTTGGCAGGGCAGGATGGATCTCCCAACTGCAGTGCCTGTGTATCTCAAGTTCCAGTTGGATGTAGTCAATAATAATAATGATAATAATTGTATATATATA
>CM053581.1:60099150-60118984 GCA_028627135.1 Pseudochirops cupreus | reverse complement strand
CTACTTTGACCACATGTGCCAACTTCATCACTACTGGGTTGGCTTTGACTTTCTGGTTTTGGGACTCAGTTTTCTGGTATTTAAATGAATGCACTATCTATATTTCTTATGTAGAGAGCTTGTTCCATTTTGTGATTAATAACTATATCAGCATATTTATAGTTACTGTAGGCATTGTGAATACTGCATTGCTGATACAATATGTTCTTTCTCATGAAGTATAATGTCTAGAAAAATAATGAGATACATATGAGAAAATATGAGGCCCAAGAGATTTTTTTAAATGTCTATGGGAAATCTAAGTATGTTTATAGGATGGGAAGGAGTGAGAAGAGGAGGTGATTAAAGCAATTGAAAGTATATTAGAGAATAAGGATGGTTAAGGGAAAAAGGTAATGGAGTATGAAATCAATGGAGATACAAGGAAGAAAGTCTCTGACCTCAAGGAGCTTACCTTTTAATAGGAGAAAACAATATATGAAGGAGATTTAGAAAATGTGTGTGCAGTGTGATGAAAAGCATAGATTGGAGATAGTAATGAAAAGTTGTGTTGGCCTGATTACAATCAAAATGAGGTAAAAGCTTACCCACTAGAATTGAGTGTGCCATGGAAAGAGTCTAAGGTTCCTGAAGGAGAGGTCTTGACAATGATATGCTAGAATGCAGGCAGGATGGTGGACCAGAGTATTGTGAAAAAGGATAGGTTTGGAAGAGGTAAGAGAGTGGCAAAATGGCCATACAGGAACTTGTGATCAGTTAGAAAATTTCAAAATTTAGAAACTTGAACATGGAGCAATAACAAGTGATGGTGAAGTACCCAATGCTATCAACCCAAGAGTTATAAGAATTGAGTGAAGAGTTCATAGCAGTTGAGTTCAATGAACTGTATTGAAAGGTTGGTACAAATACCATCAATATAAAACATTGTAACTTCCAAGAATGATAGAATGGGAAGTAGTGGGAAAGAACTCTGAATTAACCTCCAAAATTTTTGAGTCAGGTGAGAGAAAATCCAGCAAACTGATAAATGAAAGTGACAAGGACTGGGGAGGTGAGGTATCAGAGAAAAGAAACTTCCCTAAAAGGGAGTATATCAAGTGATAATGAGAGAGAAAACAAATGGATATTGCAAAGCCCTGTGAGTCAGGATTACTTGAAAAACAAAACAAAACTATTTTTAAAGAGGATCCAAGGAGACGTAAAGTCCTTGATAAAACATCACATTTCTCACTCTCCTCACACCAATTGTGTTACTAGCTATTGTCAATAGTTTGACTTTTCAGATTTGTCTTTCCTTCATGTCCAAAAGCAAGAACCAAATGGTCCTCTTTGTAATGCTTATCCAAAAGGAGGGATGCAATTCTTCAAAAGTCAAATGCAATAATGTTACAACAATAGAAAGCTTTGTCCTTCATACAATTGACCTTTTATTTCTATATTGCAAAACAAACACCAATATCAAACTTTTTATTTATAAATTAAGTCAATTGCTTTGTTCACTTGTTTTACAAAATTCCCAGTGAAACATCAAATAATTCACATATACAACTTCTCACATTCAAAGGCAAAATTAAAATTAATTCTTCCTCCATTTGTATGCTATTTTATATTTGAATCACAGCTTTTGACTTCTTTGTTTTCCCAGCTACATACTTAAATATTTGGAAAAACATGCTCTGATTTTGAAGATTTCCACTAAAGTTTTCTCCCTCCTCCCCCAATACATATAATATACAGTTCTGATTTTCTTTTTCAAAAATAGCATCTTAATTTCCCTTCATTTGGGGAAATAGCTCATCACCCATCCATTAGCCATAAGCTCCCTCAGTTGCTTTGACCGCTTTCTCTAACTAGTGTGACATTACAAAGCAGCCTTTAAGTGGAGCTGTCATTTCAAGGTTCTCTTGGGTTTAATCCTGTTATACTCCAGAAGCATATCATTTTATGTATGTTGAGCATTTCCTTGCAAAGGGAGACATTTTTACAATCTACTTTCTTTTCTTAATCTACATTTATAAAGTGAACCTCACTGTTCTGTTTCATTAGTGAGCAGGTTTTCTATGCAGATTAATGTCTATAATTTTATATTCTTCACTTCATCTGTAAGACAGTTTCCCTATACTCAGCATGATTTTTCTATTCTAAGTATACACAGTATAATGGCAGATATTTACAAAGTTATATAGAAAGGAAAAAAAATAAAGCTTCTAAATGCCTTCTTTCCCTTTAGGTAAGTTGAATTATAAGCCTGAAATATATTTTCAAAGACCTTTACTTTGGTAAACCTATTTTATTAAGTAAAGTATTTATACTAAAGTTTAGAAATATAGAAAGCTTATGAAACTCTCCTAAATTTTATCCATGTTTTCTTCCCTTTTTACTCCTAAAGATTTCACTTCCAATTGTAGATCATAGATTATTAGAATATTAGAGAGAAAAGTGATTTGAGAGAGGTCATGTATTTTGAACTCTCTTCAGTACAGGAGTTCTTTATAAAACCTCAGATAGATCCAGGCATCATAGAATACCTGCAACCCTTGCTACAAAGGAAGGCTGATGGTGAGTTTTAATAGGTCTAAAGCTGATCAGCTTTCCAGAGTAAGTACAACACCAATATAGTGAGCCTCAGAGATAAAGGGGCTATGAGGCTTCCTAAGGAAGAGGGAATCAGCCTGAACTGGAAATGAAGCAGATTAAATTTCTTGGGCTAATGTGAAGGCAGACCGGGTTATGAGTGTCCTCTACACTTCCATGCTGAGAGACCTAAGGAGTCTTATTAAAAAAGAAAAAAAGAAAGACCACAAAACCATGCTTACCTAAATTTTAGGAAATTTCTAAGAATGAGGAACTACTTACATTATGATTTAGCGCTTTCTCTTTTTGAACAACTTTAATTTTTAAGAAAGTTCTTCCTTTTAGTAAGCCAAAATCTGCCTTCTTGTAACATTCATCCACTCATGCTAGCTCTATTCTTTGCGTTTCACAGGGGGTAAATCTAATTCCTTTTATCATATCACATTAAACATATGAAAACAATGATCATGCCCTCTAGCCAGTGCCTCCTAAAGTCTTCTTTTTTTCCCAGCATAAACATTTCCAGTTCTTTGGCTATTCTTCATATAAACAACTGCCCAATTGGTCAATATCTTTCCTATAGTACCATACGTAAAACTGAGTGTCATACTACAGATGGGGTCTGACCCAGGCAAAATGCAGTGGGACTATCTGTTACCTTGCTTGATCTGGTTTCTGTACTTCTAATAATGTATCCTTAGCTCCCATTAGCTTTAGACCTGAGAGTACAGTTTTTTTCAGCAAATGATATGTTATTTCGACATGTCTTTCTACCACTCCTCTGGGATACCAATTAAAATCCTCCTGGAGAAGAAACACCGCAGGCTTGACAATAGGGCAGAATGTGACTTGGCCGTTCAGATAGCACAGAGAGATCAGTTAAGCAGTGTGAGCTGTTGGATGCTCTCTCCTTCACTGCTCATTGAAATGTCAATAAAGATGAGTCAGAAATACAGACAGATTGTCAAATGCAATACAACTCAGGCATCTCCTGGCTAGGAGAACAAAAAGGCAAACTTTTAGTAATTGTCTGAATTCATAAATCTCTGTAGTTTTTCTGTGATATGTAGAGATTATGATGGGATATTTCACTGTGTTGAAGAACAAGGTTGTTCGTTTAAACATCAGTAAAAATGTAATTTTGTTAAAGTAAACTTATCAATTCCATATCCATAGCCTTTTCTATTTTTCTTGCTATATATTATCATATTTTTAATATAGCTACACCCTCCTAATAAATACTCTATCATATCACTATCTTTGATAGTAGTGATCATATCACTAATGTTACCTGGCACATACCATGAAGGTATCAAAGGTTCTTATGTGACTGTAGCTGCCATGCTATTGATGCTTCACAGAATACCTGATCAGTCTACATTAGTATGAGCTTCCAGATGAAGCTGGAATATGTGAAGAAGTTGGAAGAATTCTTGGAGCAGCCTGAGGACTTTAGTACCCAACTGAGAGCCCAGAGGAACTCAACAATCTGTGCAACAGCCCTGTACTGCCCTCTGATCTCCAGCCTGTCTGAGAATCACCAAGCTGTCAGTATCTTCAGAGACTTTAGAACCATTGCCTAAGATGACTATGAAAATCTGTGTAAATGTGGCCTGTATAAGCTGCTATTGAGACAGCATCAAGGTCCATGTCCCTAAGGAATCCATTCTGGTCCAGCTTTACCCACATCCTGACCTCACTCTCCTACCCCACAAGGGTGGCCATGTTTAGAGTCATGTCCAATGTCATACTACCACTGGGCATTGAATTCCTGTCATCTCTAAGCTATGTCTGATGAGGGAAAGGCTTCTTCTCAGAAGTGTTGCCTCAGCAAAGAGCTATCTGGACAAAGAGCTATACAAGTTGGGCCAAGCTATTCTGAAATGATAACTGAGACCCCACCCCACCCTACAGCAATGACTAGCCTTACATCTCATTCCATTGCAAGGTCACAGCATAAAGAAAAACCCTGCTGAGGAGTATCAAGCACAGTTTCTATGTGAACCAGCATAATCACTCTCTCCCATTATGCTTACTTTACTAATGCTTGCAGGAAGCAGTATCTTTTTTGGCTGTACAAGGGCTTTTATCTCCATCATCATCATCATCATAACTAGCAGTAGCTTCCTTTGTGAGGACCCATGATGTCATGTTGGACTGCACCTTGAGAAAAGATATTTAAGCAGTTACAATATCTCCCACTGATGAGTTCTACCCACTTAATCTGAGACAGACTTCCTACTGTGCACACAGCCTTAGGAGCCATGCCAGCAAATTAATAAAGAATTTGTAAATACATCAAGAAAATATAAAGAAACTTGTCCTAAGTCACTCAGCTGGTAAGTATCTAAGGCCAGTTTTGTACTCAAGTCTTCCAGACTTTAGGCCCAATATTCTATTCACCATACCACCTAGTTGCCCTATAAATCCATCTCCACTTTGGGACTTCAAAACACCCTCAACTGACTTTGAAATTATTTATATTTTAACAATTAGTTGTGTTAATTTTTAATAACCATTGTCATTTTACATAAATTGAATAAGAAGAATGCCATTCAGGCTTAGCACATGATCCTTTTAAAATGTGCATTCATATTTATTTCTAATGAAAGTGAGGCTTTCCATTTTAATCTAAAATAGATCACCATTTCAAACTTGGAGTTAAAGCTTTAAAACTGAGAACATATATTTCATTTAGAAGTGCACTAAAGTGTCCTCTAAAATTTGAACATGATTAACATTTTTTCTTTTTCATAGTGTTCAATTACATTGGATTGATATTTTATATTCGTGGGCATGCTCAAATAACTTTTTTCTTGCTTTTTTTTTCTCTTGCTCTTCTACCACTGAAAAAAAGTAAACCAAGAAATGTATATCTATCAAGAGAGAAGAAGAGAAAAAACTAAGTGTATGTGACATTGGGGATAGGTATATAGCAGGGCATGAAGGGGTGATTAGGATTTAGTTTAAACCTGTGATTTTGTGGGTGGAGGAAACTCCTGACAAGAAATAACTCCCTCTATTAATATAGGTTAATAGCTATTCTTCAACTAGTAGTCCTAGAGATTTCTTTGAGTCACTCTGAAATTAAATGTTTTGCCTCAGATCACACAGTCATTATCTCTCAGGGGTGGAAATTCAACTAATGTTATCATGCTCTGATATGCTCCCATATCCATTATCCCATGTTGCTTCTCCTAGAAACCTTAAGTTAACACTACTTAACACTGGAAGGAAATTTGAAAAAAAAATTTGTCTGCTACCCACTCATACAATATTACATATCAAAAAACTGAAGGGCAAATATCAAGATTATAAAAGTAGAAAATAACCAGGATTTGAATTCCGATCCTCTGCTTCTAAAGCCAGGACTCTTTCCAGGCTGCTTAAGTAATTTCAAGATATTCTCCTGGAATAAGAAATCGTGCTTGTCTTTCATTTTTTATTAATAGATTCGTTTATTTACTTTTTGTTTAAAAACTCCCCTTACTTTTCCTCCCCCCGAAACCCCAGTCATGGTGAATAGAGCACCAGTCCTGGAGTCAGGAGGAGCTGAGTTCAAATTCGGCCTCAGACATTTAACACTCACTAGCCATGTGACTTTGGGCAAGTTGCTTAACCCAACTGCCCTCCAAAAAAAAAAGCAGGTATAGCAATCCTTATCTCAGACAAAGTAAAAGGAAAAAAGAGATGTAATTAAAAGAGATAAGAAAGGAAACTATATCCTGCTGAAAGGCACCATCATTTTTGCACAAAGCAGTACAGCATCCACATTCCTAAAGAAGATGTTAAGGGGGTTAGAGGAAGAAATAAATAGATACCAAAACTATTCTAGTGGGGGACTTCAAACTCTCCCTTTCTGCACTTGAGAAATCTAAGCTCAAAATAAACAAGAAAGAAGTTAAGGAGGTAAATAGAATCTTAGAGAAGACAGATATGGTAGACTTCTGGAGAAACTTCAATGGGGATAAAAAGGAATATACCTTCTGTTCAATGGTTGTATCAGCAATTCAGTATTCACAATGTCTACAGTAACTGTAATTATGCTGATATGGCTATTATTCTCAAAATGTAGCAGGCTCTCTACATGGGAAATATAGTTAGAACATTTATTTAAATACGAGAAAACTGACTCCCAAAACTAGGAAGCCAAAGCCAACACAGTAGTTAGGAAGTTGGCACATGTAGTTAATGTAATAAACACTTACATTCTCAAGCCTTCAAAACAGGATATGCTACCTAAGGCAAAAATCCTCCTCTTCTCACTCACAACAACTGCTCACCATCCAGGCAGCTTGCTCCCAGCAGCTGTGGCCTCCCCTCCCCCATTTCCTGTCCCTGGCAGTCCTCAGCAGGAGTCCTTAGCAGAGATACTGGCAGGTTCAAAGAAAAAGGAGTTTGCACCACAACAGCAGCCACTGCTGCTGGTGATGCTTCCAGTCACCACAGTGGATGCTAGCTTGGTTCCGGCTTTCTCTTGCTCCACCCCTTCCTCCTACATCAGCAAGTTCAAGGGCCATGGATGATATTCAAATCCCAGTAACATTACAGTGGTACATTGGCACATACACAAAAATTGAAGAAGTCCTAGGGCATAAAAACCTCAAAATTCAGTGAAGAAAGACAGAAATATTAAATGCATTCTTCTCAGGTCATGATGCAATAAAAATTATATTTAATAAAGGGCCATGGGAGCATAGACTAAAAACTAATTGAAAACTAAATAACAATCCTAAAGAACAAGTGGGTTAAACAAGAAATTGTAGAAACAATAAGTAACTTAATTCAAGAGATTGACAATAATGAGACAACATACCAAAACTTGTGGGATGCACCAAAAGTAGTTCTTAGGGGAAGTTTTATACATACATAAATAAAATAGAGAAAATGGAGGTCAATACATTGACCCTGCAACTGAAAAAAACTAGAAAAAGAACAAATTGAAAATGCCCAATTAAATACTAAATTAGAAATAATGAAAACCAAAGGAGAGATTAATAAAATTGAATTTCAGAAAACTATTGAATTAATAAATGCAATCAAGAACTGGTATTATGGAAAAAAAAGCAATAAAGTTGATAGACCTTTAATCAATATAACAAAAAAAGAAAGAAAAAATATGAAATTACGAGTATCCAAAATGAAAAGGGTGAATCTATGCGTAAAGAAGAGGAAATCAAAACAGTAATTAAGAATGATTTTGCTCAATAGTATGTACATACATTTGATAATCTTAGTGAAATGGATAAATATTTATAAAAAAATATAAATTGCCCAGATTAGCTGAAGAGGAAGTAAACCACTTAAATAACCCCATCTCAGAAAAAAGAAATTGAACAAGCCATCAATGAACTTCCTAGGAAAAAACCTCCAAAGCTATATGGATTTATTAGTGAATTCTGCAAAACATTTAAGGAACAATTGCTCATGGCTGGACAGATCTAATATAATGAAATGACAATTTTACCTAAATTAAATTACATATTTAGTGCCATACCAATCAATCCATCAAAAAATAACTTTGTAGAGCTAGAAAAAATAGTATCAAAATTCAAGGCAATTAATGAAAAGAAATGCTAAGGAAGGTGGCCTAGCCATACCAGACTTTAATCTGTATTATAAGGCAGCAGTCATCAAAAATACTTGGTACTAGCTGAGGAATAGAGTATTGGATCAGTGGAATAGATTGGATACAAAAGAGTCAGAAGCCAATGACTATAGTAATCTACTGTTTGATAAACACAAAGACCCCAGTTTGGGGGATAAAAATGCACTATTTGACAAAACTGCTGGGAAAACTGGAACACAGTATGGCAAAAATTGGGCATAGCCCAATATCTAACACCATACAACAAAATAATGTTGGAATGGGTGCCTTACCTAGGTATAAAGGCTGATGATATAAGCAATCTGGGAGAGCAAGGGATAGTTTACCTGTCAAATCTATGGAGGGGGTAAGGCTTCATGATGAAACAAGTGTTGTATAGCATTATAAAATGCAAAATGGATAATTTTGATTACATTAAATTGAAAAGCTTCTGCACAAATAAAGTCAATGTTACCAAGATTAAGGGGGAAATAGGAAATCGAGAATGATCTTTTACAACTAATGTCTCTTATAAAGGCCTCATTTCTAAAATATACAAAGAATTGAGTCAAATCTATAAGACTATATGCCACTCCCCAAATGATAAGTGGTCAACGGACATGAAAAGGCATTTCTCAGAAGATGTAATTAAAGATATCAATAAGGATATTAAAAAAATGTTCTAAATCACTATTGATTAGAGAAATGCAAATCAAAACAACTCTGTGGTACCACATCTCACCAGTCAGATTGGCTAAGATGACAAAACAGGAAAATGACAAATGTTGGAGAGGATGTAGAAAAAATGGAACATTAATGCATTGTTGGTAGAGTTGTGAACTGATCCAACCATTCTAGTAAACATTCGAGAACTACGGCCAAAGGGCTATAAATAACTGCATACTCTTTGACCCAGTAACACCACTACTAGGGCTATATCCCAAAGACATTAGAGAAGTGGGAGGAGAACCAGTATGCACAAAAATGTTTATTGTGGCTCTTTTTGTGGTGGCAAAGAACTGGAAATCAAGGGGATGTCCATCAACTGGGGAATGGCTGAACATGTTGTGGTATATTAATTTAATGCAATTCTACTACTGTGCTGTAAGAAATGAGGAGCAGACAGACTTCATAATAAACTAAAGAGACTTACATAAACTGATGGTATGGGAGAAGAGCAACACCAGGACAAATCTGTCCACAATCACAGATACAATGTATGTGTGAAGACTAGCTTCAGTAGACTGGGGTCTTCTCAGCAATGTAAAGTTAAAAGGGAACTCCAAAAGACTCATGATCAGAAGAGATATCCACATCCAGGAAAAGAGATTCAGAGTCAGAATGCAGATTGAAACAAACTACGTGATGATTCTTTTCCTTTTTTTTCCTCTTTCACATTGGTCATTCCATCAGTTGTAATCCTTTGCAACCTGACTAATCATTAATGTGAAGATATTTGTAGATCCTATACTTGTGTGTATGCTGCCATGAAGGACTGGGGGGTAGGGGAAGGATGAGGAGAAAATTTAAAACTTAAGGGACTGTGGAACTGAATGTTGTAAACTAAAAGTATATAAATCAATTTTTGAACAAAATATGAGGGTTATGCAGGAGAACTATGAAGAAAAAGAACCAATAACTTTGAAAAGGTAACAAAAATGACAGAAGAAAACAACTTTTTTAAAAATAGAATATGCCAAATATGAAAAAAGAAACTCACTGAAGAAACCAACTACTTTGAAAGCAGAATTATCCAAATGTGACTACAAACAAGGTGAGGTTTTTGTTGCTTTTCTTTTATAGTTCAGTTTCCCAGGTTCACGCTAAATTGTAAACATCTGAAGGATCAGTCCCCCTTGAACCCCTGTAATTCACAGCTCAAGCCAATCAGGTTTTGAGTGTTATGTTTATGGATTAGTGTTATGCACATGGATTCTCTTGCCTTTCTGTGCTGAGTCAATCAGATGCTGAGTATACAGTACATATATATATATATATATATATATATATATATATATATATATATATATATATATATATATATATATATATATATAGAGAGAGAGAGAGAGAGGGAGGGATTGAGGGGAAAAAATGAGCATGATGAAAATAAAATAAGCATGAAGAAGAAAAAGAAAAAAATTAGTGTTGAGTGTTAAGAGAACTAGCAGCAGCAGAAGCAAGGACTTGCTAGACAGCAGGAATGTACTAAGCAGCAGAAAACTGTGTAGCAAAGAGAAGACTTTTTTTGTGTGCCTATTGTCTTTTTTTAAAATTGATTTGTTTATTTGCTTTTAGTTTACAAGATTCAGTTCCACAACCCCTTGAGTTTCAAATCTTCTCCCCTCACTCTTCCCCTCCCCCCCCAAGCATTATGCAATCAAATATAGGATCTGCAAATACTTTCATATTGGACATTAGTCTGGTTGTATAGTAAGGTTGTAACCAATGGAGTGAACAATGGGAAAAAAGAAAGAAAACCAAACTTGGAAAAGAACTATAGCATGTAGATTGCTTCAGTCTCCATTTAAACTCTGTTCTTTCTAGATCTTTCTCTGAATGTTGGTATCTCCTTCCATCTCAAGACTTGTAGAGCTGTCTTACAAATGTACGTTGCTGAGAAGAGTCCCATTTATCAAAGCTGGTCATCACACGTATGATGTGTCTGTGATTGTGTACAAATTTTTCCTCGTTCTAGTCTTCTCACTTAGAGACTTCTGATAGTAAAGAGGAGTCCATCTCTGATAGCAGAGAGGAGACTTCTGCTCTGATCACTTAAGAGTGAACCTGTGCTACCAGCCCTCCTGTTGGCAAGACCTTTGCAGACTAAAGATATGTATGGGGTTTAGTGAGACTGGGATAGTTGTCTGTTGTTTCCCAGTTACTGTCTTATTTTTTTGTAGACAAAGCTCCCATAGAGATAACAAAGGAGACAAGGGACAAGTTTCTTTTGAATTTCTCAGTCATGGCTATGGTTGGACGCAGAGCTCTAGTGGAATAGCCACACCTCAAACTGACTGAGGGGTGAAGGGAACTGGAAGTGCTCTGTGCCGAGAGCCCAGATGGGAGCCGGCCCCTCCCCATGTAAGGCTGGAGGTGGACTAGCTGTCCTGGAGTTGGAGTGTGCAGGTCAAAGGACAGAAATTGGGAAAAGAGCTTCTGGAGACTACTGTGCCTGGACTCAGGCAGGAGCAGGGAGAGTTTGAAATGGAGCAGTTCCTTCCCCCATGAGGTAAGACATGGAGAAGAGGTAGAGAGCTGCCTGCATGTGAACCCAGGCAGGAGCCTGGAGCAGTTGGACCCTGGACCTGCTGGGGGGGAGGAGGGGAGCAATCCCGGAGCTTGGGATTCAGACCCCTGTTGAGATGGAGGTTTTGCAGCAGGCCAGGAGGAATGAGTGTTATTTCCTGCCATGTACACCTGGGATGGTTTGGGACCCAGGGGGTGGAATTTTCTGTGGTGGGATAAAGCAAGAGCTGTGACCCCTGGCGACCCACCTTGCTGGCTTTGTCACCCGGTTGCCATTGTAGCTCTCTCCCAAAGTTGCAGGATATAAAATAAAACCACATAAGTCCTCAGCATTCCTATATATTTCTAATGAAGTCCAACAGCAAGAGATAGTAAGAGAAACCCCATTTAAAGTTACCATAGACATTATAAAATGTTTGGGAATCTACCTGCCAAAAGAAACCCAGGACCTGTATGAACACAACTACAAAACATTTTCCACACAAATAAAATCAGATCTAACTAATTGGAAAAACATCAATTGCTCATGGTTGGGTTGAGCTAATATAATAAAAATGACAATTTTACCTAAATTAAATTACATATTTAGTGCCATACCAATCAATCTACCAAAAAATGTCTTTATAGAGCCAGAAAAAATAGTAACAAAATTCATTTGGAAGAACAAAAGGTCCAGAATATCAAGGAAATTAATGAAAAGAAATGTTAGGGAAGGTGTCCTAGCTGTACCTGATTTTAATCTGTATTATAAAGCAGTAGTCATCAAAATTCTTTATTTTTCTTGAGTTTTTTTTTTAATCTGTGTTTCTTTCACAACATGATTAATATGGAAATGTTTAGCATGACTACACATGTATAACATACATAAAATTCCCTTCTTAAAGGGGGAGGAGAAAGGGAAAATTTGGAACTTAAGGTTTTAAAAACAAATGTTAAAAATTATTATTATCATTTTGCTTTTTGGAGGGTGGAAGGCAGGGCAATTGGGAATAACTGACTTGCTGAGGATCACAAGGCTAGTAAGTGTTAAGTGTCTGAAATCATATTTGAACTCAGGTCCTGCTGACTCCAGGGTCAGTGCTCTATTCCCTGCAGCCCCTAGCTGCCCCTTAAAAATTATTTTTACATGTAATTCAGGAAGAATAAAATATTAAATAAATTCTAATAAAGTTGGACAACTTGAGTAGAGATTCTTGAATTCATATCTTTGCCCCTAAACTCACTAAATGTAACAAAAGACATTATTTTGCCTCTCTGAAACTTTTCAAAATCATTTGAACAATTCAGATGATAATACGTTAACTGCCATTATAGGGTCACTTTTGGGAAGCAATTTTGTAAATATTAAAAATGGTATTGAAATAATTACTATTTTGTTATGTGTTTTGAAAAAGAATATCCTTGAATCACATATAATCAAATAATTTGTTAAATATTAATAATGGTAAAGTATTTCTACATTCCTCACACCATTGTTTTGAATACTTCTCATACACATGAGCACTGCAGTTCTGGAAAGGTGTATGTCATTTCAAATTACAAAACTCCAAGATTCTATGTATTTGTACTCATATCTTCGATTTTTGGTGTAGGAAGATATATAACAAAAGTTTCTAAGAGGTCTTCTGGTTCAATTTTTGACCATATTGGAAGTTCAAATCTAGGGCAAATGAAATAGATATGAAACAGATGCAGCATATATTTGAACATTTGTAATGAGAGCAAACCATTTGTTTATGACAGATTTAATTCTTAGGAAGATAATTTTTTTACATTGAGCAGAAATCTGCCTCTTCAAATCCTGATTCTGTTTTCTATTTTGGAATCTATCCCTCTCAGTTTTGTGCCTTCTCAAAATTTGGGTCTAGGGGTTTTGTTAAGTTCTTCACTGAATATCTCTAGCTACTTCCATTTTTTGTGAGAAATGCCTCAACTGAGCTGCAATTATCTTCATGATAGATTTTTCATTCATGCTTTTTCAGAATACTTAAATGTAAGATGGCAAAGATAATGAGATGGGATATAAAATTAAAACCTTTCAAAACCATTTGAATAATGAGACTTAAAGTTGAAATTTTTGATATCAAATTGGTAGAAGGAATCAAGTAGGCTGTCTCAGGGACCTGTACTTGGGCTATTAAATTTTTGGGATGAAAGCATAGATTTTATATTCAAATATGCCCATGCCTTGTGATTGAAAGGGATAGCAAACGGAGTGAATGACAGAGATTGGTTCTAAAAAGATCTTGACAGGCTAGATTAGGGGTTGTCAGACTACAACCTGAGAGCTTAATCTAACCCACCTCCTGCTTTTGCATGGTCCAAGAGCTAATCATACTTTTTTGTTTAAAATACAAAACACCATTATTTAAAATATAAAAAATAATAAATTCTTAGCTTACAGTGAAAAAAAACAAAACAAAACAAACAAACAAGCAAAAAACAGGCAACAGCTCAGTTACTGACCCTAGGTTCCACCATGGCACTAAATGCCATGCACTAAAATTTAACTGGACAAATGTATTCTCTCTCTTTACACACACACAGACACACACACACAGACACACACAGACACACACGTCTAGATATATGTATATATTTGTATACATGTATATGTACACATGTGTATATATAGGCACACAGCACATATATGTATGTGTATACACATATGTGTGTGTGAAACTGCAAGATGATAAAGGCATGACTATGTATTAATTTATATGAAAAAATGTCCATATGAGACAGTGTAATATGTCGTAACGTTAAAATGTTGTTTGGATTCCCTAGTAGAAACATAGCTTGCAGGAGTAAGTAGTTGATATTCCCACTGCAACCTGCCTCTTCAGACCTCACTTAGAGCACTTTTTTTTTCCAGTTTTAGGCATCATGGTTTAGCAAGCATAATGATAAGCCAATTTGCATCCAGTATCTAATCAAAGAATCTTCACTTCAACTGTGTGCTAGCCTACTGGCACTAGTTGCTGAATGCCCAGGAATTATTTATTCTCTCTAAGGCATTTCATTTAGTAGTTCTTCCAAAATTCATCACCTCAGTGCCCTTCACATGAAGATGTATCATTGGAGCAAGCTTAAAAGGTTTTTCCACGTGTTTGACCCCTCCGCCCACATTAAATCTCTTTGAAACCATAAGTTCAATTTCTAACCTAAAAAGGTGGCACCTACAGCTACCTTTTCTGTCACACTTGCACTGAAGAAATCCAAGATACACATAGAGGACTGAGAAACATTTCATAGTCTTCATTGATATATTGAAGTAACTACATGCAACATATTCTCTGGGACTTTTAAGTGACTCCAAACAGCAATGATTGCTCAGTAAATGATTTCTCTGAATTGTAGAAAGTGTTCCCCTTTACTGTAAATGTCCCAAGTAAGAGAAGGTAAATGATCATTCATTAGTGGTTCATGGGATCATAGCAGCTGAAATCTGAAAGGTAATTTAAAGAAATCTAGTTCAATTCCCTTTTTTGGCACATGAGAAAACTGAGCCCCTAAAATCTGAAATTATTTGCCCAACAACACTGAGGGAGTATGTAGCAAAGATGTGCTTGGTAAGGATCATCATTTGCAGGCAGAATAGATGTGTTCAAATCACAACTCCATGTTCTATCTGTGTGATGTTGGGCAAGGAACTCCAGCTTTCTGAGTCTCAGTTTTCTAACATTGTACTGCCAGGATTGATCAAGATGGACTGCATGTTGCCTTATGGATTTACATTATCAAACCTTGGTAGTCTGATTTCTTTTTTTTATTTCTTTTTAACTTATGATAAAAAAAACAAGCATTTCTATTACATAATATAATAAATTTAAAAAGATGTTTACACGTCAACCTGCAGATGAGTTACATACAACTTGCTATTCCTTTTATTTACATAATAAAGTTTTCATGTCCTTTTTTTCTTATTTTCTTTCTTCCCACCAATCCCAGAAATGACTTCCATTAGACATAAATAAGCATATATGTAAAATGATTCTATACGTACTTCTATTGATCAGCTTTTTCTCTGGATGCAGATAGTATCTTTCTTTATATGTCCTTTATAGTTTATTTGGATATTAACAATAGTCAAAAAGACTCATTTGCTCAAAATCATCCTTAAAATAATATTGCTGATACTTCATATACTGTACTCTTGCTTCTGCTCATTTTACTCCTCATTATTTCATGCAAGTTCTTCCATGTTTTTTTTTTCTAAAATCATTGGAATCATCATTTCTTATAGCACAATGTTATTGCAACACCATCATGTCACCACTTGTTCAGTTACTCCTCAATTTATTGGCATCCTTGAAATTTTCATTTCTTTAATACACAAAGAGAGCTACACACATTTTAGAATATATAGGCTATTTTCCTTTTTCCCTAATCATCTTTGGAAATAGGTGTAGTGGTGGTAATGCTGTGTCAAAGGGTATAAGCTGTTCCATTACTCTTTGGGCATAATTGCAGATTGCTCTCCAAAATATTTGAAACATTTTACAATTCCAATGGCAGAGAATTAGTGTACCATTTCTTCCCATATCTCTCTAACATTTATTGCTTTCCTTTTCAATCATTTTAACTAATTTGGTAGGCATAAAGTCATACCTTAAGATTATTCTGATTTGTGTTTCTCTAACCAATAATAATTTAGAGCATTTTGTTTCATATGACTATAAATTATTTTAATTTCTTCATCCGGAAATCTGCCTGCTCATATTATTTAACCACTTATCAGTTGGGTAATGATTCATTGTTATAGATTTGATAAAATTTTTTCTATAATTGAGATATGAGACCTTTATCTGAGAAACTATTTATAATATTTCTCCTATTTTCTCCTTTCCTTCTGATCTTGGCTACATTTGTTTTATTTGGACAAAACCTTTTAATTTTAATGTAATCAAATCATTCACTTTACACCTCACTTTGTTCTCCATCTCTTATTTATTCGTAAATTATCTGTTTATCCATAAGTCTGATAAGTAATATATTCCAGGTTCTCCTAATTTTCTTAAAATGTCTCTCTTTATATGTATGTCATGTATCCATTTTGACCTTGTCTTGGTAAATGTTGTAAGATATTGGTCTATGCCCAGTTTCTGTCATATGGCTTTCCAGTTTTCCCAACAATTGGTTTTTTGTTTTGTTTTGTTTTTACCAAGTAATGAATTCTTATCCCCAAATAATAGGTTTTTATGTTTGTCAAATACAAAGTTACTATATTTGTTCACTGCTACAAGTTGTATGTCTACTCTGTACCATTGATCTACCTTTCAATTTCTTGGTCATTGCCTGATAGTTTTGTTAATATCTTCCTTATAATGTAGGTTAAGATATGGTACTGCTAAAACTCCTTTTTTCACTAGCTATGCTGCAGAAAAAATTTTGTCTTTCAAGCAATTGTTGGATTAAATCATTGGGAACAGGGGACAGAAACAAGATGGCAGAGTAGAAACAGGATTTCCACGCAGCTCTGGCTTCCACCTCCTCGAATACATGTAAAAAATGACTCTAAATAAACTTTAGAGCTACAGAACCCACAAAGTAACAGAGAGAAACAAATCTCCTGCAGAAGGAAGCCTGAAAGGCCAGCAGGATGGGTCCATCACAGCTCACTGGCAGCCAAGTGCATTCCTGAATGAGCCATAGTTTTAGCACCATGGTGGCCCTGACCAGCCTCAGTTGGAGCAGATGTTGGGAGAGTGGATCACCAGCTGCTGTAGTGGTTTCCAGACTTCTCAATCCACAAATGTCAAAGAGAAAGTAAAAGGTCAGTGTGGAACTTTGTTTGAACAGGGGGAGTGGGCTTGGGCCGCTACCCCAGGAGCAAGATGCAGAGGAGGCACAGTGGCTGCACCTGCTGCTGTATTTCTGCTTCAGGAGCACCTGGTCTGCAGATTGTAGGGGGACCAAGTGACCACTCAGACAGTAATCACTCTTTCTTTGACCTGCTTGGATCTGGATTGCTGTGTTGGGTGGTGGTCCTGCGGTGTGTGACCAGTGAGCCACAGTGTGTGGGGTCTGTAGAGAGAGCACCGATCCCATAGCTAAGGCAGCTGCAAAAATTCCAGTGCTTTAGGATATAGCTCTCTCCAATCTGGAAGCAGAGTTCTACTTTGGCAAAGAGTTCAAAAGTTAAATAATTGGCCGCCAATACGACCAAGCACAGGAAACACAAAGGGATGATAAAATCTTTGGGGAGTGGAAAAAAAGGATCAAGGCATGGAGTGTGAGGAAGAAAGCAAAGTCAGAACTCTGGTTTCAAAATCCTCCAAGAAAAATATGAACTGGTTATAGGCCATGGAGGAGCTAAAGAAGGACTTCGAAAATCAAGTAAGAGAAGTGGAAGAAAAATTGGAAAGACAAATGAGAATGATGCAAGAAAATCATGAAAAGTGAGAAAACAGACTAATAAAGGAGACCCCCCCAAAAAATACTAAGGAAAATAACATCTTAAAAATAGACTAACTCAAATGGAAAAAGAGGCCCAAAAAACCAATGAGGAAAATAATGCTTTATAAAGCCTACTTTGCCAGATGGAAAAGGAATTTAAAAAACTCACCGAAGAGAATAACTCCTTCAAAATTAGATTGGAGCAATTGGAAGCTAATGACTCTAATGAGAAATCAAGATACTAGAAAACAGATCCAAACAAAAAAAAATAGAAGGCAATGTATAATATCTCGTTGGAAAAACTACTGACCTGGAAAATAGATCCAGGAGAGATAATTTTAAAATTATTGGTCTACCTGAAAGTGATGATTAAAAAAAAAAGAGTCTAGACACTATCTTTCAAGAAATTCTCAAAGAAAATTGTGCTTATATTCTAGAACCAAAGGGCAAAACGGGAATTGAAAGAGTTCACCAAATCGCCTCTTGAAAAAGGCCCCAAAAGATCCCAAAAAGAATACTACTAGGAATATGATAGCCAAATTCCAGAGTTCCCAGGTCAAGGAGAAAATACCGCAAGCAGTCAGAAAGAAACAATTACAGTATTGTGGAAATACAATCAGGATAACATAAGAGTAGCAGTTTCTACAGTAAGGTATCAAAGGGCTTGGCAGATGATATCCCAGAGATCAAAGGAGCTAGGACTAAAACCAAGAATCACCTACCCAACAAAATTGAGTATAATATGGTCATTCAATGAAATAGAGGATTTTCAAGTATTCTTTTTTTTAATGAAAACAGACTTTATTTTTTTATTTTATTTTTTTTTCAATGACTTGTTTATTTACTCTTAGATTACAAGATTCAGTTCCACAATCACTTGAATTTAAGATTTTCTCCTCTGCCTCCCCCCGCCCCAGCGGCATGCAATCATGTATAGAATCTGGAAATATTTTCACATTGTACAACAGTCTGGTTGTATAGAAGGGTCGTAACCAATGAGTGAACAATGGTAAAAAAGAAACAAAATCAGATATGAAAAAGAGCAATAGCATGTATTGCTTCAGTCTCCACTTAAACTCTAGTCTTTCTAGATCTTACTCTGAATGTAGATATCTCCTTCCATCCTGAGACTTGTGGAGTTGTATTATAGCTGTGTGTTGCTGAGAACAGTCCAGTTCATCAAGGTTGGTCATCACACATACGATGTGTCTGTCATTGTGTACAAATTTTTCCTGGTTCTGGTCTTCTCACTCAGCATCAATTTGTATAAGCCTCTCCAGGAAATTATGAAGTGCATCTCCTTCCCATTTCTTATAGCACAATAGTATTCCATTACATTCATATACCACAACTTGTTCAGCCATTCTCTAATTGATAAGCAACCCTTATATTTCCAGTTTTTTGCTACCACAAGGAGAGCTGCTATAAATATCCTTGTACATATGGGTCCTTTTCCCACTTCTGGGAGTTCTTATGGATATAACCCCAAAAGCGGTATTGCTGGGTCAAAGGGTATGCAATATTTATAGCCCTTTTAGCATAGTTCCAGATTGCTCTCCAGAATGGTTGTATCAATTCACAACTCCACCAACAGTGCATGAGTGTTCCAATTTTTCCACATCCTCTCCAGCATTTGTCATTTTCCTGTTTTGTCATCTTAGCCAATCTCACTGGTGAGATGTGGTACCTCAAAGTTGTTTCGATTTGCATTTCTTGAATTAATAGTGATTTAGAGCATTTTTCCATATGCTTAAAAATATCTTTAATGTCTGTCTCTGTAAATTGCCTGTTGATATACTTTGACCATTTATCAACTGGGGAATCACTTGTATTCTTATAAATTTTACTTAATTCTCTGTATATTTTAGAAAGGAGGCCTTTATCAGAGACACTGGTTGCAAATATTCTTTCCCAATTTCCCACTTCCCTCTTAATCTTGGTTACATTGGCTTTGTTTGTGCAGAAACTTTTCAATTTGAAGTAATCTAGGTTATCCATCTTGTATTTTATAATGCTCTCCAGCTC
>CM053581.1:60082677-60098650 GCA_028627135.1 Pseudochirops cupreus | reverse complement strand
AAGAGAGAGAGAGAGAGAGAGAGAGAGAGATCTTCCTAGCACTTAGCATAGTACCCCTGACGCATACTAGATATTTAATAAATGTTCATTGGCTATTGACTAGTCACTAAATTTATAGGAGTTAGCGTTGTCTTTTTACCTAGTTTATAATGTCCTCACTTTGGAGAACTTTCAGACCAGAGTTCAACAAAGAAAGAAGAAATTTTTATCTTTCTTCTCAATTTGGGAGCAGAAAATGAAGCCTTATAGGAGAAGTACAAAAGAAGCAGCCTGTGCTTAATAGATAAGCCTCAAACAAGTTCTCTATTTCCTCTTAGCATGTGCTGAGAGCTAATACCTATCTTAAAGGTTATAGTTCCATAGTTCTAAAGTAATTTACAGAATATATAATACAACCTCATTTTACTGATGAAGAAAACGGAAACAAGCACCTACTATGTGTTGAACATTTTGTAAATATCTCATTTGACTCTCACTGCAACCAGGAAAATAGACACTATTATACCCATTTTACACTAGAGGAAAATGATTCACACAGGTTTTAATTTACTTACCCAGGATCCCATAGGTGGTAAGTCTCTGAATTAAGATTTGAACTCATGCCTTCCTGGCTCTAGGCCCAGCAGTCTATCCAATAAACCATCTAGCTATATCCCAGAAACTGCTGCTCAATCCAAGGTCCCACAGGTAGCAAGTGCCAGAAGCAGAATTTGAACCTTGGTTCTTTGGCTCCAAATTCTAATATCTTAATCTGTACAGATTTATTCAGTATGAATTATGTACACGATGATTTTTCAAAACCAAGTTAGTAAGGTCCCATCATGGGACAGGGGAGTGTTTCTAAGGATGATTTCACCTCATTTATATTCAAGTATACACTTATTTCTGATTTGAATGTAAAATAGAAAAACAATTTGTATTATTATGGGTTGAGTCTTTACCATTGGTTAAACATGTAGTATCAAATAAGGAGCTTTACTCCTCAGTTATCAAAACTGTAAGTGAATGTTAAATTAGACTATCTTTCAATTCCATTGAAAGCTATAGTGTTCCATTCTAGCTAATAGTATTCTCTGACTGAAACAAAATTTACTTGCTAAGGTATGGAAGAAACACATGAAAAGTTTAAGACTTCAAGATCTGCTATTTATTTTTTTGGCTATCCCCTTTAATGATCCACACTATTACCCTTCTAAGACAGAATCAATTCCCTTTGACACTGACAGTGTAGATGGTGAAAAATGAATCACCCTGGCCAAACTGATGATTAGCTTTCATAAGCTATTGGAATATAAAGGTGAATTTTTTGTATAACGCAAGCGTATATAAAACTTATGTGATACTCAGTGACTTTGCTATATAATTGGTATGAATTAAAAGGGGCAAAAAACACATTGCTATATAAGAAGGCTTCCTAAAAGTAGGGGGAGGGATTCCAGCTGGAAGTTAAAAGTATTGGAGTAGAAGGGAGACAAAATGAGAGGGGAAAAAGTTGAGGGAAAAATAGCTTCAGGAAAGTATAAGATATGTTCAGAGCATGACGAATAAGTCCACTTGCTATAAAAAAGTAAGTTGAAAATTTGAGGAGGAGAAGCATTTGATAATCAACCTGGAAACACAGGTGAGCTCAAAGTTGTGAAATGACATGAATATCAACTTTAGGAGTTTTAGTTTTATCCCCTAAGCAAACGACAGCTATTAAAGACTTTTGTACAAAATGAGAAAAATATGATAAAAATCATATGATAGAAGATTAATGTTGGTGCATTTGTAACAGGGGCAAACTATAGCTCCACAGAGATGGAATATACCTTGACTTATTGCTAAAGAGAATTCATGATTTGATGCTTATTATTGATCCTTTGGTCCCTGTGTTGGGATGGAGATGGATGACCTTAAACATGTAATTTTGTGACTTCCAGTGACAAAAGTTCTTTGACTTCATATTAAATAGCATCTGTAACTACAGGCTTATTGTTGGTCCCTTAATTCTTGTGAAGAAGGGAAGAAGCTGTGGCAATTTCCTTCCTCCTTCCCTTCCTCACTTTTTTCCTCCCTTCCTTTCTCTCTCTCTCCTCCCCCTTCCCTTTCCTTTCCTCCCTCTACTCTCTGTCTTTGTTTTCTCCCCTTAATTCCCATTCCCTTTGAGAATATAATTTGGCTAGTCTCTCCCTCGATGGTCTTTTGGTTAAGGTAGGGAAGGGGAATGTTCACCATTTGGAAGCAACAATGACAGGATTCATGCCCTAGCCTAAGAATCATTTAAAATATGTTTTCCATTTCTATTCAAGAGTGAGAATATAATCAACCAGAAAGTGTGAGAAAAGTGTGATTTCTCTCTCTTCTCTCATAACATAAACTCAGTCTAAAACATAAACAGTCTAGATGAACTTAGAGCTAGCAGCCTATTTATGGCAAGGGGATACGCCTGCTCTAACCTTACAGGTTACATATATGAAGTATATTTTGAAAGATACTTGAAGCTGAAAAACTAGTTAGAAAGCCAGAATATTTGTTGTGATCAACAGAACCTTCCAAAGTCCCAAATATCTCGCATATGATAGTAAATATTTGTTGAATGGAATTCAATTAGCAAGCTAATATCAAAAACTATGAGAAAGAGGTGACACATTTTCAGGGGCTTATTTTTTTCTCCACTGTTTATACATAAAAGTTCTTCATTAAAAATAAATAATCTTATCTCTATTGACATGCTCAGAAGAAATGTGGCATAATGGCTAGAGAGATGACTTAATAGTTAGAAAGGTACTATATACCACCGCCATTAGTACAACTTACTGCTACGATGCTGCTGTCACTGCTATTACTGCTGCTACTACTACTACTACTGCTACTACTACTATTACTACTACTACTACTACTACTACTACTACTACTACTACTACTACTATTACTACCACTGATACTACTACTACTACTACCACTTCTACTACCAGTGCTAAAATTCAAGGCAATTTGTTTTCATGCACTTGCCAGATATATCCAATGGTGCAGAGAACGTCTAGTGGAAATGGGGAAAGAGATGGAAATTTCTGAAGGTCATAGTTGCATAGTATCAAGGTCCAAAAAATAGAAGGGACCTCAAAGTCTATCAGGTCCTCAATTTACAGATGAGACAAGGCAAATTCTGGGAGGTTACATGGATTAGTCAAAGTAACAAAGATAATAAATGTCAGAGATGACATCTGAACCCTGGTCTTCTAACTACAAAGAAGTCTAGGCCTCATTGGGAAATTAGTTTAAACATACAGTTAACAAATAGGATATTGGTGAATCTCAACTAATTAGGCTATTATTGGTATCCTAGCTACCTACACTATACAAAATGATAAATACGTGATTTGCCTAATGATAATATTAATAACCTGAATGTTATACTGGGTACCATATGGGGTGTAAAGGGTTGAAGACCTGGGTTCACATCAGAAACAGGAAATTTCTAGCTGCACATACCCTGAGGAAGTCTATTAGTCACCTTAAGCCTCTGTTTACACATCAGAAAACAGTCATATCTATCTCATGTTTGTTGTAAAAATCAAATGACAGGGAGCCAAGATGACTGAGTAAGCAGCAAGTCACTCTCACCCTCCCTTATTAACCTAGAAAAACCTAGAAAACACATCCCCAGGAAAAATCAGAGAAGAGTGGAATCAGCAGAAAGACATAGTGTAAGAGTCTTTTAGCTCAGAAGGCTAGGGGGATTAATAGAAAAGACCATTCTTGCTAAGTCTGAAGGGTCCAGTACAGCATAAGAGGCATCTTGGCAAGTCAGCAGGAAGGCCAACCTCAGCAAACCAGTGGGAGATCCTGAACCTCAGGGAGGTGCAGCAGGTAAGCAACAATGCAAGGAACCCACCCTCCCTCACTTGCTTTGGAATGAACAGGGGAACTGGAAGATGCCAGCACAGAGAACTACCATGAGCTCTGGTAGATATGCATCCACAAGCAGCAGAGCCTACCTATGCTGTAGCACAGACCCAGGTGAGGATGTGCCCTCCAGTGGCCAGACCATTCCCACCACCATGCTCCAGGCTACTAGGTTAAGTATACACCCAGGGAAATGCAGAAAAATCCAACCTGACTTCCGCACACACCAGCCATCACAACCAGATCCAATTGAGGACCAGGTAAGCTACCAAACCCCTACAGCTTCCGGCTGCCAGCATATAAGGCCCCAGCACATAATCCAGTAAGCAGGCCCCTAGCTGTCAGTACACGGAGCAAGAAAGAGACAGTGACTCAGGTGCCCCAGAAGCAGAGATTGACTTTAAAAGCCAGGAACAAAGCAACCACCATGAGTGACTATAGGTAATTATTGTGGTGACAGGGAAGATCAAGATACAAATTCAGGAAAGGACAACATCGAAAGTATACATACACACACCCAAAATCTAAAGGGGAATATGAATTGGTCTCAAGCCCAAAAAGCCTTCCCATAAGAGCTCAAAAAAAGATTTTAAAAGTCAAATCAGAGTAAGAGAAAAAAATCAATAATTCCCTTTAAAATACAATAAAATAAAAAATGAAAAAAAGTACACTGAGGAGAAGAATTCCTTAAAAAGTAAGATTGGTCAAATGGAATAGGAAGTACAAAATCTAATAGAAGAAAACAATTCATTAAAGGTTAGAATTGGGCAAGTGGAAGGTAATGACTCTATGAGACAGCAAGAATCTGTCAAGCAAAATCAAAATAATGAAAAAAATAGAAGAAAACATAAAATACCATATTAGAAAAACAACTGACCAAGAAAATAGAACCAGAAGAGATAATTTAAGAATTATTGTTTTTCCTGAAAGCTGTGATCAAAAGAAAAAAAGGACCAGGAGAACATCTTTCAAAAAATCATCAAAACTGCCCTCAGATCCTAGAACCAAAGGGTAAAATAGTCATCAAAATAATTCACTGATCACCTCCTGAAAGAGCTCCCAAAATGGAAACTCCAAGGAATATTTTAGCTAAATTCCAGATTAAGGAGATTAAGATGCATGTACATCTATATACATATATTATTAGATTAAGGAGAAAACATTGAATTAAACACAAAGAAAAAATGCAAATATAATGGAACCAATGTTAAAATTATGCACTACCTTGGAACTTCTACATTAGAAGTTCAGAAGGCTTAGAATATGATACTACTTAAGGCAGAGGAGCTTGAATTACAACTAAGAATCAATTACCCAGCAAAACTGAGCATAATCTTTCAGGGGAGGGAAGGGACATTCAATGAAATTGGGGATTTACAGATATTCGAATCCCTGTGATCTTTTATTGTAGAAGCTTCTAGGTCCTTTGTGATCCGACTCTAATTCCATGATATTTGACTTGTTTCTTTATTGCTGCTTATAGTATTTTTTTAAATTGAATTGGTTTATTTACTTTTAGTTTACAACATTTAGTTCCACAGTCCCTTGAGTTTGAGATATTCTTTGCTCCCTCTCCCCCCTCCCCGTCATGGCGGCATGCACTCAGATACAGGACCTGCAAATATCTTGCCATTAATCATTAGTCAGGTTGTAAAGAAGAATTGAAACTGATGGAATGATCAATGGGAAAGAGAGAACAAAAGAAAAAAAAACAAGAAAAAGAAACAGAGCAAGTAGTTTGTTTCAATCTGCACTCAGACTCCTGTACTTAACTGATTGTGTTATTCTCTCCTTGCACCAGAACCAATGAGGGAAAAGCTCATATAATGCTCATCTCCCTCCCTTCTTTCCCTCTACTATAATGTTTTTATGCCTCTTTGTGTGGCATAATTTACCCTTTTCTGCTTCATTCTTTCCTCTTCTTCCATTGCAGTCCCTTAATAAGGTATTTTTTTGGCACTTTGTGTATTTATACCCACACCCTCCATTTGTCTATATCCCTTTTAGATATCACCATAGGTATAGAATTCATGATATTAACAGGTATCAGCTACCCATATAGGGATGTAAACAGTTTGCTCTTATTAAATAACAAGTTGTGTGTGTGTGTGTGTGTGTGTGTGTGTTTCCTTATTTACCTTTCTATGTCTCTCTTGAGTCTTGTAATTGGAGGTTTAATTTTCCATTGATCTCTGGCTTTTTCATCAGGAATGTCTGGAATTCTGTTATATCACTGAATTACCATCTACTTGCCTGGTAGATTATGCTCATTTGCTCTGCATAAGTGATCCTTGGTTGTAAGCCAAGCTCTTTTGCCCTGCAAGAAATCATATTCCAGTTCTTCTTATCTTTCAGTGTTGAAGCTACAAGTTCCTGTGTGATCCTCACTGTGGTTCCGCAATATCTGAGTTGTTTCTTTCTGGCTGCTTTGTAGTATTTTCTCCTTTACCTCATAGTTCTGGAATTTGGCTACAATGTTTCATGGACTTTTTAATTTGGGATCTCTTTCGGGAAATGTCTGGCAGATTCTTTCCATTTCTATTTTGACCTCTGATTCTAGGATCTCAGGGCAGTTTTCCTTGATAAGCTCTGGGAAGTTATGGCCCAGACTCATTTTTTCATCATGCTTTTCTGGTAAACCCATAATTCTCAGATTATCTCTCCTGGATCTGTTTTCTAGGTCAGTTATTTTTCCTTTGAGATATTTTATCTCTTTTTCTAATTTTTCCTTCTTGATGTTTTGTTTGACTGATTCTTGGTTCCTCATAGAAACATGAGCTTTAATTTGATTGAACCTAATTTTTAGCAAATTATTTTCCTCAGTTAGTTTTTGAAGCTCCTTTTCCATATGTCCAGATTTCATTTTTAGTTCACACATTTTACTTTTTAAGGAGCTGTTTTCTTCATTGTAATGTTTTTTTTTTCTAATTTTGCAATTTTTATTTTAAAAGAGGTTTTGATTTTATCTTCTGCCTCTCTTATTTGGATTTCAAAGTTCTTTTTGAGTTCATCTAGGACTGCTTTCTGTGCCTGAGACCAGTGCATAACCCCTGTTAAGGCTTAAGTTGTGGGTGTGGAGTCAATACTGTCTCCTTCTGAATTTGGTTCCTCCTTCTCACAGTAATAGGATTCCAGAGTCTTTGTCTTTGTAGCGTGCTTTTTTCCCCATTTTGAGGCAGGACCTTAGCCACATCCTTTCTCTGGGGTTCCTAAGCCTTTACTGCTTAAAATTTTTTCCCTGGGGCAATAATTACTGTATTTTCAGGGTCAGAGGGGGGAATTGTAGCTGCAGAGGTTCACTCTGCCATCCTGGTGCCTGGAAGTTCAGATAGGGGATTTTTTAATTTCCAGGCTGTGGATGAGTAGTCTCAGGAGTAGTTGCTAACCTGGCAACAGGCCATGCCTTTATCTCTTACCCAGCTCCGCCTGATCCTGCCCTGTGGCAGTAAGCCTTGGAGTGGCCCTTGTGGTTGGTGGATCAACTGGCTTCGTTGGGCCTCTCATCGCATGTTACATCATCTGAGCCTCTTGGCACACTGCCCCTGCTTTTCCATCCAGGCCTTCTGCTTGTAGTATTTTCTCCTTGAAACAATTATTCTGGAATTTGACTACAATGTCCATTGGAGTTTTCAATTTGGGATCTCTTTCGGGAGGTGGTGGGTTTATTCTTTTCATAACTATTTTACCTTCTGTTTCTAGGTCCTCATGGCAGTTTTTCCTTAGTGATTTCTTGTGAAATGTTGTCTAGGTTCTTTTTTTCATTATGGCTTTCCAGTAGACTAATAATTTTTAGATTATCTCTCCTGGATCTGTTTTCTGGGTCAGTTGATTTTTCAATGAAATATTTCACATTTTCTTTTATTTTTTCATTCTTTCCATTTTGTTTCACTGATGTTTAATGCCACATTGTGTCATTAGGTTCAATTTTGTCTAATCCTATTTTTTATCCAATTATTTTCCTCATTGAGTTTTTAACTTCCTTTTCCATTTGTTCAGCCTTTTCTTTTAAGGAGCTATTTCCTCCAGTTAGATTTTGTACCTCTTTTCTCATTTGACATATTTTGTTTTTTAAGGAGTTGTTTTCTTCAGTGATATTTTTTCCATTTTTTCAATTGTATTTTTAAAATAATTTGTTTTCTACTAATCTAATTTGGTTTTTAAAATCCTTCTTGAACTCCTCCAATAGTGCTTTTTGGGCTTGACATCAGTTCATATTCCCTTTTTGGGTTTCTGATGTTCAATAGGTTCCTTAGGTTCTAATAGGTTCAATGCTATTTTCTTCTGTATTTGGTTCTTCTTGCTCACTATAATAAGATTTTATTGTCTTTGTTTTTCCAATTTGCTTTTTGTCCACTGTGATTGCCTATTTCTTGGCTTTCAAAGTGGATCTCTGCTTCTGGGGTATAGAGGGCTCTGACCCATGCTTCTTATGCTGGGAGTTAGGGGCCAGGTTATTGGTTTTGTGTGCTGTGGCCCCTGAGTGCCTAGACTGAGTCCAAGGCCAGGACTTTCAGTATTTCCCTGGGGTTACACCAAAGTGCTCAGCATGAGTTGTAGGGGAGGGGTGCTCTGGCCACTTCAGGATTTCACCTCTCTACTTCTGGGTTAGAGCTCAGGCAGGCTCAGTTGCTGATGTCCAAGTCATTCTGTTGTCTGTCAATTGCTGTGATTGTGTGAAGACACACCTGGGGTTCTGGTGCTAGCACTTGCTGTCTCCACCTCCCCCCCTCCCCCAGGTGTTTAGGATCTCCCACTGGTGAGCTGAGATGGGGCTTGTTGGGACACCTCCATTTCTGCACATTAGACTCAGCACAGCCACAACCACACCCTTCCTCCAGGTTTCCAAAGCTCCTCATGGTTCCGCTATTTCAGAATTTTACAGTGGGGCAATATTCTCTGGGTTTTCAGGGTCAAAGAGTGGGATGAGGCTATTGTTTACTCTGCCATCTCAGCTCCTGGAAGTTCTGGTAGATAATTTTTAAATACCCAGAGTCTGTTCTGATAGCCCAAAGAGAAGTTGTTGGTGCTGCCACAGGTCCTTCCCAGCTCCAAACAAACCCCCATCCTGAGGTGAGAGGGCTGGGAGTTGCCCTTGCATTGGATGAGTCAGATTGCCTGGGCTTGCTCAGGTTCCACAAGTGCTGGGTCTGTGTTAGTGCAGCCCACACACTGTATGCTCTGTTCAACCCTACCCAACCACACTTTTCTGGGATGGAAACCTGCCACTCTCTGTCTCCCAAAGGATTTTACCACTCTAAAATCCATTCATATTCACTTTGTAGAGGTACTTGAAGGAATTCACGGGTGAGTTCAAGTAAGTTCCTGCTTCTACTCCACTATCTTGGCTCCATCCGCTGGATGAATATATTATTTTAATTACCCAGAGTCATGAAGAAGAAGTAAAATACTTAAATAAACTTATTTCAGAAAAAGAAATTTTACAAGCTATCAATGAATTCCCTTAAGTGAAATATCTAGGGTCAGATGGATTTACAAGGGAATCCTATCAAACATTTAAAGAACAATTAATCATGATACTATATAAACTATTGGGAAAATAGACAAAGAAGACATCCTACCAAATTCTCTTTATGACCCAAATATGGTACTGATACTAAAAACCAGGAAGAGGCAATACAGTGAAAGGAAAGTATAGACCAATTTTCCAAATGAATATAGATGCAACAATCTTAAATACAATATTAGCCAAAAAATATTACAGAAACTTATCACAAGACTAATACATTTGATCAGGTGGGATTTATACCAGAAATGTAGGGCTGGTTCAATATTAGGAAAACCATCAGCCTAATTGACCATATCAACAAAAATACTAACAGAAGCCGTATAATTATCTTAATTGATGCAGAAAAAGTTTTTGACAGAATAATACACACATTCCTATTGAAAACACTAGAAAACATAAGAATGAATGGAATCTTCCTTAAAATGATAAGTAGCATATATTTAAAATCATCAGTAAGCATCATATGTAATGGGGATAAGTTACAAGCTTTTCCAGTAACAACAAGGGTGAAACAATGGTGTCTGTCATCACCACAGTTATTCAATATTGTACAAGAAATGTTAGATTTAATAACAAGAGAAGAAAAAGAAATGGAGAGAATCAGAACAGGCAATGAAGAAACAAAGCTATCAATCATTGTTGATGATATGATGATATAGAGAATCCAGTAAAAAAAAAAAACTACCTGAAATTAAAAAAAAAAACTTTAGCAAAGTTGCAAGATGTAAAATATATGCACATAAATCATTGGCATTTCCATATATTATTAACAAAGCATAACAGCAAGTGATAGAAAAAGAAATTACATTTAAAATTATTATAGATATTATAAAATTTTTGGTAATCTAATAACCAAAACAATCCCAGGAACTATATGAACTCATTTACAAAACACTTTTCACACAAATAACCTCAGATCTAACTATTTGGAAAAGCATCAGTTCCTTGTGGGTAGGCTGAGCTAATATAATAAAAATGATAATTTTACCTAAATTAATTTACTTATTCAGTGCCATAGCTCTCAAACTACTAAAAAGTATTTTATAGAGCTAGAGAATGGAATAGCAAAATTCATCTGGAAGAACAAACGGTCCAGAATATCAAGAGAATTTATGAAAATAAATGCAAGGGAAGGTGGCCTAGCAATGCCAGATATTAAATTGTATTATAAAGCATCAATTATCAAAACCACTTGGTACTGGGAAAGAAATAGAGTGATGGTTCAGTGGAATAGGTTAGGAATATAAGATGCAGTAGTAAATTACTATAATAATCTATTGTTTGACAAACCCAAAGACACCAACTTCTTGAATAAAAGCTCATTATTTGACAAAATCTACTGGGAAACTGGAAAATAGTATGGCAGAAAATAGTCATAAGCAAATATCTTTCACCATATACTAAAATCAATATGGGTACAATATTTAGGTATAAAAGCTGAAACTGTAAGCAAATTGGGAGAGCAAGGAATAGTTTTCCTGTCAGATTTATGAAGAATGGAAGAGTCTTTGACCAAATAAGAGATAGAGAACATTACACAATGCAAAATGGCTAATTTTGACTACATTTCATTGAAAAGTTTTTGCTAAAACAAAATCAATGTAGCCAAGATTAGGAGGGAAGCAAAAAATTGAGAATTTTTTATAGTCTGTGTCTCTGACAAAGGGATCATCTCTAAGATATATAGAGAGAACTGAGTCAAATTTATAAGAACAGAAGTCATTCCACAATTCATAAATGGTCAAAGGATATGAGTAGATAGTGTTCAGATGAAATCAAAGCTATCTATAGTCATAGGAAAAATGCTCTAAATCACTATTGATTAGAGAAATGCAAATCAAAACAACTCTGAAGTTCCACATTACATCTATCATATGATCTAACTTGACAAAACAGGAAAATTACAAATGCTAGAGAAGATGTGGGGAAATTGGAACACTAATGAATTGTTGGTGGAGTTGTGAACTGACTTAATTATTCTGAAGAGCAATTATGAACTATGTCCAAAGAGCTATAAAAATGTGCATATCATTTTACCCAACAATGCCACTTTTAGGACTGTATCCCAATGAGATCATACAAATGGGAAAAGGACCAACATGTACACATATATTTATAGCAGCTCTTTTCTTGGTGGCAAAGAATTAGGTATTGAGAGGATGCCCATCAGTTGGGGTATGACTAAATGAGTTGTGATATATGAGTGCAATGGAATACTATTTTGCTATAAGAAATAGTGAGGAGACAGACTTCAGAAAAATGTGGAATGATTATGAACTTATCCTGGGTGAACCAAGGAATATTTTACATAATAACAGCCACAATATGTGATGACTAACTTTGATAAACTTATCTCTTCTTAGCAATGAAAGGATCTAAGACAACTCCAAAAGACTTAAGATAGAAAATGTCCACAACCTGGAAAAGAACTATGTAGTCTGAATGGAGATTAAAGTATATTATGTACTATCTCTCTTTTTTGTTTCTTCTTTATCATGTTTTCTCCCATTGGTTCTAATTCTTCTTTATATATATGTAGCATGCAATTTTGAGGTAGGGTAGGGGAGAGATGGGGTGAAGATTTGTAACTCATAATCTTTTGGAAGTGAATGTTGAAAACTAAAAATAATTAAATATTTTTTTTTTAAAATCAAATTAAACATATACACGAAATCCTATTCCTTTTAATATGCTAAATGCCAGCTAATTGTATGACTAATTTGATCATAGTTTTGTTTGCTTTCCTTCTGCTATTACAGTATAGTGACACATAACCAACTAGCACTTATAATTTAGAACTATCATATTTGAAGCAGGATGATAGATCCAATGAGAGATATGAGGTATAGGAGGTATGGTGCCTACTTTTTCTGTACAGCAGTCACATAGAATTATATAAATTCACAGTTAAAAGGAACCTCAAAGTTTCTCTATCCATGCCTTACCTAACACAGTGTTGACAATGAATTGCACAGACTCTGGCTCAAACTTTCTAGCGACAGAACACTCGCCTCTTTCTATGATAGATCATCCACTTTTTGTAACATTATTTATTATTAAGTTTCTCCCTCATTCATATCATTTCAAGTCTTAATATGCCTCTCTGAAATCTCTGTATATTCTATTCACTTCTTTGCCCTAGGGAAAAGAAAATAAAACATAACAAAAGAAACAAAACCAAATAACTATCTCTAATCCTTGTTTCATATAGCATACCTTGAAATATTTAGAGACAGCAAGTACATTCATACAAAGTTTACTATTCTTTAGAATGTTTCCTATTTCTATACCTGATCAATATCAGTTATGCTCTATTTTCTTCTCGTGGTACTATTCATGCTCATAGTATGTATTTATTTTTCTAGTTTTTCTCTACCACTTCTCTACTACTTATATTCAGCATTTTCAAAATTTGATTTAGCATACCTCTGATGACTATCTCCTATATATTGTCCATAGTGAATAATAAAACATGTAGAATTGTAGAGGTGATATTCAAAAAGTATAGAAAATATTCATGAAATTTATAACTTTTGAAAAGTCAAGAAACAAAGTTCCACATGTTAGGATTGTCCACTTCCTTGCAACTAAGTATAAAAATTTCAGTTCTACAAGTATTATAAGGTGGCAATTAACAGGATTTGTGATGAGATGGTAAAATTGCTGAGATAATGATTCTTGCTACATGTCCTCTCATTGGACTAGGTAGTTGAAGGAAAAAAAAAACTTGCAGATTACAAGCCTTATAATGAATGTTTCTGTTCTTTGAGAGAAGACAGGTTGTGAAGGATCATTTTTCTGAGTAAAGATGATTAAGTATTAAGAGGTTATACACAAATGAGTAGCTATTGAAAAATAAAACAAAACAAAAATACTTCCAGTAGGTAAAGAACTTCAATTTTAACAAATCTCTAATGATGGGTATTAATCAATTATAATTGTTTTACCTGGTTTTCACCAATGTTTCATCACATAGTGTCACAAAAGGTAATATATTAAGCAACAACAAATAAAGTACATCTAATGAGAAAGTTCCTTCCGTGTCCTAAAATAGCTCATTCCTCAACTTCACAGGAAACCTCAGATTATAAATCAGAGTATGAAAGATCAGTTCAACAAAATGAAGCCTTTCCATGCGAGGAGAAAAAAGGCACTTACTGTGACAACCGGCAGGCATAACAACTTCAGAGATGATCTATACAATTTTGTCCTGATCTGTTCAATAATAACAAAGCCTAGAAATCATTGGCATCAATGGGAATTGATGGGAATGGGAAATCAAATCATTGCATAGAAAAGGGAAATCATACTTATTTTTTATGCATAAGAAAAACTAAAATTAAAATTGGTCATTTCAGTCCTTTCTAAAATATCATGCTAAAATAATTGGGAGAATGGTTACATATTAGAGTCATAATTCCTTCCTGCCCAGGTAGTAATAAGATGTCACAAGATATTTTCCCCCTCATAAGCCACAAACTATTGGGTAAAATGTATGGTGACTTCATCCTTTATGCATTCCTAATGTTTTCAAAGGATTATTATTTAAATTAAGACTTCTATTTGGAAATTTGACAAAGTGCTTTGGTTTAGTAACAATTAAATGAGACCCTCTACACGTATGTACATTTTAGAGTCTAAACGACAAAACATTGAAAAATAAAAACAAATTAAGAAAATGTAATTTTTGTCAAATAAATATAGAATAAAATTCTGAGTGAAGTTGACTAACATCATGAAACATGTAGACAAAGCAAAAATATGACATAAAATATAAATTAATATATTTCCAGGGGTTGTTTCTAGAAATAAATATAAAAGATACAAAAAGCCCAGTGTAGGTGAAACATGGAGTCCCAGGGCAAGTCAAATAAAAAGAATACTTTATGAATGTCATAGCTCATAGCAATAATAACTTCATGTCAACAAATGAATCTACTTATTTCTTTATTATTGAACGTGTATCTGAAAATCACAATCCTTGTTACTACATTGTTTTATTCAGCAGTCTGATGTTTTCACCTCATGCGTTGCTTCTTTCTGACTTAGGTCAAATTTATTTTTCATTTCAAAGTGTTGTACAACTATTTTATGCTGAAATTCTGACCCATTTTTTGCATTATTCTTCGGTGTTGGGGTTTATGAAGAAAAATTAGGTGAAGGGGAAATAGTTTGGAGAGAGTCTGATTGGTATTTGAAACCAGTTTTCAGTACATATTTTGAAAAGTAACCCCACCACGCTCATATGTCTCTCAATGGATGTCTCTCTACTTCTTGCTTTCTCTCTCTCTGTGTCCATCTCTGTATCACTATTTCTCTCTGTCTCTGTTTCTGTCTCTGTCTCTCTTATTCTCATTCTGTCTCTCTCTTTCTCTCTCTCTCTCTCTCTCTCTCTCTCTCTCCCTCTCTCTTTGTCTCTCTCTGTCTCTGTCTCTCTGTCTCTTGCTCTGTCTCTCTCTCCTTCTTTCTTTCTCTTTCTCTCCCCCCCTCCCTATCTATGTCTCTCAGTCTCTATCTTTCTAATTTCCCCAGGTCCCATGGGTAAAATCATCATCTTTTTGTGCAAAGACAACTTTCAAATATTTTTATCCAAACTTCATCTCCCTTCTGATTTCAAGTCTTACATTATGAACCAGCTGTTGGATACATTCACGGGAAATTTCATAGTTGTATAACATTCCATGTGGCAAAACTGCTCATTATATTTATTTTTGAGGCTACTTTTCTTTTAAGCATCCTTATTTCTCTTTTGGATCAACCATTCTTCTGCCCCTTCAAATCTCTGTTCCATCTTCTCAACTCTTCACTCTCCTTCACTCATCACTAACAGACAAGTCTTGTTAATTCCCAATAGACAGTCATTACACTATACCTCATCACTCAATTAGCTGATTGCAATCAGTTACTAATAGTTTTACCAGTTATAGTTTTTCTCCTTTTCAACATAACATTCATATAGCTACCAAGTTTCTGTTCCTCAAGCTGACCACTATCCATGTTACTCCATTGCTTAATAAGCATCAGCAGCTCCCTGTTGTTATTGGTAATAAATATAAATTCCTGCCTTTAATGTTCAAAACCATCAATTAGTTGAATCTAATCTACTTTTTTAAATTATTAATTAATTTATTTTTAGTTTTTAACATTCATGTCCACAAGATTTTGAGTTACAAATTTTCTCCCCATCTTGCCCCTACCACCCACCCCACGATATTGAGCCTACTGAATGTCAATTCTCCCAATCTCTTCTTTCTTACCTTTCCCCAAATTCCCCCCCCTCAACTTTTTAGTGGGGCAAAATAAATTTCTGTAGCCCAGCACCAGTATATCTTATTTCCCAGTTGCATGTAAAAAACAATTTTTTTTAACATTTGTTTTTAAAACTTTGATTTCCAGATTCTTTTTCTTCTTCCCTCCTCACCCACCCCACTAGAAAAAAGAGCAATTCAATACAGGTTGTACATGTGTAGTTATGCAAAACATTTCCATAGTAGTGATATTGTGAAAGACTAACTATATTTCCCTCCTTCCTATCCTGACTCCACTTGTTCTATTTTC
>CM053581.1:60064552-60082177 GCA_028627135.1 Pseudochirops cupreus | reverse complement strand
GGCTTCAGGCCAGGCTGGTTTCGGTTCGCAGTGCTGATATGGTTCCTCGTAGCCAAGCTGACTTTAGTGGGAAGTATCTTTGTGTGCGTTTTGGAGTTCTAGGATTGGTTTAGAGTCCTATTTTATGGGTATTTTCGGGTGGCTATATGAGAGCTGCGATGTGTTGCTGCTGCTACCCCGCCATCTTGGCTCCGCCCCCAACACCTGTTCTTTCTTACAAGTAGCCTCTGAAAACTCAAGGCTGTTACCATATTATTCTAAGGTATTTACATAGAATTCTTAAGGATTTTTTCGTGATATTTTAAAGTGAAAAATGAATTATTCAGGTATTATTTCCAAAATAAAATACAAGGGACTAGAATGGACACAGTTACATTGGGAAATAGAAAATATTTTAACCAGCAAGATCTATAAAGAACATGCAGAAATGAAAAATTATGTTGATAAAATGGCTACAGAGACAAACTCTTTTAGCAAACAATAACTCATTTGTGGTGACAATCTCTCTCATTTTGTTTTTGTCATTTTCAGAACAAGAAAATTTGCTTCATCTAAGCATTTAACAAAATAATGTTAAAAGAACATAGAACCAAGAACAGAATATTCTACTAATTATATATTTCCATTTTAATTTTGAATATCTAGACTGCATCTCCTGATCTTGTTCATCATAACCACAAGGGGGGATATGCAGTTTAATTGATATATGGGATTCTGAGACTGGAAACTCTCTCTTCCACTGCAAATTAGTGATTATTTTTCTATTTATACTCTTGAAAAATTTTGAGGTCACATAATACAACTAAGTGATTTGCACAGCATTACACGCCAGTATATGAGAGGCATAAAACATGAGCATGTGCTTCCTCTCTTAGAGACTAGATGCCTATCTACTAACTCATGATGCTTTATGAGATATTTTCTTAAATGTTTTGCTCAGGGCCAGTAATATGACACCTATATTATTTCCTTGATCATAAAGGAAATTTTTCCAGGAATGAAATCTTAGTTTACAATACTCCATTTTTCTTGAATATTTGGTGGCTTTTAGTAAACCGCATTAACTTTGACAAGTGCTTACAAACCGGCATATACTGTTTTTTTTTTATCTTTCCTCCCAGAATCAAATAATTTTCTTCTCTTCTCTTCTCTTCTCTTCTCTTCTCTTCTCTTCTCTTCTCTTCTCTTCTCTTCTCTTCTCTTCCCTTCTCTTCTCTTTTCTTCTCTTCTCTTCTCCTCATCTCTATTATTGCTCTGTCTCCATCTCTCTTTGTGTCTGTCTCTGTTTTTCTATTTCTCTGTTTCTGTCTCTATTTGTCTCTGTCTCTCTTCCCCTGTGTCTCTTTCTGTGTCTCTGTCTGTCTCTGTCTCTCTCTCTGTCTCTCTCTGACTCTGTCTCTGTCTCTTTCTCTCTGTCTCTGTCTCTGTCTCTCTCTCTGTCTCTCTGTCTCTCTGTCTCTCTCTCTCTCTCTTTCCGTCTCTCTCTTTTTTTCTCTCTCTCATCAATTTCCACATCAGTAACACAATAATTATTAAACATATATGTACCTAATGGCATAATATCAAAATTATTTTGAGGTATCATATAAAATCTTTTTTTTTGTGGGAATTTCAGATAAGCCATAACAACTTCTATTTTTGTAATACTTTTGACAACCTGTCACTGAGTTTGTTCTAAGAAAAAACAACAAAATTAGGTTGTGCATCCACATTTCATTTCTCTCAAAATCTGATGACATGCATTGCATGAGAGTTACCATCCAGAACTAGGTCCCCCAAAGAGGGCCAGTCCAGAACTGTCTAGATTTGGAATCTGGAGGTACAAAGTTATATGCCCTTCAAAGAGCAGGTATTCCTTGGATATGCCAATCAACTCTGATTGGTCAACACACTGGCAGGTGGGCTATATTAAAATAAAAGTCTTGAATATGTGACTTAGGTCACTTAATCCTAGTCCAAGACCCTTTCAACAGGGGCTAATATCACCCACCATTATTCTATTGCTCTGCAAAGGAAATAGCTATTCCATCAGACCTCACCACCACCACCACCATCCTACCAGACTCCTCCCAATCTTGAGTTATCTAGGCAGAAGAATCTGTCTCCACCCAAGACTGGGCAGCTTCCAATGCAATCTCATTATCAGTAATGTCCTTCCAAAATTTTTTCAGAAAGGTACTGGCTGGGGTGAAGCTCTGAGAATCATTTATCACACTTTACACATAGTCTCTCATTTAACCCTCACAACAACACATAGAGATAGGGACATTTTGTATTAGTATGTATGTTTTATAAATAAGAAAACTGAGGCTCAGAAAGCCAAGCAATTTGAATAGGATTTCATAGCTAATAAATGTCAGGGGGAGGATTTGAGCTTAGGGAAGTTAGGTTCATCATTCTTGTTCAGTCACTTTTTTCAGCTGTGTCTGATTTTTTCTGACCTCTTGTGAGGTTTCCTTTGCAAATATCCTGGAATGGTTTGCCATTTCCTTCTCCAGATCATTTTATATATGAGGAAACTGAGACAAGCAGGGTTAAAGAACTTGCCCAGGGTCACATGGCTAGCAAATACCTGAGGCCAGATTTGAACTCCAGGGCATAAATCCTCCTAACTCTGATGAGCTGTGCCACCTAGCTTCTGAAGAACTTGAGTAGACATTATAGATTGTTAATTTGTTGTTAGAAGACCTACATTCAATTACCAAGCCTTTGTAAACTTGGATAAGATACTTTTTAGTGTGCTTTTTTCCACCCATTTTTATTTTGAGTTTCAAAGGAACACAAGATATCAGGAACGTTCTCCTGGATAATCATTAGCAATAAAATATCTAAGTTATTTCTTTGAACATGACTTTTAGGCTTTTCAAGGAATTCTTATCTTCGGTGATTTTTTATGCTTCTTTTGTCATTTGGTCAATTATTTTTTAAAGTTTTATTTTTTCAGTATTTATTTGTCTTTCTTTAACCAAGCTGTTATTTATCTTTTCACAATTTTCTTCCATTACTCATTTCTTTTCCCAGCTTTTCTTCTACCACTCTTATCTATTTCATTTAATTCTTCTAGGAAATCTTGCTGTGTTTGATTCCAATGTGTTAGATTTGCTGATGTTTTTTTGTAGTTATTTTCACAATTTTCTCTTTTTGAATTTATGCCTTGGTATTCCCAGTGATCATAGTAAATTTTTATAGTTAAAATCTATTTTTGTTATTTGCTCATTTTTCCAGCCTTTTTTTTTTAACTTTTAAGTTTATGTAACAAAGTGATCATTGTTCCCCTGCAGATGGTTAAGGCACTGTCCTGAGCTTCAGGATTTTTTTGTCAGGACTAGTTCTGAGGTTTTGCAAGTTTTGGTGATTACAAGGTAGTGTGATCCTGGATGATGTATAGTAACTGTTCAGATTTGTGCTCTGGTCTTCATCCAGGAAGGATCACTGGTCCTCTTATATTCACAAGTGCTAATGAACCTCTTTGCTTTGGTACTATGAGCAGAACTCATTATGCTTTAGGACCATCCACTAGCCTTCCTGTTCCCCCTGGAATTGCAACATTCAATTTTGTATGAGCAACAGAGTTGATAATGATCAAGGTATATGATAGATAATTTTCAGGAGAAGAAATTAATGCTATCTATAGTCATATGGAAAATGCTCTAAGATGCTATTGATTAGTGAAATTCAAATTAAAACAATTCTCAGGTACCAACTCAAACACATCTGATTGACTAATATGACAAACAAAGGAAAATTCAAACATTGGAGGATCTGTGGAATAATTGGGGCACTAATACACTGTTGGTAGAGTTGTGAATTGATCTGATCATTCTGGAGAGGAATTTGGAATACTCACTGCTTTAAAACCAAAACATATCCAGCCATACCACTACTAGGTCTTTATCTTAAATGGATTAAAAAAAGAAAGTGACCTATATGAATAAAAGAAGATTTACATCTCTTTTTGTGTTCACAATTAATTGGAAATTGATGGAATGCCCATCAGTTGGGGAATGGTTGAACTTGTGTTTTGTGATTGTGATGGAATACCATTGTCCCATAAGCAATTATGATTAGGATGGTTCCAGAAGAAAAAAAAACAACTAGAAACTTATATGAACCAATGAAATGTGAAGTGAGCAGAAACAAGAGAATATTTTACATAGTACCATCAATATTATATAATAATTAGTTGTGAATGACATAGGTCATTAGGATCAATATCACGATCCAAGAAAATTTTCAAGAACTCATGTTCAAAATGCTACCCACCACCAGAGAAAGAACTGATGATATCTCAATGCAGATTGAAGATGACATTTAAAAAAAAACTTTCTTTTTCTTTTATTAGGTCTGTGTTTTCTTTCACAACATGGCTAATAAATATGTTTTGTATGACTCAGCATGTATCAAATTCCTTACCTGTATCAATGAGGGAAAAGGGTAAGAAGGGAGAGAGAATTTTAAACTCCAAAATTTTAAAAAATGAATGTTAAAAATTGTTTCTAAATGTGATTGGAAAAATAAAAAAAATGAAAAAGAGAAAGCCAAAAGCAATGTGTCTTGTTATAATATCAGTCACCAAATATGTACTGTTTGATATTTATCATTGTGCTAAGGGGATAGAAAGACAAAAAAAATCTCTTTCATGAGGAGTTTCTATTCCAATTAGGGAAGAACTGTGCAAATAACTAGACACATAGAAGAAATATACAAAAAAAAAAAAAGGAAAGTATTCTCAAAAGGGAAAGCAGTAGCTCTGAGGGGATTAAAAATGTCTCCTGAAGAAGATGAGATTAAAGATGAATCTTAAAAGAATCTAAGAAAGATGGGAGTCCAAATTGTGTGAGTAGAACAATACCGGTATATGATAAATGCAGTATAAAATCAAGGAGAAGGCAAATGGATTAAAACATTCAAGGAAAATCAAGTGAATCAGCATAGCAGAATTTTAGAGGACTGAATGGGGATTGATTATAAGAAGACTGAAAAGGTAGGAAAATGGTCAATTTATAAAGTACTTCAAATGTCCACCAAAGGAATTTATATTTTATCCCAGAGGTAATAGGAGACTTTGTATATCACTGAAGATGAAGGATTTTATCTAATGGGCAGGAAACTAATTTGGCACATATGTGAGGGATGGCTTAAAGTGAGGAAACTTGAGGAAAGAAAACCAAACAAAAAGCTATTGAAATAGTACAAGTTTGAGATGATAACAGCTTAAACTTGGGTTGTGGAAGTAAAATTTGTGAGATTTGGAAATGGGTTGCACATGTGCTGTGAATGAAATGGCAGATTCAATAATGACAGAGTTTCTGAGCCTGGTTGACAGGAAGTATTTATGGTACTCTTATCTAAGGAATATCAGAAGAGGAGTAGTTTGTGGTAAAAGATTTCTTTTATATGTGCTGACTTTGAGATTCTGGAGAGGAATCTATACAAAACAAGACTGTAGCTCCAGAGAAACACTAGGGCTGGATATATACAGACACACATTCATGTATTTACAAATACACACACATACACTCATATACACTTATATCTATATCTGCATGTGTGTGTATGTAACATGTATATATGTTTATTTGTGTATATGCTATATATATGCTGTATATATGCACTATATACATATATGTGTGTATATATGTATGTGTGTGTGTATTGTTCTTATGTTTGTCCTTTACTTTCTAAGAGGACAATGGCATCAGGGAAATGATGACATGACTTGCAGTTGAATTTAATTTGAGTGAAGGAGTGTTGCACAAGGTCATCAGCCTCACTTTCTCCTCTGGAATCATCTGAATTTAGTGACCAGATATTTATAAGGATGACTGGAGATGACCCAGGATACAATGGGAGACCCTGGCCTTTACTCTGTTAGAGTAAGGTAAAGACCATTCAGTGAATAGGCCTTTTTAAAGAAATGAGTCTTATACATATTCATAGATACAACATAGATATTCCTATATAATACACATACATACATATCATCAAAAAATCAGCTAGAGATTATAAATAAAACAATGTGATTTGATGGCAATCCCAAGTGAGGTAGTATGGAGTGAAAAGTAAAGGAAACTAAGTAGCATAATGGTTAGACAGCTAGCCTTCAAGTCAGAAAGATTTGAGTTCAAATCTTTTTTGGGGGGAAGGAAGTCAAGACAATTGTGGTTAAATGACTTGTCTAAAGCTGGTAAGTATCAAGTGTCTGAGACCATATTTGAACTCAGGTCCTTCTGACTCCAGGGTCAGTGTGCTACTCACTGAGCCACTTAGTTGCCCCTCTGAGTTCAAATCCTACCTCATACAATACTAGCTGTATGCCTTTAGGGAAATCATTTATTTAATCTCTCCTAATCCCTGTTTCCTACTACTCCTGAATTGGAGTAAACAACATAATTTTCCCTCCCATGTTGGTATTCAGGATCAAATGAAATAATATCTAAATGTTTTGCAATTATCAAAATGTCGTTATCAATATTAGCAAGAAATAGCCTCAAAGGATACTTACAGTTAGTGGTCATGAGAGAGTTGAAGAGCTAGAAAGCTGAGCAACTATAATTAAGATAATAGGAGAACCAGGAGAGAGAAGCCTCAAGGAAATCTGCAGAGAAGGAGTATCAAAGAGATCAACAGCATTAAAGGTTGCAGAAAAGTCAAGAAATTAACATTTAGAAAAGCCTATTATATTGTGTAGGTGAAACATCATTGTTTCTTTAGAGAGGGCACTTTTTGTTAAATGATAACTGAATTATAATTTAGAATAGAGAGACTTTTTTCTTTTAAATTTATTTACTTTTAGTTTAAAACATTCAGTTACACAAGTTTTTTAATTCCAAATTTTCTTCCACCCCCTTTTTTCTCCCCTCTCCCCACCATGTTGCCATGTGATCTGATAAAGGTTCTACATATACCTTCACATTAAAGATGAGTCAAGTTGTAAAGAAGAATTATAACCAATAGAATAAACATTAAGAAGGAAGAAACAAAACAAAACACAATAAAAAAGAAGGAGAGCAAGTAGTTTGTTTCCATCTTCATTCAAAAACATCATAATCTCTTTTCCTTGGATGTGGTTAGCCTTTTCCATCCTGAGTCTTTTGGAGTTTTCTTACAACCTTGCATGGCTGAGAGGAGCCCAGTCTACCAAAGTTTATCCTCAAAAATACAATGTGTCTGTAATTGTGTAAAATGTTCTCCTGCTTCTGCTTCCCTCACCCAGCATCGGTTTATATAAGTCTCTCCAGGTTATTATGAAGTCTACCACTCCTCATTTCTTACAGCACACTAATATTCCATTACATCCATATACTATAATTTATTTAGCCATTCCCCAATTGAAGAGTATCTCCTTGATTTCTAATTCTTTGTAACAACAAAAAGAGCTGCTATAAATATTTTTGTACATACAGGTCCTCCTCCCACTTGCATGACCTCTTTGGGATATATCCCTAGAAGTGGTATTGCTGGAGCAAAGGATATGCACAATTTAATGGCCCTTTGGGCATAATTCTAAATTAATGCAGAGACTTTTAAAAAGTGAGATTAAAGTACACACAAAAAAGAAATATTAAATAGTTTTCTCAGTGAATAATTATTCTAACAAATATTTCTATCTATGTGTGTTTAAATTTGAAAGTCCACCATCTTTTATCATCATGTATTTAGTATCTCATGGGCTCCATTTTTATATGTCCATATATGTTAGTTAAATGAATATGAACTGATAATTGTGGTACAGTGCTATATGATAAATTATTAAGTTATTGATGAAACAATAATACAAGAACTATCCCAAAATATCTTACTAAAATTAATCATGAGAGTGTATAGTCATATGCCTAGTTCCAACATTAGAGCCTATGTACTGTACCATTCATATTATGTGAAGAAATATAGAGTTCTTCAATATGAAAGAAAGTGACTGCTCGATCCACTCTAGTCCCATGTGTAACTAGAGCTAGAGTAGAGGAGTAAATAATGGAAGTTAGATTGAGAGCCTAATCTATTTGAGAGAATATAACCATGTATGTAAGTGACCCCTAAATAAGAAAGAATTAGGGCTATGGAGTAAGTAAGACTGAGATCCTTCACTGAATTTGCTTTAGAAAGGAAGGAGAATGGCCTGGGCTTTGGCAAATAGCATCTATAAGCACATGGATGTTAAGTAATGAATTTAAGGAGGAGGAAATGGAAAGAAATCATCATTAATTAAATACCTAGGATGTGTCAGTACTGGGCCAGATGCTTCACAAATATATTTCATTGTATCCACACAGTAACCTTCAGAGCTAGATACTATTATTATTCCCATTTTACAAGTGAGGAAACTGAGGCAGACAAAGGTTAAACAAATTTCCTAGGAAAACATAGCTAATAAGTACCTGAGGCTGAGTTTTATCTGAGATTTTCCTAACTCCAGACCCTATTCTCTATCCATCACATTACCTCGCTTCCTCTAGGAGAAATTACTTACTGATGGTAGTAGAGGGACAATGTATAATTGGCATTGGAAATTAAGGGTTATTCTGACTTCCACATCATAAACAGTAAGTAGTTTGGTTCAAGTGAAAAAGGTTTTCAGCATGGGAAAAGTTGGAAAGGCATGTAATAACGTAAGGAGGCAGCCAGTTCTCTGTGACAGCAAGAAGACAGGAGTAAAAGAGGAAAGAGTTTAAGATGAAAATAATTGGCTAATAATGAAACAGGTATCCTAGAGGGCACAATAGAAGAGGCAAGAAGATCTGGTGTGCAAGATCAGAAGAAATGGGATGGGGATATGAATGAGTCAGAGAAAACATAGAAATAGGAGCAGACAGGGTTTCATTATCATAGCAACAGGGACAATAAGAAGGTGTGAGGGAGTACTAACAATTGGGAAAGATTCTAGACAAAACAGAATTAAACTGCACTAATGATTAAAAATTCAAGATTCAAGCTTGACTCTCTAGGTGTTAATTGTACAAACATACCATCTTACTCACCTGAGTAGTACATTTCTGGATAAAATATTACATTAAGAGAATGTTAAAGAAATCTTTAATATGAATATTTTTCTTAACAATATTTATTAATTTTAGATGAATTTCCTTCCTTATAAGCAACTGAATATTTATTCAGGAAGAAAATATTTAAAACTTGTCATTAAATAAGATTCTCAACCTCTAAATTGTCACAAAATCCAAATTACTTGAATATTAATCAATTGCACTTAAAATAATGGCATTTTTATCTAAAATTTGTTAATACTGAATTATCTCATGAAGGAAAATATATCCCAATAATACCATGCAGGTTGTCCCCTTGGGCATAGAAATAAATGAATACTAAACAAATACTAAAGTATCTTTTTTTTTTTAATCAGGCCAAAACAATAGTTTATTATTTCAGCATTCAGCAACATCTCAGCCATCAAAAATAAAACTGTAACACCAAGGATGGAAGGAAGACTTCTCTACAGCATGATTGGGTAGGCTGCATCAGGAGCCCCCCAGGGCACCACAGGTGGGAAGGATGGTGGTTATTCATTCATCCAATAAATCAGAAAGTGAAGAATTTGGGGGCCAACCGCTCATTTCTGGGCTGGCATAAGGTCATTGATGCACTGGTCCTGCTCCAAACGCTTCTCCATCTCAATGAGCAACTTCACACCATCCGCCACCATCTGCACCAGCTCCACCTTGGAGAAGCCCAGTCATTCAGCCCTGGAGATGTCAAAGACACCACCCACAGCTGCTGTGTCCCACCCCCCCTTTTGTCCCCCTCTTCTGCAGCCTCAGCTTCTTCAGCATGTCACCAAACTTCTCGTGCTTGCCCAGATGGGGAAGCTTGATGTGGACACCTGCACGGAGGCCTGTAACCAAGTTGGATGGGCATGTCAGGATGTAGCCCAGGTGAGGATTCCACATCAACTCGTAGTTCTTCGTCTTAAAAAGGGTTTCAATCTGGGTGAGCCCTGTGTAGAAACATGTGAACACCTCCTTCATGTTACCTCCCTTCTGCATGGAGATGACCCTCAGGTGATCTTCCTCATTGATCCACACCAGAAAGGTCTTGTTGTCATTGTGCCAAATGCCCCTGCCATCGGGCCAGTCTCGGGCCATGCCAGATGCCAAAAGGAGTGGGGAGACTGGCTTGTTGAAGAGGAAGTGATCATCGATCAGCTGCTGTTGTTCCTGCTCAGTCATGTTCTTCAAAGCATAGTACTTCCCATTCAGGTCACTTTCCAGGCTGACCCGAGGTTCCACAGACAGCTTCTCTATGGCCCGGCGCTCGCCTTGGCTACAATGTGGAGGCAGGCAGAATCCTCAGATGCTGCGGCCAGTTCGAACATGAGAACTCAGCACATAGTTAGGATCCAGGTCATCACCACCCTGCACATTGTCAGGGTTAAGATCAGTCTTGTGCTCATCTGAAGGCTTGTAGCCTCCATGGCGGTCCTCAATGATAGTATGAAACAATTCCTTGAACACGTCGTAGCACTCTTCATCTCCAGCCACATAGCCCACAGTCATGATGAATGGGTGCCCTGGATTGTCCACGCAGGTCTGGATGACATCATCATGGGTGAAGCTGCTTGATGTAGCCTTATCCCTGAGTTTTTCATAGAGCTCAGGAGTCAGCACCTTATCCATGTGGTTGTTGTGAGAGGAGATGTCAGGATATCTCTCCTCGGCGGGGAAGCAGGATTTCAGTATGTTGTGGCTATTGGAGAATGGCATGATGTCAGGAGGCGAGGGCGCTCCGAGGGTTGCAGAAGGCAAGAAGGGTGGGAGGATGCTGCTTCTCAGGCCGTGGCTGCGATCCCAGGCCACTGTAGCCCGAGCTCAGTCACCGAGTCTAATACTAAAGTATCTTGATGATCCATAATGAATGAAGGTACTAAGATATAGAAAGCTTATCTTTTATGATTGTGTTTTTAGTAGAACATGGGATCCATTATTATTTATCCATATATGTTAGTTATCATCCACCCAGTTAAAGGTGAAAATGATCTCTCTCAGTCTTTCTCTGTCTCTGTCTCTCTCTTTTCCTCTTATTCTCTTCCTCCCTATGTGAGTATATAAATTTACAATAATTACTTTTTATTATCGATCTAAATCATTCTTTCAGAAGGGAGCGTTATCTTGCTGAAAATGAATTTCAAATTTTTATATTTACATTTACATAATAAGCTATATTTTAGATCCTATTTTAAAATATTCTATTTTATTTTTAATGTTTGATGAATTGAAACATATCCATTAAACTTAGATGATAATCTTATGGAATCTTCATCTATCTTTACCATCTTCACCATCGTGTTCATCATCCTTATTCCACCAATGCTTTCAACAAATATGCCAAGATGGAATAGAGAGTAGGCAATAGAAGTTCTTAGTACCCAATATGTCACATCTCATAAAGGGCTAACTTATCCACAGATTTGTGAATGTGACCTGATAAAATGAGCCAGACAATGTGCAAGTAAAAGAGAAATCAATCACAAATTATGAATCCTTGAATATCAACATTATATCTTAAAAAGGGAATTGCAATTTTTAGCCTGAAGACTTGGGTTTTAATTATGGATCTCCTCTTAAGATCCATTAAATGTCATTATTTTCCTGACAAAGAGTATGATATATGAAGAACATCTTCCCATTCCATTGAAAAGAATATGGTGACTAGGATCAGAATAGCAAAGGTTTGCTCCAAGCACACAAAAAGTAGTCACTCTTCCTTTTCATGATCAGTACTTATTCCAAGAGAGTGGGAGTAGAAAAGACATGGAAGGTCCATGGCAGCTTGACTCTGAAGTAAGAAAGAAATAGCAAAATAATTCCCTAGAGATCTACTATTCCTCTTCATAAGGTGTGATCCAATGTCAATAAAGCTCTTGAGCAGCCCTGGTAGAAATGATGGGGTAGAAAATTGTCCCTAGGATTAGCATCATCTCCTTCTGCAACTGAATTTGCTGCAGAGGAAAGAATTCATTGTTGCAATTTTGGTTCCAAGACTTAAGGTGACATAATTTCAGGTATGGGTAGACAATAAAAGTAGTAATTTTACTGTTGAAAGAGGAACACAGTTTCTCTACCTTGGGAGTGGGAAGTAGTAAACAGTTTTGGACTTTTGTGATTCAGGTAGCCATGCTAGGTAAAGCATTCCTCCTTACTTCCACAGACCCATTTCCCCGATGGCAAAATAAGCAATGTAAACTGTGATCTTCTTTGAAGTAATAAAAGAACCAGAAAATCAAAGAGTTTGAAAATCTGAATGAATATGAAAAAGTCATGATATGAATAATTTTATATAAATATTCATCTGCTTGCCTACTGATAATTATATCATTATGTCACTACCAATGTAACTGAAGACATGAGTCAAAAGTGAAAGCAGGGGTTAAAAAATAAGCATCCACAAGAAAATATTTAAAATTTCATTGGTGTATTTATCTATATGTTCATATTTTAAAACTTTCTTCAGGGGCACATTTGATATTATGCTTTAATCATCATAATTATTTCTTTAGAAATAAAATTTCCTTATTTGATTAAATCATGACATACAGGAGCAAATACATTTTTTAAAGAAATATCAAGGATGATACTGGTAAGTAAGTGAAGAAACCTGGAATGAAGCCTGTTTGCAACATGGCCACATGACCCAGAATGACCTGCATTTAGCAAAATTCATAAGGTTGTTCTTTGCCCTAATAGCTCAGTATTGGCAGTCTCAAATCACAAGATCAGTGACATGGGTTTCTACAACCAATGCTACTGATGTATGATTTGGAAGGAAAATAAATATAAGACAAAATATTGTCTTAACACAATCTCACATGGTCTCTTTTTTTGTAACCAGGGTCATAATCCAGTAAAGAAGACTCTAAATTTCACTTATGGGAATCATAGTTTTCTCATACTTTTCTTAGGAGGACTTTATTGTGAGAATGAACCTTGCCTAAAAATTTGCCAGTTTAGTGTTGGATGGATGTTAGAAAACATGTTAAGATAGAAACTATCTCATAATAGAGTTTTTGTAAACAGTGGTAGAATGAGGAGCTGCTGCTCAGTTGTTTTATTGAACATACTAAAATATTCATAAGTTAATTTGGTTTTCCATACACCACCTTTATAATTCAGGTAAATATTACCTCTCACTAAGAGTATTGTAAGATCTGTTATTTCCAGTACCAGGTTCTTCCCTTTCCAATCCCCTCGACACAACTTGCAAAGGAATCTTCTTAATACATAGGGCTATTGATGTACCTCCACTCCTCAAAACTATCTAAGGTTTCTCCCATTATGTACAGGAAAAAACATAGCCTCCTTAGACTGGTATGTAAAGTTCTCCATAGTCTGGATCTAAACCACTTCTCTAACTTTATTTCACATTACTCCTCTTCCTGAAAAATTCCTTTTGCTCTTCCTAATGAATTGAACTAAAAGCTGTTCCTTGAACATCTTCCTCTCAAATTTCATTCCTCATGCTTTGTAAGCATTACCACTTCATCTTTATCTTTAATGACTCTGTCCTTCTTTTAAGACTTGGATATGCAACTAAGTTGTCTTTAAATTATTTCCTTATTGTCTCAGCTAAAACTTTTCTCACTTAAAAATGCACTTGGCATTTTGTTGGGACTACTACTCCTTAGTCCATATGGTAATTTTTCTTTTATTGGACTTACCTAATTTGTTATCTTCTCTCACTCATAATAGACTGTATTTTTTGAGGACAGTATGTCTGTAACATTTTACCTTTATACCACCAGTATGGAGCATGGTGCCTCAGTCTCTGACACAAAGATAGACAGTTAATAAATTTTATTAAGATATCAAATGCCGTTATGAGGTAGTGGTGCTTGAATCCTTATTTAATAATACACAGCATAGCTCATGATGGAAAGGGAGTGATAAAATCCATGCAGTGGGTCCCATCCCATATATAGTTGAACTCTGGCTGCCACACATTCATGCACAACTATCTGAGACAAGAGAAAATAGGATGTGAGTTGAGAAGCATAACTTTCATTCTGAAAGCCAAGATCTATAACACAAAGCAATAACAAGACAGCAGGAGACAGTCTGCCTTTGCTCCCTGACAGTCTTACTCATGTTCTTCCAAACACTAGCAATGTGCATAAAATCTTTAACAGAATGAAATCAATGATATAGCAAGAGGCAGTAGGAAACTACAAATTTAACTCTGGTGAAAAATAATAGCTGGCATTTTTGTAATGCTTTGAAGTATATAATTACAAAAACTAACAATATTTGTAAATCTTAAAGAGTTATATATACACAAATACTTATTATTGTTCATTTTAAATTTTTCAAAGTCCATTGCTCATATCATCTGATATTCAAAATGATTTCTTTATTGCTTAGTAAAACATATTATAATTTGATCTATATCTAGATATTATCCATCAATTTATGACATGTTCAAAATCAAACAGCATTAGAACCTGAAATTTCATCTCCTAACTTTTAGTCCATTACACTTTACCGTTGCACCATGAACCATCCTAATTAGTTGTGGATCTTTCAATTATTAGAGTAAAGAGGAATGATCAGAACATTTGGGTCCAATTCCAGTCTCTGGAAAGTGACTATAGGAAAGTCATTTTCCCTTTCTATGCCTTTTTCCCCCCATCTACCAAATCAGGATATATGCTTTATAATCTCTGACATTTCCTCTACCTCTAAATCTTATGGTTCAATGAAAACAAAGTCAGTATTGAGTCTTTTTTATTTCCTTTTTTTAGCAAGGCAAATAAAGAGAATGGGAAAGCAAAAATTAAATACCTTATGCGCCTGCTCCATGTAAGGTACTATTCTTGGCATTACCAGTACAATGACAAGAGCTAAGCAGCGCATAACGTCCAAATTTTTGAGGCTACTGAGGTCTAAGACATGTAGGCATGCTACATACTTCCAGACACAAGGATATTAGATTCATGGTAGAGAATGAGAAAAATGGCTGTTATAAATATAAGGATTAGTTTTAATTATGTTTATTTTTCATGGAAACTATATTCTTTTTCTTTTATTTTACTTTTAATTTTTTGGGGGAGGGTATGAGGAAAGAAATAGCAATGTTTGCTCCAAATGAAGAAAAAAAGAGGATTATTAAACTATTCAAAAATATAAATCACAGAGGGCAATTCAAAAGGAAATAAAGACAATGAGGACAACTTTTAAAGTGATATATAAATCAATCAATAAACATATATTAATCACATATGTTCCAGGCACTGTGCTAGGTGTTAGAGATTCAAAAAGAGGAAAAAGATAGTCATTACCTTGCAAGGGTTTAAAAAAAATAATGATGGAGACAACATGTAAACAGATACAAAGTAAGCTATACGCAGGATAAATAAGAATAACAATTAACAGAGGGAAGGCCATGAAATTAAGTGGTCATGGGGAAAATATAAGTAGCAGAAGAGATAATCGGAAGATAGCTAGCAAGAGTAGAAGGATCAAGTGAAATTTTTTTCAGATCAGGGAAGACATGGGCATGTTTGTAGGCAGTAGGCAAATAGCCAGTAGAGAGGGAGAGTAGAAGATAAATGAAAGAGTGGGGATGACAGAGAAGGCAGTCAGTGGGAAGAGACAGGATGGAATGGAATTGGTTGAATAAGTAGAAGGGTTACTCATTATAGAGTAGAGAGAAATCACAGAAAACGGTCTCAATTGTTTGAGGCAAGGTTCTCAGCTGACAGAGTGGGAAGAGTGAGCGCCAGGGGAGATTTGAGGAGGCTGAAAAGAATTGTTATATTATTTTTAAAACTTAAGTTGTACATAATGTTTGCATTTTCACATATAATTCTCTATTTCTACTCTATTGAAATTTGTAGTTTATTATATATATATATATATATATATATATATATATATATATATATATGTGTGTGTGTGTGTGTATTTATATATATGTACCTATATCTACATCTATCTATACAAAGATAGATATATATCTTTACAAATTGTCAGAAAGTGGCAACTGATGGTATGTGAGAGGTAAGCAACCATAAAAAAAGAAAAGCCTTATTCCAGATGCACAAACTTGGCTACTAGAAGAATAGTGGTGTCATTACCAAAAACAAGAGAGAGAAAAAGAGGATTGATTTCAGTGAGGGCTGATGAGTTACATTTGATCCTGTGATACATAGTGCGACATATAGATATACTCCCCAGATATTTGGAGATGTGGCAATCGACATCCAGCATGCCATGTAGGCTATATAAGAATTAAAACCAAATTATCAATGAATAACCATCATATATTTAAAGGTGAATACATGTGGATTCAATACAAACCGGACATAGCAGACTAACCTCATTTCTCTCTCTCTTTTTTTTTTTTTGTTAAGATTATTGTTGTTTGTCCTTCATTTTCAAAGAGGACCATGATATCAGGAAAATGATGCCATGACATGCAATTAACTTACACTTGTGAGGAGGAGAGCTGTGGAAGGTCACCAGCCTCATTTTCTCCTCCAGGGCAATCTGGATCCAGTGACCAGATATTCATCAGGATGACTAGAGGTGACCCAGAATGCAACTGGAGACCCTGGTCCTTTTAGGCTAAGGCCTTTTCAATTACTCACTTAGAATGAGGTAAAATCCATTCAGTGAATAGGCCTCTTAAAGAAGGGATTAAAGGGGTGGCCCCTTTAATTAAGAACAAATTTTAAAAAATCAAGCTGAGAGGGAAAGACGTTCAAGTTTGCTGTTCAAAAGAGAAACAGTTACTAGCAATCATTGACATTCTCTTTCTCTCTCTCTCTCTCTCTCTCTCTCTCTCTCTCTCTGTCCCTTCCTTCCTTCCTTCCTTTCTTTTTCTTTCTCTCTTTCTTTTTTGAATTGTCTATACTTGTTAAGTTAAATGTTTTATTTTTTAAATTTTTTTAACTTTTGTTTATTTTTAGTTTACATAATTCATTTCCATGAGATTTTGATTTACATATTTTCTCACCTGCTTGCCCCTACCTATCACCTCAAAACAGCGATCCTGCTGTATACCTCCTCACCCCTGCCCAAATCAATTCTCTCCTATATTCTCCTCCATCAACCATCTGACTTTCTGGTAGGGCAAGATGGATCTCGGTAGCCCAGTACCTATATATTTCCCTCCTTCCTATTCCACCCCCCTCACTTATTCTACTCTCTACTTTGTCCCTGTCCCTTTACAAAAGTGTGTGCTTCTAACAACCCACCAATCCAAATTGTCCTCCCCTCCACCCTCTCCCCTCACCACCTTCCCCCCTACTGTCCTATAGGCCAGGATATCCAATTTAGAATGTATGTCATTCCTTTCCTAACCCAACTCCAATGAGAGTAAGGTTAGCCTATTCCCTTTCGCTTTCCTGTTCTTCCTCTCCATTGTAACAATTATCTCTTACCTATTCTATATGAGAGAATTAACCCTGTTCTGTTTCTCCCTATCTCCTCTCATACTATTCTCATCTACCTCTCAATTTCATCTTTTAAAATATTATCCCATCCTCTTCATTTGATCTTGCACCCTCTGTCTATGTACACGTATATACACACTCACGTATGTATTTATATGTATATATCTTCCTATATGGACATATGTGTACGTATACATACATACATGTATATGTGTGTGTGTGTG
>CM053581.1:60021504-60064452 GCA_028627135.1 Pseudochirops cupreus | reverse complement strand
ATTTATAATCCCTTCAACTATCCTCATACTGAGAAAAGTTTCATAAGTTATAATTATCGTTTTTCCATGTTGGCATTTAAATAATTTAACTTTGACAAATTCCTCATGAATACTTTTCAATATTTACCTTCTCATGCTTCTTGTATTTGAATGCCAAATTTTCTATTCAGTTCTGGTTTTTTCATCAAGAATGCTTGGAAGTCCTCCACCTCATTGAATGACCATATTTTCCCATGGAACATTATACTCAATTTTGCTGGGTAGGTGATTCTTGGTTTTAATCCTTGCTCCCTTGATCTCCAGAATATTATATTCTAGGCCCTTTAATCCCTTAATGTAGAAGCTGCTAGAACCTGGGTTGTCCTGATTGTGTTTCCACAGTATTCAAATTGTTTCTTCTTGGCAGCTTGTACTATTTTCTCCTTGATCTGGGAACTCTGGAACCTGGCTATAACATTCCTAGGTGTTTTCTCTTTGGGATCTTTTTCAAGAGGTGATAGGTGAATTCTTTCAAGTTATATTTTGCCCTCTGGTTTTAAAATATCTGGGCAATTTTCCTTGAGAATTTCTCGAAGGATGCTTTCTAGGTTTTTGTTTTTTTTTTTTGATCATGGCTTTTAGGTAGTCCAATAATTTTTAAATTGTCTCTCCTGGATCTATTTCCAGGCCAGTGTTTTTTTTTTTTCAGGGAGATATTACACACTGTCTTCTATTTTTTCATTTGTTTGGATCTGTTTAATAGTATCTTGATTTCTCTTAAAGTCATTTGCTTCCATTTGCTCCACTCTAATTTTGAAGAAATTATTCTATTCAGTGAGCTTTTGAGATTCTTTTTCCATCAGGCAAATTGGACTTTTTAAGGCATTCTTCTCCTCATTGGCTTTTTGGGCTTCTTTTGCCATTTGAGTTAATCTGTTTTTTAAGGTGTAATTTTCTTCAGTCAGGTTGTTGACTCTCTTTTCCTGATTTTCTTGCATCATTCTCATTTCTTTTCTCAATTTTTCCTCCACTTCTCTTATTTGATTTTCAAAATCCTCCTTAAGCTGCTCTATGGCTTGTCACAAGTCTGCATTTTTCTTAGGAGCTTTTGGTGCAGGTATTCTGACTGTGTTGTCTTTCTCCCATTTCATGCTTTGATACTTTTTGTCCCCAAAAAAGGAATCTAAAGTTGCATTGCTGGGTTTGCTTTGTGTCCTTTGCCTACACATGTTGCCACTCAATACTTAACTTTTAGGTTCAGTAGAACTCTGCTTTCAAAGAGGAGAGCCCTGTTCAAAATTGCTGAGGTTTTTACAGCTGTCAGGACTATTAGGAGGCCACCATTTCTGTAGCCCCCAGCAGCTTTGACTCATTGAAAATGCACCTCAGGACAACCACCCAAGACCATGATCCAATCTAGGCAGCTCAAGGCAAGAGCACTTATCCTCTGAATGATTGTTCCAAACCCCCCCCCCCCCCCCGCCCCACAATCTGTAGGCTGGGAGTTTCTGAAGCATCCGCATGGAGGCAGCTGCAGTGCTGCAGCTTCTGCCACTCCTAGCTCTCGGACATTTGGCCAGACGCTCTCCCCCTAATTTATCCTAGTTACACTGACCTTTCACTTTGTCCCTGTTTCTTATAGGTTGATAGTTCTGGAAAACGCTACAGCTGCCGGTGATTCACGCTCCAGCAACGGCTTGTTCTGGAGGCCCCAGGGCTCCAGCTGTGGGGTCATGCAGTGCTGGTCTAGGCTCCCAGTGTACTGTGATGGACCCCTTCTTGTCTGCCTGCCAGGCTGTCTTCAGTGGGGGCTTTGATACACTGTCATTTTGTGAGTTCTGGAGCTTTAAAATTTGTTTAGAGTCATATCTTATAGGTATCTGAGGTGGTTGGGGGGAGAGCTGCGGAGTTTTGCTGCTTCTATGTCATCATCTTGACTGTGCCTCCAGGGCTTACTTTTTCTCTTTCTTTATCTCTTCCTATCTTTCACAAAACCTTAAACCCAGTTCACCCCGAAGCTCATAGATTGGACCACAATGGGTCCCTAACCAAACTCTGCTTCATGCCTATATTTTGGGCCCTCTTGGCTTAGAGTCAGTATCAATGGTAACTGGTTCTCTTTTGAACAGCAACCCTGAGGGTCTTCCCCTCCAAGCTTGATTTTTTCTTTTTTTTTTCTAATGAATGGGGCCATTCCTTGACTCATTTCTTTAAGAGGACTATTCACTCAATGCACTTTACCTCACTCTAAGTGAGTAAGTACATGAAAGGGCCTTAACCTAAAAGGGCCAGTGTCTCCCATTGCATCCTGGATCACCTCTAGCAATTCTGATGAATGTCTGGTCACTGGAGCCAGACGGCTCTGGAGGAGAAACTGAGGCTTATGACCTTGTATAGCCCTCCCTCACTCAAAGCAAAGTCAACTGTGAGTCATGCCACCATTTCCCTGATGCCACAGTCCTCTTCAAAAATGAAGGACAAACACAACCTATGAGTAGACTGAGTTGCCTGAATGTGGACCCAATTAGTTGGATAACTCAGCTTGTCCTCTCTCCCTCTCCTCCCCAAAGGATGGTAAATTTTGATGACCAGAAGCTGCCCATTTAAATTGGGGTTTACTGGCAAAATTTCTTCCTTCTTTATTCCTTCTTTCCTTCCTTACTTCCTTTCTTCCTTCCTTCCTTCCTTCTTCCCTCTCTCCCTTCCTTTCCTCCTCCTCCTCTTCTTCCTCCTCCATCTCCCTCTCCTCCTGCTCCTCCTTCTCCTCTTCCTCCTTCTCCCTCTCCTCCTCCTCCTCCTCCTCCTTGTCCTCGTCCTCCTCCTCCTTCTTTTTCTTCTTCTTCTTCTTCTTCTTCTTCTTCTTCTTCTTCTTCTTCTTCTTCTTCTTCTTCTTCTTCTTCTTCTCCTTCTTCTTCTTCTTCTTCTTCTTCCTCTTCTTCTCCTTCTTCTTCTCTCTTTCTCTCTGTCTTTATTTCACAAAAACCTTAAACCCAGTTCACGCTGAAACATATATTGAACCAAAATAGTTCCCTGCCCAAGCCTCACTATACTTTGTAAAATTAATAACCTTTGTGAATAGTGCCCACCTTTGTATTCAGTATAGATATTCTAAACTTTAAACAACTCTACATCACCACAATCATAATGATTATTTGGTAGCTACACCCTTTGACAGAGAACCAATAATAGTAATCACAAAGACAATAATTATAAGTTTTCCATTTTTTAGTATAATATGACACACAAACTGTTTTATATGCATTATCTCATTGGATCCTTGCATAATTCCTTTAATTGGAAGAAATCATTCTAGACTTAGAACAATGCCACTGACTTACTTTGAGATTTCAATTCATCTGTATGAGCCTCAGTTTTCTTTTCCATGTAATGATGGGATCAGAATAAATAGACACTAAATTCACTTCTAGCTCTCACAATCATTTTATCTATGAAATTATAAAAGTGAAGTTCAGAGAGGTTAAATGACTTAGAATTACTTGACCTAGACTCTAATTCAAATAAACTGACTTTAATACTCATTTCCCTAGCCTACAGTAGTCAATCATATCTGAAATTTCTACTTTGTATTCTGCATGAAGAAATACTCCGAAACTCTCACCTTTGATATCTTCAATTCATCCTCATCACAAGCAATTGGCGAAATTTCTTGCCTACCCCTCCATGATCCCTAGGTATCTGGAAGTCAAAGATATTTAATTTTCTTTCTCTTACAGGCTACAGAAATCCTCACAAGTAATTATTTGAAGACTTGAGACATACCTACCTGTTTTGCACCAACCTTACCTTTAGCAAAAAAATATTATAAACACTGGAAATAATTAGTGACATTCCAGCAGATACTCTTCCTCCTCACTCATTCTGTGATTAAAATTCAATCTATTTTCAGAAAAATTCATTTGTCAGGCTCCATTTATCCCTTCTCAGAGCCTTAACTCTGTGGAAATTCAGAGAGAGTAATATTATATGGAATTTTCCAAGAAATCTTCTTCTTCCTCATGGGCAAGTATATTGTTAAAAACAACATACTGAATCCTTTTCTAGTCCAAAATATTCTTGACTTCCTGAACCATTTTGGATTGGCCTACAACTTTCATGAAATTAGATTTCTACAGAATTTATAATTTAATCTTTAAGAAAGAGAAATGACAGACTGCATTATAGTTCCATTTGGAACAGTCTATCTATACAACATGACCTGGTGGATGGAAAAATGAAATAACAGACTGGTTGACTTGTATTCAAATGTCTAAGTGAGACATACTGGCTGTGTGACCAAGAGCAAGTCATTTAACTTCTTAGAATTTTAATATTCTAATTTCTAAAAAGTGGGAACTAATTTCTGTTGTTAGTACCTCAAAAAGTTTTGAAGAGGCTGAAATTAGATCTTATGAAGCTTTACAAACTTTAATGGGATATCCTCATGTCAGTTAGGATACTATTGATCATGGTGACACTAATGATAATCCTTGGCCTGGACTGCAATCATGACATTCCAAAGTTATTAATTCTATCATTTAAGACCTTAAAATCATTGTTTAGTAATGTTAAATGATAGTCTATTCTACCTGCAGGGTTCCAAGCATCTTATGCTGCTTGTCCTTATAATCTTTCTTCACACAAATATGGTCTCAATGAAGGTAAATGTAAATTCCTTGGTCCGTTTCTCAATCTTCAATTTTCTTCAACTCATTGCAACCTTTGACAATATTGAACAACCTCTTCTTGATAAGCTCTTCCCTCTAAGTTTTTGGAACCATTTTTTCTTGACTCTCCTCCTAATTATTATATTGCTCTGTCCTAGTTAACTTTGTTGGATTCTTATTCTTACCACACCCTGTAACTGTAGTAGTCCCATAGGACTCTATCCTGAAACACTTTTCTTTTTCTTTTTCTGTATTATTTTATTTAGTGAACCCTTCAGCTTTCATGAATTTAATTATCAGATCTATGCAAGTGATGTTCAAGTCCAATCCTTGGTTAACCTCTTTGTTGACCTATACTCTAATATCTCCAAGTGCTTTTTCAGACATATCAAACTGGATGTTCAAAAAGCATCCTAAAATTCAACAACATTCAAAGTATCCAGGAGACAATAACACATGCAGTGAGTGGAATTGTCCAAGCTTGTCTAGAACCAACAAATATCTTACAAAAATCGTAAATGAAATTTAGTTTTTAGAATGAAGTACAAATTTTGGAGAACAATATTAACCTTAACTTTCTAGTCCATATTTAAAATATAGAAATGTTTCCATTCCTAAAATTTTTCTTTGTTGTTAGCCAAATGAAGATTATTTTCCTAAAAAGTATCGGACTTTAAGTTAAGTAAATGTTTCAATACTAAGGCTGGAATACAGAATAGCTTTCTCTCCTGCTTTATTCCTACCAAGAACCTGAGCATTTACACAGCAGGAAAGAATGGAACGTGAGCTATAGCCAAGCATTGTGGCCCTTAATTAAATTATGCCAAGAACACATGGGAATTAGCAAAGAGATTAAGGAACTAATAGAGCAGAACACAGTAATGTAGCTGTAAACTGAGCTAGGCTCCATATCAGTTAAGGAAAATTTAAAAGAAGTACCTCAAAGAAGCAGAGAGTCTCTGATCAGGAATATTTTAATCAACTGGTCCAACACCACATTTCTGATAGGACCTGTCACTTGGAATGGGCCAATTCAAACTTTCTTAAAATGTCTTGGAACCCTCTTCTAAATATAAGACTGAATGATTTCCTTGATGTCTGAAGACATGTTTGAAAGGCAAAACTGTTTCCAGATGTTTGCCCTGCAGAACACTTTAGGAAAAGCAGTCAGGGGAGAAGCATCCACCTGAATTGAGATGACATCGCTGATAATCTTTACTTTTATAACTAAGTAAATGTCCTTTTGTGAACTGCCATATTTTCCACAAGTATTTTATCCTATTCCAATATTAAGGCTAAACTACTAAAGAAACATCCTATGTTAGGTTTGTTTTACAATATCTCAGGTTCAGAGACACCCTTCACAAATACATCAACCAATCTGTGTTCTCCTAAGCATCTTCATTATTGGGGAGCATGCTACTTTTTGAGGGTTCTTTTTCTCTTTGGGGGCATTTGTGATTGTTACAAACTTTTCCTTACAGTGTGTCAAAATATAGAGGTTCCAGTGACACCTTATATTTCTCCCTTTGGAGAGTAAAAAATAAATAAATAAATAAACCTAATATCTTTTCCTTCATGAAATGCTTCAAATAGTTCAAACAACAATCACGCCTTTCAGGTTTTTTAATATTAGCAAAACAAATACCACCATATCATGTTACAAAATTGTAATTGGATATATTAATGTAAGATAAATAAAACAAGTACATAGGAAAGCTGCTATCACAGGTTCGCTCTTGATCTGGTCAGACAGGAAAGATTCTACAAAGGGATTAATACTATTCTAGTCCAGTTTTCCCAGAAGAGGATTGCTGATAATAGGACAAAGTCCTACAGCATTCCCTAATTACCTTTCTTCCAGGGGCCAACAAAAAGGGGAGGCAACTACCCCTATGTCTCAATGGGGTCAGTCAAGACAGATACAACTAGTGCATCCCCTAAGTCCCCTCAAGCCTCAATGGGGGCCAGGTGAAACAAACACAGATTCCCCCCAATCCCCCCAAGACTGAGCAAGGCATGCACAGCATTTGTGCATTCAACCCTAAGGTTCAGCATTCACTCACCAATGACCACCTGTTTTATAGGGGCAAGTGACAAAGAAGACATATTGCCAAGGGGTGAATTCATAAGGTTACGTTTAGTATTAGCATTATCATGTCAAATCAGCACAGTGCAAGAGCACTACATGTTTATGATTTTAAGCACACATGTTCATATTGTTGCAAGGTTCTATAAAGATATGCAAGCATGGTAGAGATGTTCTGAGCCATAGCTGGAGGAATTCATTTCTAAAACCTGGGAACAAGGGACTGCTATGGCTATGGATGCTGCAAAAATGAAATCTAAGAAATAATAACAAAAAATCACTTTATACTCATTAAAATTCACCTTATTTACAATTAAAAATTATTGATAAGCCCATGGCATCAAGATGGCAACTTAGAAGCAGGAGAATTTTGTGACTCCCCGCATATCCACCTCAAATACCAATAAAATATTACTCTAAACAAATTTTAGAGCTCTACAACCAGCAAAATTAGAGAGTAACAAAGCTCCCACTGAAGGCAGCCTGTGAGGCACTGGGAGCCCAGACCAGCACCGCATGCACCTGTGGTTGGAGCCCTAGGGCAGCCAGAAAAAGCTGTGACTGGAGTTTTCAAGAGAGTGGATCACCAGCAGCTGTGGTGGTTTCCAGAATTATCAAACCATAAGAAACAAAGACAAAGTGAAAAGTCAGTAGATCTTGGCTAAATAAGGGGGAGAGAGTCTGGCCATCTGCCTCGAGGGTGAGAAGCAGTGGCGGAGGCCCCCATAGCCCCTGCCACATGGCTGCTTCAGAGCTCTCATCCTGCAGATTGCGGGGGGGGCAAGTGAATATTTAGAGGCTAAGTGCTCTTGCCTTAACCAACCTGGATTGGGATTGTGGTCTTGAGTGGTGGTGCTGAGGTGTGTGATCAGTGAGCCAAAGCTGGTGGGGACTACAGAGACAGTGGCCTCCTAATAGCCCCAGCAGATGCAAAAACCTCAGTGATTTGGGACAAAGCTCTTCCCTCTGGAAGTGAAGTTCTACTGAGCCCAAAAGTCAAGTAACTGACTGGCAACATGAGCAGGCAAAGGAAGCAAAGCAAGCCCAGCAATCCAACTTTTGATTCCTTTTTTGTGGACAAAAAAGATCAAAGTATGGAATGGGAGGAAGACAAAACAGTCAACTCCCACATGAAAAGCTTCCGAGAGAAATGTAGACATATTACAAGCCATAGAACAGCTTAAGGAGGATTTTGAAAACCAAATAAGTGAAGTGGAGGAAAAATTGGGAAGGGAAATGAGAGTGATGCAAGAAAATCATGAAAATAGAGTCAACAACCTGACTGAAGAAAATAACAACTTAAAAATAGATTGACTCAAATGGCAAAAGGGGCCCAAAAATCCAATGAGGAGAAGAATGCCTTAAAAAGTTGAATTTGCCAGATGGAAAAATAATCTCAAAAGCTTTCTGGAGAGAATAATTCCTTCAGATTTAGAGTGGAGCAAATGGAAGCAAATGACTTTATGAGAAATCAAGATACAATTAATCAGATACAAACAAATGAGAAAATCAAAGGCAATATGAAATATCTTCTTGAAAAAAACACTGACTTGAAAAATAGATCCAGGAAAGACAACTTAAAAATCATTAGACTACCTAAAAGCCATGATCAAAAAAAGAAGGTAGAAAGCATCCTTGAAGAAATTCCCAAGGAAAATTTCCCTGATATTTTGGAACCAGAGCGCAAAATAGAACTTGAAAGAATTCACCGACCGCCTCTTGAAAAAGATCCCAAAAAGAAAACTCCTAGGAATGTTATAGCCAGGTTCTGGAGCTCCCAGATCAAGGAGAAAATGTTATAGTCTACCAAGAAGAAACAATTTGAATACTGGGGAAACACAATCAGGATAACACAGGATCTAGCAGCTTCTACATAAAGGGATCAAAGGGCCTGGGATACGATCTTGTGGAGATCAAGGGAGCTAGGATTAAAACCAAGAAACACCTACCCAGCAAAATTGATTTTAATGTTCCAGGGGAAAATATGGTCATTCAGTGAGGGGGAGGACTTCCAAGAATTCTAGAAGAAAAAAAAAAACAAACACAACTGAATAGAAAATTTGATATTCAAATACAAGAAGCATGAGAAGGTAAACATGGAAAAGAATTCATAAGAAACTTATCAAAGTTGAACTATTTGCCTGCCAAAATGGAAAAATGATAATTGTAACTTATGAAACTTTTCTCAGTATGAGGATAGTAGAAAAGAATATAAATGTGTATGTCTGTGTCTGTGTCTGTGTATGTGTATATATACATGCACATACATATATGTATACTTGTATGTAGGTATATGTATGTATATGTGTCTATATGTATATATGTGTGTGTATATGTGTGTGTGTATATATGCATGTATGTATGTATATATATACACATACACATATGTCTTTATAGGAGGATATATATGCATAGGAATACATATGTGAATGTGTGTATATGTGTGTACATAGACAGAGGGCACAGGATCAATTGAGTAGGATGGGATAATATTTTAAAAGGTCAAATTGAGAGTTGGGAGAGGAATAGTATGCGAGGAGATAGGGAGAGACAGAACAGGGTTAATCTCCTCATGTAGAAGAGGCAAGGGATAATTGTTACAATGGAGGGGAAGAACAGAAAGGCAAAAGGGAATGGGTCAACCTTACTCTTATTGAAGTTGGCTTAGGGAAGGAAAGACATACACTCTAAAGTGAGTATCTTGGCCTACAGGAGAGTAGGGGGGAAGGGGATGAGAGGGAGGGTGATGTAGGTTTGGGGGGAAGGGTTGTTAGAAGCACACACTTCTGTAAAGGGATAGGGACAAAGTAGAGAATAGAATAAGTGGGGGATGGGATAGGAAAGAGGGAAATACAGTCAGTCTTTCACAATATTTCCATTGTGGAGATAGTGTGCATAACTACTCATATGTGGTCTGTATTGAATTGCTTGTCTTTCCAGTGGGGTTGGGTGACAAGGAAGGAAGGGAAATAATCTAGAATTTAAAATTCTAAAATCAAATGTTAAATATATATTGTTATCATTATTATTATTTACATGAAACTGGGAAATAAGATATACAGGTACTGGGGTAGGGAGATCCATCTTGCCCTACCAGAAAGTCAGAGGGGTGATGGGGGAAGATATAGGAGAGAGATGATTGGGGGAGGGGGTCTAAAGAAGGATTGCTATTTTGGGGTGGTGGGTAGGGGAAAGACAGGGAGAAAATGTGTAACTTGAAATCTCATGGAAATGAATGATATAAACTAAAAATAAACAAAAATAAAAAAATATATATTGTTAAGAAATGTCCTGCATTTATGTCTCATCATAAGAGAATCCCTACTCCTTCCTATCTCCCATGAACTTTCCAAAGATATTTAGGCATTCAAAAATTTGTGTTGATTATATATATTTGCTGGAAGGGTTTTTCTTTCTTCCTTTCCCTCATTGGAGATGGGGGAGCAAATTGTCATTTTTATAGCAATTTAATTTATATATTACAAAATAAAGGATTGAAAAATAAGATGAGAGAAGGGTTGGATGGAAACAACCAATTCCACCAGGTTTTGTACACTTTTTCCCTATCAATTCTCACTCAAAACCTAAATGAACCAAAAACAAAGAGAAAAGCTGCACATAACCATATACTCTTTTTATTGGTCAAAGAGTGTGAGTAATAAGTCACAGTATTTTCAAACTGTTTTCTCCCCAGGCAGAATCTTATGATTCCCTTGAAACTCAGTTCAGGTGACAATTTAAGAAAATTTTCCCTGATTGCCTCAGCGGAAAATGTTATTTTCCTACTCAGAATTCCATAGAGTACTTTCCCCAAGTTTCTGCTTTGCCAACCTCAAAGCTAATCTATATTTGACTATGTTCACTCATGTAACAGCACAATGTAAACTCCTTGAGGGAAGGGATTATATTTTGCTTTACATGTATTTCTGTGGAGTTAGCACAATGCCTTTCACAAGATAAGTGCTTAATACATTCTTAAAATAGTTTTTGGTTGAATTCTTCTGTCTTTTACAACATCATAGTTTTCCCATTTCCCACACATTCCCAGAGAAATGTCCCATAATAGCAAATATTACTTTTAACACAGAAAAAGAAGAAAAATAAGCATAGATAATCAATAAATTGAAAAAGTCTGAAAATATATGAAATGTGCAACCACTATGGGCTTTCCATACTGTTAGCAGAACTTGGATTGCAAGTATCCACTCATGTCTCTACATTTGGATAATACTTTATTTTAAAAAATGTTCATGGCAATAATTCATTTATTTATTTATTTATTTTAACATTCATTTTTCAAAAAAAAAAATAAGTTTGAGGCTGGTAGAGTAAAAGCAGGAACTTGCTTGAATCTAAACTTAACCTAACCTAACCTTGCTAACCCTAACCCAATCACCTACAATACCTGTAAAAAAATCACTCTAAACAAATTTTAGAAGTACGGAACCCATAAAATGACAGAGTAAAATACATCTCCAGCTGAAGTCAGCCTGGCAAGCAGAAAGGAAAGGTCTTTTGCACCAGTTTCCAGACTTCCCAACCCACAAACACCAAAGAGAAAGTAAAATGGCAGTAGAGAAACTCTGTTGGACCTGGTTGAGAGAAGAGTCTGGTCTGGCCCCTGCCCCTGGGATGGCGAAGGTGGCAGCAGCTGTGGTGGCACCCATAGCAGAAGTAGCAGCAATGGCTGCTTCTGGAGCTCCAGGCTCACAGATGGTGGAGGAACCAAGCTGCTGATTAGAGGGCAATTGCAGGAGTCTCTTTGCTGGTGCTGAGGCAGGATTCTCTTGCTTTGCCCTTATTGGATCTGGGTTGCAGGCTTGGGTGGCAGTCTTCAGGTAAAATATAGTCATTTAATAAAATAGAGGACTTTCCAGAAATGTTGATTAAAAGACCAGAGTTGAACAGAAAATTTGACTTTCAAATACAAGAATCAAGAGAAGCATGAAAAGGTAAGCAGGAAATAGAAATCGGAAGAAACTTATTAAGGTTGAAAGGTTCTACCACATCAGTGATTTTGCCCACACAATTTGATCATCCCACAAAGTAGCAGGTATTAGATCTGCCTAGCCTGGAGAAAAAAAGAGAGAAAATTTAATTTAAAAGGTGTCTTGGGGAATGACATTAAGGCAGGGCACACAGGGTCTTTAATGTGAAGGAATAGAGGGGAACACAGTAGTAGTTCTGATAAAAAGGGACCTGGAAATGAAGCTGTGAAAAGACCTCCCCTTCCACGGAGCTTACTTAAGAGACAGGTCTGGTCTTGGCCTGTTCTTTTTCTCCCCATTCCCCTCCAAATTTTTATTTCACATATATCTCATCTTCTTATGATTTTGTTAAGTCAAAGGGAAAGTGACTAAGGAGTAAGGAGAATTCTGAAACATGAAATGGAAATTTTAAGGAAAAAAAATTATGAACACCAAAAGATTAAGAAAAAGAGCCTGAATGAAAAACTATACTACTAGCACATAAACTAACAGACAAGAGCACAAAAGTAAAAGATAAAAGGAAGAATCAATTGTATATGAAAAAAAATATCAAAATAGTTTCAAAAATTGTTACAGTATGAAGGTAAATGAATTATTATCTAAATAAAGATTCCTGTGGATACCCTAGACACTATGGAACAGAGAATGAGGTGCCAGAATAGTTAAAAAGAAAAACAATACTTTTTAAAAATGTTAGGAATAAATAAAAGAACTGAAAGTTGCCTAATGGCCATACTCTTTGCTACTGATGAGGCGAAAACTGATGGACCTCTACAACTCAGGAGGTCCTGGTTGAAATGGGTTCCACTAATCTTTCTTTAAACTTGCTTTGACATTAATCTGGAGTGGCATTGAGAAAAGGAAAGAAGGGACAGTACATATCAATCTTGAATTATACATTCATGTTACCACCATCATTTTTTTCATGACCTTTGATTTCCCTAGTGTGATTAACTTACTTTTACACTTCTCTATAAAAGTTCTTAGCCGTTAAAAGAACTGACAGGCTAAGCAATTCATTCAAGCTTAAATTGCTAGATGTATCACACATGGGACACAAACCTAGGTCCAAAGTTAAATGTCTGTACATTTTGCCTCACTGCCTTTCTTCACAATATTAATCATCACCATCATCATCAATCATCAATCATCATCTTAGGAATTGTTTTCTTGATGAATGTATTCTGAAAATATGGCCCTATGCCAACTCATTCTGGAGTCAGACAAATTATCATGGTTTGTTAGGAGAGCAATGACCCTAGAGAAGGCTTCTGGTAGTTTACTCATCTTTGGGTGCAACAAAGTATTAGGAATATGGCAAGCTTTATCATTGTACTAATGTTGCCAGTCACTGAGGCAAACTGGCCCCAATTACTTCTTGTAAACTAAGAGTGCACATTGGAGACTCCACCTATCTCTACTTTCTGTCATTTTGCGGGTTCTGTACTTCTAAAATTTGTTTAGAATGATTTTTTACAGCTATTGTAGGTGATTGGGTTAGGGTTAGCAAGGTTAGGTTAGGTTAAGGTTAGAGTTCAAGCAAGTTCCTGCTTTTACTCTACCAGCCTCAAACTTATTTTTTTTTTAAATGAATGTTAAAATAAATAAATAAATAAATGAATTATTGCCATGAACATTTTTTAAAATGAAGTATTATCCAAATGTAGAGAAGTAGAAAGTGTGCTTAATGGGAGAGAGTCCTGAAAACAAAGATTGGGGCACAGTAATTAACAACCTTCAACACTAAAATAAAATAGTATCTAATTCAGTAGACAACAGAATGACATTAAAAAATTCAGAACTAATGGTTGATCCAGTGTAGAAATCCATTTCTTTTTTTTTCCTTTTAAATTTGTTTATTTTTACTTTACAACCTTCAGTTCCACAAGTTTTTGAGTTCCAAATTTTCTCCACTTCTCTCTCCTCCCCCCTCCTCTGTCCCAGATGGCATGTAATCTGATATACATATATCTTCACATTAACAGATCCAAATGAAGCCTCCATTTAAAACAGGAAGCCTTATTGAGCTGTATCACTCAGAATCATAATGGCACTTGAATTTTTGTATTGTTTTGAAACTCAGAGCTCTGAATGAGTACCTTATATCTTGCAATTTCTCTGAGACATGAACTCAGGACATTAGACTTAAACCTCTCTCTCCTGCATTGGCTAAGAAAGTGGAGTTGATGTATTCAATGTTGCTCAATGCAAGTTCTTTAATGTACAATATTTCATGGGTTCCCTAGCAGTTTTAACATTTCAAAGCATTTGAAAGAAATGAGACATTTATTAGTGTAACCTTTATACTGGAGATGATTTAAGCTATTTCAAAAGTTACTAAATGAGAAAAGAGATTTTCCTTAGATGAGGTTTTTTTTGCCCCTTCCACAAAATGCTTTAGTAATCTTAATATATTGTACATCATACAAAATGCCTACATATATAATCTATTGTTCTAAAGGTCACAAAGGTAGAATCTTACTTTGAAATGTCAGTTGAGTAAATTAATTTGTAATGTTGGACCATAACTATGGTCTGTCCATTCTCCTTTGCTCTGTAATGATCAGCTTCCAAAGGATATGCTTCACTATCTGTTGGTTGCCTGAGGCTGATATGCCCACACATCACCATAAAAGCTGAAGAGAAGGTGGAAGGACAGATATCTTCCTGATATGTACATTGCTTACTCCCATCTCATTGGGAAAATGGAGAACATAGGGCAGCTATCTAATAGAAATGCCATTTGTAATCCTCTCTCTAACTTTGCCTGAAAAGGGGGAAAAAAACTCATTAAAACTCAAAGTAACAAAGAGTTGATTCAGCCACAAATCTCTTTGATCTTAAAGGCCACCTCATTAGCATGGCTTTAAGAGATCACTTGCAACTTTCAAATAGCCCATCAATTTGTAGTTAATAAGAAGGCTGATAAATTCTCTTTCTCTTTTAATGGATATCAGAGCTATCATCATTTTGATGTACACAGCCAAAAGAAGAGATTTCTACAGCCCTAAATATCATGAGAAATACACGTTTGTTTCTAATTCAGAGGAATCTCTTAAGGTATAGTTGTCCAATGCCTTGGTAGTATGCCCACAACTTTATGTCTATGTTGCCAAAATGGCTGTCTTTGATGGCCAATAGGTTGCAATCTACACATTCATGATTTAATGTATCCAGAGTGGCACACTAACTAGAAGGACCATCTCCCCATAGCTATCAGCTATGGTGATGTAGTAAAAAAAAAACAAATTGAGCAAAATAATTAAACCCTGAGCATCAGCTCTGCAAATTGTTCTATATAAGGACTATTGCCATTCAGGCCTCAGGATAAGTGACACCTCCTATAGAAAGAACTTTCTGATTGCTCCAGTTGTTATTCCCCTCTCCGGAAACATATTGTAAGTATTTATTTTGTGTATATTTATGCATACAATATATACTTACTCCTGTGTGTGTGCCTGTATATACACACTCTATATTCCTGGAGGGTGGAGGAAAGAATAGTTTTCTTGAGGGCAGGGGCTATCTCCTTCACTTTTTGTATTGCCAGAGCCTAGTCCAGTGCCTAATATATAGGAGGTGCTAAATAAATCCCTCTTACCTTCCAACACAGATTGTTTCAAATCTGTTGTGTTTCTGTAACCTCAAATATTTTTTCTCAAGCTCAAAATTTCATTGACTCTTAAATATAAGTCTACTCTAAATCTCTGAGTCTATTTCTATGACATTTTTGTTTTTCTGAACCTGAGCTTTTGATTAAATTCTTTTTTAGCTGAAAACATTGAGCAAATAATTCTCCAGAAGAATTTTTAAAAATAAACTTCTGAAAAATTTCCCTGACTAGTCTTGTTATTCTGAAGCTTAAGTAAGTGTTTATAACAATCTGTTTCTAGACCATCTGCACAACTGTCAATAAAGGAAAATCAATTAGAACTTCACTTGTTCACAGAACACATCTTTATGGAATGGTGTAATCCCCATCACGATCAGTGATTCTGAGGACTGCTGCTGTGAATAATTTTAATGATCTAATCTCATAGTATAGTGAACTCTATTTATTCAGCAATAAATTAAAGCAAAATGTTCAAGAAACTAAAGCACAATATTCACAACAATATAAGAACTTATTACTATGGTCGCCACATAGTCTTAAACAAAGCATATCATTCAGTAAGTCACAATCTCCTCAGTCAGTACACAGTATCCAAGTAAAGTCCCCTTTTGTCTTGACCGGAGGCTGGCTTCCAAACAACCTTAAACCAATCATCCTTGAAGGGTAGCAGAAAGTACAACACCATCCACCTCTAGGTCACAGTAAGTCACAATCTCACCAGTCAATACAGAGTACCCAAGTAAAGTCTTCTTTCATCTTGACTTGAGACTGGCTACCAAACTCCTCACCCTTTTTTTAAGGTTCCATTACTCCCAGCTCATGCCTGGATTCACAAGTAAGCAGCTGTCCATTCTGCTTCTATATTTCAGCTCACAGGGACAGCTCCATTCCAACCTCTTTGCAGCTTTTCTTTCTAGGAAAACAAAACTTAACAGGGCTACGACAATATTTATACACATTAAGCTTAACAGAGCTACAACAATATTTACACACATTATAAGCACTATCATCTCAATTCACTTTCTGTCTGACAAAGTAACATAAATCAACAGACAAGGCTCCTGTCTGAGAAATCAAATGCAAATCAACAATAAAATCCCAGGACTTCTGTGACAACAGTAAAGTCCTCTTTAAGGACTTCTGTGACAATAGTAAACTCTTTCAACAGACATAAGGCTTCATTCTGACAAAGTAACATTAACACAGACAGAACAGACAGAGTGCCAACAGCACAAACATTCTCTCTCTTAGCTCTCTTAGTTCTATTCACTCCCAGCTCGGCTAGAGCTTTTCTCTGCTCTGCTCCTTCCTTTTCCATCCTTCCTGTTCCACTCTCCCTGTTCAACTCTTTGGCAAGTACCTCCCACCATGGGCTCCATGTGATTAAGGGTAGAAAAGGTCTTCAAACTCCATTAGGCCAATTAGGAGCAATACAATGTATACTTTTTCCAACAGAAACTATTGATACAATCAAAGGTGAGGCTCAAAGGCACTTGAATAGCTGAAATAAGCAGCAGAGTACTACTTTGCTTGCCATTACAAATGGATAGTAGGAAAACTTCACAGTGGTCATCTGGCCCAACTTTCTCTACAAACCATAAGACTAAGTTGAAAATACTGCCTCCAAGGTCACAAAGGTATCTTAGAGGGCAGAGGTGTAATTCAAATCCAGGGTTTTAAATTCTAAATAGAGGGCATTTACCACTATATAACAGGCCCACCTGAGAGAACAAGGGTGTAGTAGTGCCTTCAGTTATAAGGCCTTATTCAATATCTTCTTTTGCTTTCTTGATCTGGTTTTACACTGGAAAGTTTCTTGAGATTGTTTTATCCATTATTTATTTTGTTAAAGAATAATTACAGAAAAGTCAATTTTTGCTATAGGTTGTTTGATACAGATATGTTCAGAACTTACAGCTTCTTCCAAATTATTATTAGTTACTTGAAAAAAAAAGAAAAGTTATATTAGCCACAATGATTGAATTAATTTGCTTTTATTTTTGGTTTTTGGTTACATTTTATTTTGGAAATGTGTGTGTGTCACTTGGAGGAATATATTTTTCTTTTGTTTTTGTGTTCCCCAGGCTTATGACAGTGCCTGGATTATTATTATTATTCTTGCTTAATTGACGCCTACTGATTGAGCATGTGACTTTAAAAAAAATATCTATGCGCTGAAATTACATTTGACCAAAACCAATGAACCAGCCTGACTGGAAAACAGATAACTTGATACTTTCTAGCTTATATCCATTAAGTGATAAAATATAAATATTATACTTCAAATCTGAGTCATGACGAGTAATTTTATTTTTTAGCAGTTATGAGAAGATGGTAGTATGGAAGAAGATAAGATTTGCTGATTGAATGTATTGAATAAGAAAGAAATCTCCATAAATAATATAGCCCAATCCTCACTAAAACTGCAGCACAGTCTGTCCACTGTATAATGAATGAAGTTGGAGTCAGTGGTAAAGGAAGGAGGCAGAGGAGTATAGTGGTGGAGTAAGACAGATGCCATGAGATTAAGAGAACTTTAAAAGTAACATTTTATGGCATTGCAGTGTGAGGAATGCTGACTCTAAGGTATTGGTGCACTGCTCTAAAGCCATAATTATACTGATTTAGTTATGGTTCTAACTCAAGTGAGTGAAACTACTCATTTGCAAACAAATAGATCACTCCTGCCAAAATAAAAGATTAAAAGTAAATTCAGTCTATAATTGTGCATGTCAATTTGCAATTGATCAAGTGAAATGAACAAAAATAGAAAAAATTGTCAAAATAATTAGAGGGTTTTTTATATGAAATACTCTTTTTAAAAGAAATGTTTTGCCTGATTTAATTAAATTTCACAATATTTATAATCATTTCACAAAAATTAGGCATTTCTAATTCTTGAGGGAGAGATGTCAGTGAAAATTAATGAAATGAAAATGAAATTAATGAAAAGCTAATGTAAATTAAAATGCTGAAGGTCATTGAATTCATGTCACGTAAATGTCAGTTAGGGATATATATACCTTTTGGAGGAGAAGATTTAGGGGAATATGACATGTCACCAAGGGCCTATAGGAATATCTAGTAGAAATTAGATTAAACCTGCTCTGCTTGGTCACCAAAAGGACCAAGAGTGATCAGGCCCCTAATAAGGGAGTGATTTCAATCATCATCCATTGTAGTGTGAGTTTCCACACTAATAATAGCTTGGATCCCTGAAATATTCAAGTATTCAAATAATTAGGTCTCCGAGCTGCATTCATTTTATGACAAAAAGAACAGACAATGACAAAGATACTTATTTCTTGCTTTTCCCCATAGGAGGAATCCAATTTTATTCCTTTCTCTATCATTTTTTGGCAGTTATCTTGCTATATTTTTCTAGGTGGTTTAAGAAGAATCATTAGACAATTCCCTCTCACCCTGGAACAGCTTAGAAAAATCTGGAAGTTTACATCAACAGCAGCAGCAGTAGCAACAACAACAACAAAGATAACAAAATTGTTATCAAATTGATCTAGGATTCTAGTCCTGTCTTTGATATCTATGCATATCTAAGGTTTACCATAGAGTTTCTTCAAATCTTGAGAAAGACAGTAATTTGATACAGTCCATCCTAATCTCTAAGAAAAAAGAAATAACATGGTCCCAAATTTTTCTTGACATGTTCATTTCAATACCAGCTACATTCACAAAATCACATTCCCAATTTTTCTACCTTTAAAGCAGAAGTCTACACTCCCTGGTACCCTCTCTCACTTTCACTTCCAGATCTACTTTATTTTTTGTCTTTCCCTATCAAAATGTAAGTTTCTTTATACTATACACTCTCTTGTGGACTAACATGTATAACTCCAGAACATAGCATAGTCATATCTGACATAATAAATGCTTAATAAATGTCTTTCTATCTTTCTTATTTGTTTTCTATCTTTTGTCTATCCAAAAAAATGATAACCAGAAGGACATATTTTATATTTTTGAGGATCAACTCAAAAGCATTGCTAATAGAGTATGTTTACATCCCTTTTTAAGGATTGTAAAGGAATTGTTTACTTGTATTATCCCACTTGAGTCACATAGCAAGTAGTAAGCAAGATCATACTCTTATTCCTTTTTTGCCCCATGTATAAACTAAGGCAAAGAGAGGTAAGTGACTTCCTCATTTTCATACATTCAGTAAGTGTTTTTGACATGATATATTCAGGTCTTTGTGTCTAAATAGTTTGATACCTGCTATATGTTTTTCCCTAATGAAGTCACTCAACATCTTTCAACTCATGTTTCTTCATCCATAAAATGGGTATAATAAAACAGGGACTTCACAGGGTTGATAGTATGGGATGATCAGATGAAATAACACACACAAATTCTTTTAAGGTATAGAGTCAGGGACTAGAGTGGTAACTACTTTTTTATAGGGAAATTTCAAGTGAGGAAATTCCTTCTAACAGTGAAATCAGGTGCTTTTCTGTAACATCTTCATTTCATAAAGCCTTAAGCTTGTAAATGACTGGCTTGTTGTCACAAATAGAGAAGAAATGAAACCTGGACCCAAGACTGCCTAGAAATAAGACCTACTATCTATTCATTATGCAAAAATTTAAAGACCTACATGAAGATTAATTATTAATGATCATTATTGTTCATTGTCAAAACAAATAGCAGAAATTAAACTTTAGGAGCTTGGATTTAATGATTGGTACAGATTAATGTTAGAAATGTAGAATATGCGTGTATATGTGTGTGTGTGTGTGTGTGTGTGTGCGCGTGTGTGTGTGTGTACACAGAGAGAGAAAGAGAGAGAGAATAACATTGGAATTTATAAAAAGAGAAATTAAACAATTATCCAATATTTGACATGAAAAAAGTCTTTCTGTTCAACCATGAGTCAATGCTAGGTACTGGGTAACACCTATACTTACAAGAGCTTTCACTCTCATCCACTTTCCTTTGTATTAATGTGAGTAATTTTGCTAGGCCAGGAGGAGAATATCACATAAGCATCTTCTGGCCTCACTAAGGTTGCGAGGAGTTCACAAAGCAGGGAGTCATCTTAGATCTTGAGTCTATTGGTGAAAGTAAATTATGTTTGTGAATTATATTTAAAATTATACTTCTCTGTAGCAGTGAGCATGCTAATAGGATGGCTGCTAGCACAGGTTCTTAGATCTGCTTTTCCAAAGGAAAGCATCTCAAAAAGGGATTAACAATCTTACTTTAATAAAATATATGTCATTTACCTCATCCTGGGGAAAAAGTCAGCACCCTGGACTTCAGAGAATGCAAATAGAAGTTACAAGCAGACAAAAATACAGACAGAGAAAATAACACAATTCAACAGACAGGGCTTCTAGTTAACCATCACATACATAGAGTTAGTTCCAAAGAGAAAAGCACCAACATCTAGGTTTACAAAGCTGGGGGCCTCAATGACTGCTCAGAGTATCATGTGGCCAAATCACACAACTCTTCCTAAAGTGAGCCCCAAAGCAAAATCTTTCATCTCAGAGATATATGTAGTCTTCTCCAGGATCAGAGAACATCACAATCCTTATGATGTACTTCCCAATCACAAAGTAATAAGGTGTAGGCATTCCTGAAAAACAAGCTTCCTATCACAATTAGGTCCACATGACCACAATCAGCCTATTAGGGTCAGAGTATATTTTCAAATCAGGAAAGGTCCTCAGATTCACTTAAGCCTATGAAGGGGCAGGGAAGATCTTCAAATTCCCATTGCCATTACATTGTCAGTGCCTTGTTTGAAATATATGTTCCATTTGGCTGCTGTGATGTATCTGGCATACTTCAGAAAAATTCTAGTTTTGTTTTGTTTTGTTTTGTTTTCCCTTGCTAACTGTCAAAAAAAAAAAATAGAATGATCTCCCTGTCTAGCTAAAGGATGAAGTCCTGGGACCTAAAGACAAACAAAAACAAAATTAACAACCCTGAGTCAACATGTCAGAGTAAGACCTCTTTTCTTTCCACCCAGGATTATAAATATTGGCCAGGCACCAATTTTCCCCTATGTTCTCCCTGTTGTGAATTAGTACCAGTTTGACCAACAATCCAAGTGAGAGCTGCACCAACCCTCATCTCCTATGCTTGGCCCTGCTTGACCTCAATAAGAATTCCATCAAAACTAAAATATTTAATTAATCTTGGGTGACTCAATATAATCAGATTTGCAGAAGACTACATGTTATATGTCCACCTTCCCTTTCACCCCAGAATTATATGTCTCCATTTGCCAAAATTTTTTTTTAAATTGCTGCATTCTTTGCAACATTTTTCTCTGTTTGCCCATCTCTTGCTGCTTTTTGTCTGGTTGTGCTAAACTTCTCAACCAGGGCCACTACTTTCTTTAGACACATGAGATGTTGCCCAGGGCTAAGGATAACTCTAATTTGGCATCTATTTCTAAATTTTAATTATTTTGTTTGTTTTTGTCTGAGTTGTTTCATTAATTTGCAGGAATGTACAAAGAAATGTCTGAATAGGTAACTACATCTGCTTGATAGGACCCCTCTCTCCCAAGACTAATGCCGTAAGTATAATCCCTTCTCCTAACCAATGTGTAACTTGCACTTTTCCTTTTGGCAATTAAAATAGTAGATAAGGAAGACTGACATCTTTTCTGATAATGCTCTTTGCTTTTCTGAACCTCCTTAAGTCTATGTGCCTTGTGCCTTCCCAAAGCACGACATTATTATAGGTCTACAGATTGAGAGTGAGAATTGCAAGATATGGTGTGGCAGAGAAAGAATTGAATTTAGAGTCAGAGGAACTGAATTTAAGCTGCTGTTCTACTGCTTGCTCTATCAACAACTTGGATAGGGCATTTAATATCTCAGTGGCTCAGATTTTGGTTGATTTTTTTCCTCAAAAAAAAAATGAAGAATTTGACTAGATAAACTACAAATTAGTGTGCTTCTCTGAATCAGTTAATTACTTCTGCAAGAGTATATACCTGTTAACTAATAGGACTGGGAATGAAATACAGGACATTACGTGCATACTCCAGTATTTTTCATTATACCTTGCTGCTTCCCCATGGAACACTAGATAAGGCTACATACCTCAGATGGCCCTAGCACTTCTGTATAATTAATTAGATAATGAAGAGAGCTTTAGAATTCTACTTTATTTGTATTTTCTATTTGTGTGTGTGTGTGTGTGTGTGTGTGTGTGTGAGAGAGAGAGAGAGAGAGAGAGAAAGAGACAGACAGAGACAGAGACATTTTGACTCTCATTCTCATTAGAGGGTCTAACAAAGTATGCCTTCTTAGTGTAACTTAATCAACACTCAATCAGTCATTTAATAAACACTATTAATTGTTTAGCACTGTGCAAGATGCTAGGGACACAAAGTCAAGGAAACAGTATCTATCCACTATGAGATTGCATTCTACCAGAGGAGAGATCTTTTACATATATAAAAATGTGTGCAAAATAAATATAAAATAATTTTGGGAAGTGCATATTGGCAGCTGGTGGAATCAGCAAAGGGTTTGTGTAAAAGGTGGCAGTAGCACCTGAATTGGTCTTTGAAAGAAATTGGTGAGTCTAACAGGTAGAGCTTATTCAGGGCTTGGAAATCAATCGGTGGAAAAAAATGGAGACAGAAAATGGAATGTTCTGTTCAAGGAATAATGGTGAGGTTAGTTTGTCTAGATGACAGAAAGAGAGGGAGACAGAGACAGAGAGACAGACAGAGATACAGACAGACAGACAGAGAGACAGAGAGAGAAAGAGAAACAGAGACAGAGACAGACAGAGAGAGACAGGAAGAGAGAGAGAGAGCAGAACAATTCTATGGGCAAGACAGGCACTGGAGTTGTGTCTGGATATGTGAATGAGTGAAAGAATAATTCATTTAAAAATAATTTACTAAGGGCTTACTATGTTGCAAGCACAAAGCTAAACACTTTTGCAAAAATTCCAATAGCTAAGCACCCTTCAACATCAAAGAAATCAAATTCTATTTGGGAAAGACAACAATTATAGGGGAGACAGAGAGGGCTATTTTGGCATGGGAAGTCGTAAGTGTGGTAGATTGAGATGTAGGATGGTTATTTGCCAAAGTCCTTAATGAAGACAGTCACCTGGCCCTGAATGCAAGGAAACATCTCAGTTTTAGGAGAAAATTATGCTACCTTCAATATTTCCCTCTGACAATTTTGTATGAAATTATTTTTTTTCTATTCCTTTTTATCCAAGGAAACAATCTTTAAGGATTAATGCTTCTTTTCATTCCTGATTACATCCTTACACTTTAGCACTTTTTACCTGTGTCTGAACATATACTGAAGACTTTGATTTACAACTTCAGTGTGCACTGAAAGCTGAAATAAGCTCCACAAAGTAGGGGAAAATTCTTCTGGGGAATGAATTAATTCCTTCCCTATTTATGAAATTTTCAGTTTGCAAATATAACAATAATCTTTTGACCAACTAAAATATTATGTGCATTAACATGTAGGTGGAAATTACAAGCAATTTGAACCTAATGGTGAGAAATCAGAAAATTTACATCATTCCATTGATACCTTATTGGAAATTGAATTACAGACCTGTTATATGATGACAGGTAAATTGCTGGCTTCACTGATCTAATATGTGAATGAAAAATCACAGTAATTAGGTCCCTATCCTTTTATCTTAATAAAAGTCAGAGGAATGTTCTGCCTGCAAGGTAACCATAAGCATTACCAACGCCATTTCAATATGATGAAATTTCAGATTTAAAACTTAATAGGGATATAACTATGAGCAAATAGTTGCTTACCCATCTGGGCCTCAGTTTCTACATCTGTAAAATGGGAAGAATAATACTACTCCACCAGAACACACTTTATATATTCTATATGAGCAGCTAGGTACAGTGGATAGAGCACAAGGCCTGAAGTCAAGAAGACCTGAGTTCAAATTCAACCTTAGACATTTACTAACTCTGTGATCATGGGCAAGTCACACAACCTCTCTACCTCAATTTCCTTGTCTGTAAAATGAGGATAGTAAGAGTAGCTACCTGCTAGGGATTTTGTGAGGATCAAATTAGGAAATAATTTTATAGTGCCTAAGACAGTGTATGGCAAAATAAGGACTTTGTAAATATCAATTAGTATGGTCATTTTCATTCCTACTCTTTAAACATTTTAAATCATCATTATTATGAGGAATAATAGTGGTAATTATTATTTTACTATTATCAATCAACAGAGTGCCTAATATGTCTAAAAGAAACTCTATGGATTTGGAGAGTTCTAAGATATGTGAAAAGATTTCTAAAATAATTGCAATTATTCACATGAGATTTGTAACTTTCAGAGGTGAACAGGAGAGGTTGGACACATATGATGTTCAGTTTCAACAGGATGTTGCTTTTTTCAGTTTTCTATCCCTGCCTGAAAACAAAATTAAGGTAGTTATTTTATGATGTGCTTCTAAATCATGGTCAGGCCTCACAAAACAAATATACATATAATGAATGAGTGAATAGATAAATTTAAAAAAAAAATATCTGAAACTGAAAGGTTTGGACAGGTAATATTTAAAATTGTATTTTATTGGTGGGGAATCAATGATTTTAATCCTATGACACCAGCCTTATTTGGGAGCAATAGAATGCTAAAGACTTGAGAGATTCCTTTGTATCCTCAGCACAGTTTAGGCTATGTTCAAATATGATCATGTGTGGGAATGAGATTTTTTCTCTATAGCAAAAATGATCTCTTATTTAGACAGCCCATGCCCCAGAAAAGTCTCAACTTTGCTCAGTGCTCTTATAAACTGGCCATCAATATGCTCCTGAAAGCATTTATTTAAGGTCTGTCTATTTTCCAAGGGTCTCTTTTCTTTTTTCTTTTCTTTTTTTTTTTTTCAGTCCCATAATATAATTTGAAAAGATTCCAGTGCTCAAGGTCAAAATAAAAGAGGAATGAAAAACTCTGGGATTTGTGGGAGTGTATGCCCTTGGGCTACTCTACCTTAGAAGGAGGGTGGATTAGGCTGGAGGTGAGGTGTCTAATTACCATATCAAACATACATGTTAACAGCCAGATAAATTGGACTTGCAAAGCTACCTCAGTCTCTACCACTGAACTATTTGCCAGGAACATGCCTTGCTTGCTCTCAGTTTTGAACTGTTAATGAGGCTTCTTTTAAATTAATTACAGCTCCTGCTCTACAAGCCTGCATGTTTTGATTTGTGAACTTTCTGGAAAACTTCAGGGAAATTTAAATTGCCCTCTACTATCTAACCATTTCCCGGTCCTGTACTATGTAAATTTGGTATTAAGTGATCAAATATGAACCCTAAGCCACTCAAGGTAATTGAATCCCATGATTTGGGACCAGGTGTATAGAGATGTTCAATTATTAAATAATTAGTTTGAAAACAATAACCAGTGTAGTTAAGTCTCTAGCTGATTTTCTAATGTTTATTAATTTAAGCACCTGTCTTCTGTACCACTTTCCTTCTGAATGCTTACCAGGGATATGCAGAGCATATAAATTTACAATGAATATAATTACTTTTTTCAAACTCGCTCCAGGTGTCTAAATGAGCAGAAAAGAATTATGACGTTAATTGTCAGATAGATTTCAATCTTTTGAGTCTGATTATTCAATAATTGTTTAAATGCCAAGGTAGACATTAAAATATTGGTGTTAATTAAAACCATGAAATATAATATTTCCCCAACAAAGCAAATGTCTTGTTGATGATGCCTCAGCAACACATTATTTAGCAAATAGAGGCAGCTGGTTTGTAGTTTCTGGGCAATGTATGTCTCATTTTGTCACTATTTATCTTTCTAGGTGACTTACAAAAGTAACCAACCCTCTTTGCATTTGTCAGGTCAATAAGGAAAATAACTATTCCTCTGTGTGGATTGTAGCTAGTAGATTCATGGGGAAATGACCAGAAAGACAAGGGCATCACCAAGAGAATTTATGGATTAAGGTATAATCTCATTGCATGGAGTACTTTTGTATGTGTTCCTTTGCACTGTATAATAAGATATCTATAAAATCAGTCCATCCACATCATTGACTAATGAGTAGATTTATAAAATGTGCTTGCAGCATGTAATGAAGGATTGATGCTGAGCATGGAGTCAGAAAGATTTGGGTTTAAATCCCAATATTTATTAGCTCGGTAACTCTAAGCAAATCATTTAATCTATGTGTGCCACAAGTAACTCAGATGATAGATTTGTATTTTAAATGGAAGGTCATCTATTTTAACATTTTTTTAATTTCACAGATAATGAAACTGTGATTCGGATGCATTAAATGACTTGCTCATAGTCATAGAGTGAGTAGGTGGCGTATCGGAGGTTTGGATCCAGGTTTTCTGACTTTACATTGTTAAGTCTGTCCACTACTTTTGATTTAGGGAGATTCTCATACATATATTCCTTAATTCTGGAATATTTACCTCCAGGAATGTGCTTTTTAAACATCACCTTAGCTGATTTAGACTATCATTATTCTGTTGATTTATGTTGAACCTGTAATATGCTAAAACATACAAGCAACCATTTAATAAGGTCTCCCATCATCTTTTCTTTCTAATTTAATTTATTGCAATTTCATCTTATCAAATTTAGCCTAAATAAAGGTCAAAATTGTCATTTTTGATATCTCGAATTTTTCCAGTGTTTCAGCTATTCCTTCTATGTTTATACAATCTAAAATTTGGATAAACATATTATTTATGCTTTTGGCCAAGTCTTTGATAAAAATATTAAATAACACAGGACCAAACACAGATGGAATTCCTAAGTACTCTGTTGAAGACCACCTTCCAAGTTGACATGAAATCATTACTGATTACTGTATTAATATAGCCCTCACCCTTTTCTAAATATATCTAACTATGCTGTCGTATAGCCTTCACCTTTCCTATTCTGGAAGAATAAGATTTCATATTTTTTCAAATAACTAGTGAAATAAGGAATTTTTTTTTATCAAGTTGTCTAGAAACTGCCTAAAAATAAGTTTAGTAAGTCATAAACGATTCACACTGACTCTGTGTTTTCCTTTTATGATCAGTCAGTCAATAATTATTAATTTTTTACTGTGTTGAAAACTTTGCAAGACTCTGAAGATACAAAGAAATGAGAAAAATAATTCCTGACCTCGAGAAGTGCACATTTCAGCAAAAGAATCATATAGGGAGTCAGAGATCCTAAGAAGCAAAGGTAAGGAAGGAGAACATTCCAAGTATGGCTTGCAACATTGCAAAGAAATGTAAATGAAAGAAAGAATGACTTTTGTGAGAAACAGCAATTAGACCATTATTGTGGAGGAGAGGAACATATAAGATGACTGCAAAGGTTTGAAGTGACCTAAAGAACTTTAAATATAAAACAAATGACTCTCCAGTTGATCCCAGAAGGGGTAGGCAGGCTTTGAAGTTTACTAAGTGATAGTTTAACCTCACCAGGTCTGTCCTTTATGACAATCATTTTACAGATGCTGGACAGAAGTAGTGAGGGACCTGAGCAGGCAGATCAATTAAAAGCCTATGTCAAAAGTCCAGGCAAGAAATGATGAGGGCCTGAACCTTACTTAGTTCAGGGGTGGCAGTGTAAATAGAGAGGAAGGGGTGTATAGGAGAGATATTATGAAGGTCTGTTAACCAAAGACATGAATTTAAGTCATATTTATACTTTGTAGAATTCATTCTCTTCCCTTTTTTTCTGTGAAAAGAGAAACATCTATCTTTTTCATGCCCTGGGGTACCTTTGTAACTCCCCACTATACCTCAGGTATGATTCTCACTTTATTCCTAGCTACTCTCTTCTCTTTTATAGGAAACCAAACAGAAATCTCCACCAAAACTCCATTATTTTGGCAAAAACAAAATTGTCATCCTCCAAACTTTTCATCAGGAAGAGGTAAAATATTAGCCTTAGTATCTGTGCCAAGAATACCTTTTCTCTGCTCTTCTTTAATGTTCAATAAGTTTCTCTTCTTCTCTCGCAAAGACGGTTTGGGATGGACCATTATATAGGCAGGTCCCAGAATCCAATTTTGGGGTACATTATTTTTATAGGCCTTGCTACTCTACTTGATACAAAACTTAATGAAACTTAGGAGATACATGTTGACCAAAGGAACTGTATGTTCGTTTTCAATTAGTATTGGGGATAAAATTTAGTGAAAACAATTTTAACTTTTCCTTATTGAGCCAGAGGTTGTATTTATTCTAATAGTCAATTTGAAAATATGTTTGCTAGCTGAGTCTATCCCCCCAGTGAAGGCGTATGATATAATAGCAGCAGGAATATAGACAACTAACAGTATGATTGAATAGTGTGAATAGAAAAATGGGTATTAACCATCTCATTCCAACAGGAAATGCCACACATGGAGTATAAAACTTAGTGTGGTAAAGGAAAGGAAATGGCAGGCCGATTACACTGATTAAAGTGGCTGCAAATATGTTAGGAACATTCATGGTTCAATGATGCTATAATTATGTTTCTAAGAAATGCAACATGCAGGCAAATTCATTTTTATTTCAGCCCTGCTGTTTGTTTCCTGGTATTTTAACATGAACTGTTACTATCAAAGTAATATGTGATACAGTGTATAATGGGATGCGACAGCAGAACTCCTGCTAAAGCAATGGACTTTGTAAAAGATAAGTTTGTATGTTTTTTTTTTCAACTTTTGGAACAAATTCATTCAATATTCATTTCATCATTTGACATGGATAGATTACAGGATGAAAACCACTCAACTGGGAATCAGAAGACGATTCAAATTCTTGTTCTGTCAATTATCAATCTGTCACATTATAAAACATAAAACTAAAACAAAACTTACATATTGTCTTACATAATCCTTTACTGTATAGACAAGAGAATTGCAGTGACTTCCCTAAAGTCAGAGAGATGCTAGAAACAAACAGAATTTGAACTTAAATGCACGTCCCTAAGACTCCAAATTCAATGCTGTGACCAGTCACATGATCTTGAACAAGTTATGTACTTTTAGGAGTTTTAGTTTCCTAGCTTAGAAATTTGGGCAATAATAATTTTCTATTCCAAAGGGTAATTTTGAGCTTTAAAAAAGGTGACGTGTGAAAATGTAGCCAATATTATAAGAAATATAGTTTCTTTTAATATTAATTTGCCATTTAATGACATACTAGCTCATCTCCCATATATGTGGGTGAATATTTTCTCTCAAAATTAGGAGAACTGTACACGTTCTCCCCAATCTGCTCTCTTCTATATCTTTCCCCATCACCCCTCTGACTTTCTGGTGGGGCAAGATGGATCACCCTATCCCAGTGTCTGTATATCTTATTTCACAGTTGCACATAAATAATAATAATGATAATAATTATTTTTATTATACAGATGTAGATATATTTAAAACATTTGATTTTAAAACTTTAAATTCTAGATTCTTTCCCTTGCTCCCTCATCACACACTCCACTGGAAAGATAAGCAATTCAATACAGGGCATACATGTATAGTTACACAGAACATCTCCTCAATGGACATATTGTGAAAGACTGATGATATTTTCCTCCATCCTATCCCTCCCCCCACTTGTTCTATTCTCTACTTTGTCCTTGTCCCTTTACAAAAGTGTGTGCTTCTAACAACCCTCCCCACTAACCTGCCCTCCCTTCCATCAGTCCCCCTCTCATCCCCTTCCCGCCTACTCTCCTTTAGGGCAAGATACCCAATTTAGAGTGTAGGTCATTCCCTCCCTAAGCCTCGTTCAATGAGAGTAATGTTGACCCATTCCTTTTTGCCTTCCTGTTATTCCCCTCCATTGTAACAGTTATCTCTTACCTCTTCTATATGAGATAATTAACCTCATTCTGTATCTCCCTGTCTCTTCTCATCATATTCCTCTCCCAGCTCTCAATATCACCTTTTAAATATCATCTCTTCCTATTCAATTGATTAAGTGCCCACTGTCTATGTACACTGTACACATATATACATGAACTAACATATGTACTCATATGCATATATACCCTCCTATATAGACATATGTATGCATTTACATATACATTTATATTCCCTTCAACTATCCTCATACTGAGAAAAGTTTCACAAGTTACAATTATCTTTTTTCTATGTAGGCATATAAATAGTTCAACTTTCATAAGTTCCTTATCATTGCTTTTCCTTGTTTACCTTTTCATACTTTTTGTATTTGGATGTCAAACTTTGTATTCAACTCTGGTTTTTTTCAACAAGAATGCTTGAAAGTTCTCCACCTCATTGAATGAATATATTTTCCCCTGGAACATTATACTCAGTTTTGCTGGGTAGGTAATTCTTGGTTTTAATCCTAGCTCCTTTGATTTCCAGAATATCATATTCCAGATCCTTTGGTCCCTTAATATAGAAGCTGCTAGATCTTATTTTATCATATGTTTCCCCAATATTCAAATTGTTTCTTTTTGGCAGCTTGTAATATTTTCTCCTTGATCTGGGAACTCTGGAACCTGGTTATAACATTACTAGATTTATTTTTGTGATCTTTTTTATGAGGTGGCCAGTGAATTCTTTCAGTTTCTATTTTGGCCTCTGGTTCTAAAATATCAGGGCAATTTTCCTTGAGAATATCTTGAAGGATGCTTTCTAGGTTCTTTTTGTGATCATGGCTTTAAGTTAGTCCAAAAATTTTTAAATTGTCTCTCCTGGATCTATTTTCCAAGTCACTGTTTTTTTCAATGAGATATTTCACAATGCCTTCTATTTTTTCATTTCTTTGGATCTGTTTAAAAAGTATCTTGATTTCTCATAAAGTCATTAGCTTCCATTTGCTCCACTCTAATTCTGAAGGAATTATTCTCTTCAGAAAGCTTTTGAGATTCTTTTTCCATCTGGCAAATTCGACTTTTTAAGGCATTATTCTCCTCATTGGCTTTTTGGGCCTCTTTTGCCATTTGATTTAATCTATTTGTTAAGGTGTAATTTTCTTCAGTCAGGTTGTTGACTCTCTCTTCATAATTTTTTTGCATCATTCTTATTTCTCTTCCCAATTTTTCCTCCACTTCTCTCATTTGGTTTTCAAAATCTTTCTTAAGTTGATCTATGGCTTTTAGGAAGTCTTCATGTTTCTTGCAAGCTTTTGGTGTGGGAGTTCTGACTGTGTTGTCTTTCTCCCATTCCATGCTTTGATCCTTCTTGTCCCCAAAGAATGAATCTAGAGTTTGATTGCTGTTCTTATTTTGCTTCCTTTGCATGCTCGTGATGGCCAGTCAATGATTTCTTTGCTCTGTGGAACTCTGCTTCCAGAGGGGAAAGCTCTGTCCCAAATTGCTGGGGTTTTCCCAGATGCCAGAGCTATTAGGGTGCTGTTGGTTTTTTTTGAGACCCCACCAGCTTTCGCTCACTGAAAGTGCACCCCAGGACTACGATCCAAGACCACAATCAGGATACAGCATGCTCAACATGAAAGCACTTGGCCTTTGAGTGATCACTTGGGCCCCCTGCAGTCTACAGGCCGGGAGCTCTTAAGCAAGGTGGCTACAGGGCCTCCTCTTCTGCTGCTTCCTTGCCCTGGAGGCAGTTTGACTGGACCTGCTTTTCTCCCCCAGTTTTAGCTGAGATCCACTCACTTTTCACTTAGTTCTTTTTCTTATGTCTTGATAATTCTGGAAACTGCTACAGCTGCCACTGATCCACTCTCCTGAAGCTCCAGCTGCATCTCAACTCTGCTAGTTGGCCACCCCTAGGGCCAAGCTGTGGCTTCAGCCTGGGCTGGTTTCAGGTCCCAGAGCTGAGATGGTCCCTTCTAGCTGACCTGCCTTCAGCAGGAAGTATGTTTGTGTGCGTTTTAGAGCCCTAAAATTTGTTTAGAGTCATATTTTTTGCATATTTGAGGTGGCTGCGTGGGAGCAGCCGTACCTTGCTCCTCCTATACCACCATCTTGGCTCTGCCTTCCTGGGGTCTAACTACTAATTTTCAAAAAAATGGAAACTATTAATTTGAAAGTTAACTAACTTTTAATAATTTTGCCATGTCTGCTTTTTATTAAAAAGCATTTGAATATTTGGTTGCAGAATGGAGGACCATAATTTCAGTTGATCCTCTATATTGGTATCTGTGACCCTAAGGGCTTCTTGATTTGCAATAGGTATGAGAATGTAGATTCTCAGCAATAAGTAGTTGAAAAGCAAGAAAGCATTTTTCCAGCATGCTGCCAAAGGCATGGCTATTCTATTGCATTTTCCAGATATCATGCAGATCTTTCTTTAGATCACAAATGACTGTAAAATGTCATCTACTGAGAGCTCAATCAATTCCATCTGTAGTTCTTTAGGTCTCTTGCTGATATCTACTAGGTGAAGCTGAAATGGTAATTTGAATGTGATATCATGATTCCCAAAATGAGTGAATCTTTCATTTGTATTCTCCAATTAATAGTTCTATAACAGCTGCATATTCTTCAAATGATTCATATATATCTTCTTTCTCATCAGTGACCTTTGCTAACTGGGGAAAATGTCCACCCAAAATTTCCTTTTAAAGAAGTGTTTTGAAAAATATACAGCTCTTTCCAAAATTCTTGGATGTTTTTGCTACATACCATATACAGACTTACTTTTACCTTGCAAAGAAAGATTCAAATCATTTTGATTTGACATAATATCACACAGAAATGCAGCATTCCTGTAGACATCTTCTTTCAATAATTCACATTGCTGATTCTGTTCTTTATGTAATTTGACTATTGGTTCTCACAGAGAGAAAGCTTTCAATATCACCTGTCCCTGCAAAAGCCAACACATTTTAGAATGATATGGCAAATTCAAAGTGAATCATTGAACTTTAGCATATAATGAAACGTATGATGCCATATTGCATGTACTTGAATATAATGATATTTCTAACTTTTTTTCAAAATGTCCCTTTAAATAGTAGCTTTAGCAAAGAGATTTTGTCGATGCAAAATACAATTAAAGGAAATGAGAGCATCTGAATCTGTTAATACTTTCTTTATCTGTTCGAGAAACTCTTCATGTTTTCCTGTCATGGAAGTTGCACCATCTGTACATATACTCACTAAATTTACCAAATTCAGCACAGATTCATGACACTTATCTTGAAAGTTGTTGAAGCTATCTCTTCCCTATGTTCTGTTCATAAGAGTGTGCAAAGTAAGCAGTTCTTCATAGCAAAGAAAATCTGCTGTGGCCCAAATTAAGTATAAAGCCTGCACCAAGTCAGTAGTATCATTTAATTCATCCAAAATGATTAAATTATATCTATCTATCTATCTATCTATCTATCTATCTATGCCTTTTAAAGTGTTGCATGAAGCTGTTCTGTTAAGTTGAAGGTTAATTCATGCTGCTGATCAGTTGTGGTTTTCCTTGAAAAAGGCAGTTGTTTGTACTTTGAAACATTTTTGAGGTCTAAATGTCTTACAAATTCAACAATACATTCTTTCACAATTTCTACATCACTAAATGACTTTCTTTTTTTCCAAAGTGTATAAGCTACTTTATACGTTTTTTCAGTGGCATTATTTCCAGGTCTTATTGTTGCTTGAAGGAATTGTCTTTGTTTTTGCTTTTCATCTTTTAATTTCTGCAATATGCCTTTCACATCACTCCTTCTAATTTAAAATATCTTTGGTCCTTATGACAGTTAAAATGCTGGTAATGATTGAATTTCTTCAGTGTTGATATTGCAGTATAAGAAATCAAGGAAATCATCTTACCTTTAGCAGAAACAAGATAATATTGCAATTCCCCAGCCTCTTTAAAAATTTGTTTTCTTTCTTTAATGTTCTCTTGGTCTTCTTTGACATGGTGTGCTGTTAAGCAGACAGAATTTAAAAAAAAATCATTGAGTTTTGCATTTATTCACAAGTTCCACTTTAAACAGAAACAAAGTGTGCCATTTTCAAAAAGTGACAACAGAATTGTGTATTCAACACCCATAAGTTCTCGCCAACCAGCCTTGTGTAGTAGTGGTTCCAATCAGGTGGGGAAAGTTAGAACTAAATAATGAGTGTAGCAGCTATCAATTTAACCCTCATGGCTTACTAATATCATTGTGCCTGTCAATTTTAGAGGATTATTTCAATGAAACTTATTTTATTCTTTGGCATTTTGAGTATGTTCATTTTAAAAATAAAATACAAATATAAAAGATGAACAAAAATGTATTAATAAAAATAAAATAATTTTTTTCTATAAAATTTGTGTTCAGTCAAAAGGCTGCATTTAAAGACCTAGAAGATCAGACATGGTTTTCAGACCACCACTGGTCTACACTTTGTCTCCTAAAATGGTCCAATAGACTTTCACCTCTAAGAACTTATCTCCCATATAACTAAATTTTGCCTAGTTAATGGATGGCACCATCCATTACTGTAATCAGTAGAAAACTATAATAGTTTAGGTGTGATAAGCTCAGATATGGGTGGAGGTAGTGACTTTATGAGAAAATAAAGCATTTGTTCATGAAAGGTGAACTGAAGGTAGAAGTAACCAGACTTCATAACAGATTGGCTATATGAGTTGAGTTAGAACTATTGGGAAACAAACTTCGTTTTTTTTTTCTAAATGTAAGTCAAAGTCTCCAGATGAGCCATTGGGAAAGAGGTTGCCATGAAATGCTTGTGAAGAGATGAAGGAGGAATTAAACTAATGGAGAAAACATTATGACAGAATAATATGTGAAAGCCTTGAGACTGCATTAAAGATAAGATGATCAAAAGTGTCAGTGGCCACAGAAAGGTCAAGTATCATGAATACTTAAAAAAGGTCATTCTATTTGACTTTCAAAATATCATTGATGGTTTCATTTGGAGCAATTTCAGGAAAATGGTGAGGTCAGATACCAGACTGCAAAAAATTTTGGAAGAGAGTTAAAGGCACGGAAAGGGTAGCACTAACTAGTTGCAGGATATTGGAGAATAGTTAGCAGTATTGGTAATTGATTGATGGTTTTGTTGTTGTAAAGGATCATCATGTACTTGTTTGTAGGTAAAAGGAATTGGTTAGTACGTATAGAGAGATTAGTGATAAATAAGATATTTTGGAGCAGACTTTTTTGGAAAACACGTGATGAAATGGGTTTAAAGGTTCATGATAAAGAGATTTGACAAGGACCTGAGTCACCTCATTATGTAAGACAGATGGTAGATGTGATGGGGAATGACATATTTAGGATGCGAGATAAGGAGATTTAAAGAATAAGTTCTTAGTCAATAGCCTCAATTCATTTGGTAAAGTAGGAGGTAATGTCCTCAGCTCAGAGTATGAGGGAAAAGGATGCCATGGTAGCCTTATTTATGCATGAAAAGTTTTGAAATAGCTCATGAAAAAGACAATAGAAAATTGAAGTAGTGCTTGACATAAGCAAAGTTTGGTTTAATTTTTATTTTTTTTTCTCATCCAGTTCAACATACACTTATCAAATGCATGGTATGCTAAAAGTATTGTGCTAAGATTGGAGGCTATAGAGACAAAAAATATGTCATTGCCAGGCCTGAAGGATCTTATATTCACTGGGTGGGAAGAACGTGTTACAACACGTACACAGCTAAAGGAATACAAGTTAATTTGAGAAGGAAGGAGGAAGTGACAACAGATCAGGTTGGAAAAGGCATGGAATTTGAACATTGAATAAAAGTAAACTATTAGTGAATCAACAAGAATTTGTCAAGGAAATACCATGTAGAATGAGTGGAAAAATATTCTTTTTAAACTCAACAGATGTATATCACTTCTCTAATCCCTGATCCTATAAATAGAAATGCAAAACAGCTCTTGCTCTCAAGGAGCTCACATTCTAATTGGGGAAGACAACTACATATATAATATGTTGGCTGAGAGTCAAATGGCAAGTCCCTGTGGTCCTATGAGCGCAGTAGGAAGGTAACACATCTTCTTTACTGTCATGTCTAATGATAAAACCATAGCTGTTCCTGATGTTTAACCAGTTGACAAAGCCAAGGGCTTTGATGACAAGAACTTTTTCTGGGTCTTCATTAGCTAAGACTACTGATAAGGTTGATGTTACCTGGCCTCATCCTCAAAAGAGTTGGTTCTCGGGATAATGACTGAAGAAGCTAGATTGAAAACAAGAGTTTTTGCCTTAGAGAGCAATGGTATTTCTTGGTCTTCTAGGGAACTCCTTTTTGTTGAAAGTCAGCCAGTACTGGTATTTATTGAATAAATGATAGCAGGCCCTTTTTCTGTGGGTCCCACATGGATCCTCATTATATATTCTGCCTCTGGTAAAGCCCCCACCTCAATGCTTGATTGTGTCATGGAAGCAAGTCTGAATTCTTAAAAGACCAAATCAATTAAATACAAGTTCTGAAAAACCACCAAGCTGGAAAGTTGTTAAATACAGTTGTAGAAGACTCTTTTGTCTAAGGAGCAGCCTATCCAAATTTACCCTCTTTATATTGTTGTTCAAAAAGTGATGGGATTTTTTTCAAACAGTAACTAATTGAAATCATTTGTTAAAATGTGACTGTTTTTTTTAAATTTTCTTAGGTAGATAGAATGTGAGAGGAGGTAGCCTTCTTTATAATTGAGAATAGAAAAATTGATGATGTATTACCATATTAACCTTTGTCAACAGAATGTCTTTTCTAAAAGATTATTTACTAGTTTTAAGCACCTTTTGAAAAATATTTTCAGAATATTCATAGACATTCTCGTTTAACAACAGGAAAAATGCAAATCTTTGATTTTTTTGCCTTTTAAAAATAAGTATCAGTATCGAGAAAAGGTTCCAAACTGACTTTCTATGTTCATTCCTCCACATATTGTTACTATAATTTTTAGATATCTTACCTGAAAAAATCAATTGAAGAGACCATGCTGGAGGAACTACAAACCGTCTTATTTGTTTTCTTTCTGGGATTCAACCAATCTAATACCCTGATGCTGGAAATAATTTTATTTGAGATTTAATAAAAGGTACTCCACAGAAAGTTATTTGGGGAAAATATCTTAGAAAGTTGTAGTGCAAAAAAGCAGTATATCACAGCTCTGAATGACAATACCTTAGCAAAGATGAAGAAAAATCAACAGACTAAGTGTGACCAGAAAAGCCAAAGAGAAATACCCATCAAATTCTTGCAGGCACTAAGGCACAGGCCCATCTAGGATGGCACATGTGCAAACAACCTTCCAGGGTAGGGACTGAGACTAAGGCTTACAACTACATCTCTGTGACCCTGTAGCAGGATCAAGGAGCTTTGACTACAAATATATCCAGGGCAGTAGGTATACAAAATGAGTAATTATGTAATTTTGTTACTCTATAGAGTTCTTCATCAGGCTGAATGAGGCTACATCTAGCTATTACCTACTGGGGTAACAATCAAAAGTAATTCTGCTGTTTTGTCTCCCAGACTACCAAGTAGGATCTGGAACCTGAAAGAAGCCCACCAGTTAGCTAGTGTTCAAACCACTCCATGTATTACATTTGTCACTTCTGATAAAATGAGGTTTTGGTGTATCTCAGTTCACTTAATGAATATATCAATATATCAAATATATTTTAGTAGTAACAACAATAACCATGACAACAGCAACAATAGTTATACCTAAAGGAGTTATAGACTTAAAAAGTTAACTATATTTCAGTATATATTTTTTTTCATTTGAAACCCTATGCATTTTATTTTATGCATTTGAAAACATTCTGATTAAAAATCTGTAGATTACCCCCAAAGGGATCTATCACACAAACAAGAATAAGGAATTCTGCTTTAATGGCTAAAAAAAGGATCCTATAAATTGCACAGAGTACTTACTACTCTAACAATACTGGGATTTGAAGATCGTCCATGCCCCTTGAGCTAGCTGATGTCACAGAAACGGGTAGAGCAAGAGAAAGCCAGAACCAAGCTAGCATCTGCGCCATGGTGACTGAGAGCAGCAGCAGCCACTGCGGTGCAAACTCCTTTTTTCTTTGAGCCTGCCAGAATCTCTGCTATGGACTCTGGCTGAGGCCTGCCAGGGACAGGAACTGAAGGGGGCCAGAGCTGCTGGGAGAAAGCTGCCTGGATGCTGAGCAGTTGTGTGAATGAGGAGAGGAGGATCTTTGCCTGAGGGAGCCTAACCTGTTTTGAAGGCTTGAGAATGTGAGTGTTTACTACATTAACTACATGTCTAACTTCATAATACTGTGCTGGCTTTGACTTTTTGGTTTTGGGACTCAGTTTTCTGGTATTTGAATAAAGGATTTAGCTGTAATTCCCATCTAGAGAGCCTGTTAGACTTTGTGATTAATAACCGTAGCAGCACACTTATAATTACTGTAGCCATTGTGAATACTGCACTGTTGTTACAACTACACTGAATAAAACAAATTAGATCTGAAGTAATTAGGTATATTATGTTCAATTCCAGCATTTCAGAAGTGAAGTGACAAAAGTGAATGTGTCCAGAGAAAAACATTAGCAATCATGACACCATGAATATCAGTTTGAAAAATGAATATAATTAGCTTATGGAAGTGAAAACTTAGTTGGGGTATGATTACTGTTCTCCTATATTTTGGAGCAATTGATAGAAGTTGAAGAAAGACAAATTTTGGGTCTATGTAATAAAAATTTCCTAAAAATTCAAAAGTCAAATGCAGTGCTACAACAGGGAGGAAATTTATTAATCTAGGATTTGTATAAGTAGAAGTTGAATGATCATGGTATAAAACCTTGAAAGACACAACAACAAGGATTCTATTTATTTTGATATTCTGTGATTGTGTGATCTCTCAGGATTCCTCTAACATTAACTATTTACAAAATGTGATCAGATGAAACCATTTTGCTGCCATTAAATTAAGTTAGATGATATCCAACTTCTATCATATTCTGTTTGTATAATTATAAATAAATCCTTTGGATGTCTCATCAAAAGACCAAGTTTTAAATGCTGCCTCTACTACAGATTTTCTATGTGTCCTTAGATAATTTCATTTTAATCTCTGGGCCTCAACTTCCTTTTTTGTAAAATGGTGAGGGGATAGAGATGAGAGTGTTGGACTAGGTTATATTTAAGGTATGTTCTAGATTTAACTTCTCTGTGACTATAATTCCATGGTATGACTCAGGCAGAGAGAAAGCCAGAATGCTCTGGGACTTTAATAACTGCCATAAACACCAATCATTATTGTAAAACATGAGATTGTCTATTCCAAACCAATAGAAAGAAAAATCAGACAATGGACAATTTATCTTCTTTTTTTTCCCCCGGAGAAATAATCCAGATGAGAAAGCTCTGTTTGGATTTATTGATTTTATGGTGATTGACTTTAACAAAATGCCTTGTAAAGTTTTCAGTTCCATGGCACAGGTTTTAAAGTAATATAAGGCTATTTTACCTCAGTTAAATTATTACCTGGATTATGAAAACATTTTAAGCAATAAACAAAGGCTTTTGTTCTTGAGGTTTTGTAGGGCAGAAAATCAATAAAACATTTAAAAATGTGTTACTGGAAGGGAGGAAAAGGAAGAATTACAGGGCTTGCAGAAAGAATACCATAGCTAAATGAGTGGTCTGAACTGTAAATGATATTGAATAAAGCAAATATAATTAGATGAGGACCTGTAAAGTCTCATTGTGCTATAGGCAATCTAAGGAGGATTTCCTCATTTGTCCCCCTTGGGAATATGTGTAGGGGCTCTATCAAGGAAGCCTAACTGCTTGTCATACATCATTTCAAAGAGACATCCATAGCCTCCAAACTGCTTTAAGGCAGCTGCAAGCAAGTGTCACTTTGAGTTAAATGCATTATTAAGCTGTTAGGTAATTTCACATCATGGGTCATTTATCTATGCTAAATTAGGTCAAAAGCCTTTACACACACCTAGAAAAATGACAGAGAAGAGCAAAATTCACCCCCTCCCAGGAATTAATATTTTGACAAGCGCTATGAGTTCACTTTATTTATTCATATAGTAGACATTGTTAGTGTTTTATTGGGTGTGGGGGTGAAATGAGGTAGATTTTTAATGTGTCTGAAAAACTGGACACAAAACATTGTGTAAGTATAGTCTTCTAAGTCAAACATTGATCATGTTACAAATAACAGTCTTTTTTATTGTGGTGTTGCAAAAGATACCAAGATAAAATAGAATTGTTTTATGTCCTCAAAAAACTTATAATCCATTTTAAGGGGACACAGTAGATCTATATAAAATAATTTTATACCCATGATAAGGCACATTTCCATAATTAATAAACAATGTATTTTGGGGGCAGAAAAATAACTAAGGTGTGAGGGGATGGAAACAAAAAAGTGATATGGAATTGTAAAGTAATTTATATAGTTATCTCATTTGAGCCTCCTACCAAACTTGCTATTATTGTTACTATTTTTATTATTATCCAACTTTACAGAAAAAGAAACAGAAACAAATGGTATCAAAGTGAATGGTAAAAAATAAAAAAGCTAATAAGTGAATAAGTTGAAAATCAAACTTTTACTTCAATTGTAGTAGTAAATCCTTTATGCAAAACTACAACTTTCTATGCTATCTACAACAGAATTTATCAGAAATCCAAATAAGTAAATTTCATGTTAACATTGGGCAGGATTTGCATTTAAAAATAAATTACAGGTCAAGGAGAAAATCCCTAACAGTGTTTCTGTTTCACTTTCCACTTCTCTTTATTTTTTTTCTATTGTCTCCATGGTAATTAGGTGTGACCAATTTTATTTCTAAGCTTTAATGGAATTAGTATTGCCATACTTAGTCAATAAATATCTTTTAATGTTACACTTTTTTTGCATGTAAAATTGCATGAAAGAAGCAATCATTCAAACGATACCTAAGAGCAAATTACAAATGTGTCTAAGAAGTCAGCATAACAGTTTCTTGATGAAACAAAGAAAGAATCATCTCTCCATATTGTCTTTCAAATTATAACATATTTATATATATATATATATATATATATATATACAGCAGAGCTAAGATGGTGGAAAGGCAACAGTAGCTTTTCCAAGCTCCTTGAAGAATTCTGTCATTAAAAGCTAAAAAGTGAATTTGAATGGATTTAAGAGTGACAGAACTCATTGGGAGATGGAGTGTGGAAGATTCCCCAGCCCAGGAAAGTGCCTACTCAGGTCGGGCAGAGAGAATGCGAAGCACACAGAAGCTGCACCAGTGTGCATTTGAGAGCAGCAGACTGAGCAGAAGCTCCAGCCAGCAGACTCACCCAGTTGGAGAGGTTTGCAGCTGTCCCACAACGGAGTGGAGGAATGTCAGAACCAGGTAGGAAAGAACCCAGGGCCCGCAACAGGGTCAGCAGCTTTTCCTGGAGCTAGCATCCCACAGCCTGGATGTTTGAAATTGCATACCCAAACTTCCAGAAGTCAGGATGGAGGAATAAAATTTAGTTGCTCTGATTCCCCCTACCCAATCCAGAAAAGTCCAAAGTTGAATGCTCCACCCAGAGTAAATTCTGGCATAAGTGTAAACAGCCCCAGGCTTGGGAGTCACTGAGGGAAGGGAAGGGAGATGCTATGGAGCCTAACCTCAGGTGGGTGGAACCAACAAGCCCTAACAACAAAAGCCAAGGTGTGCTTTAACACCACCAGCCCAATCAAGAAACAACAGCCCTGATCTTCTGCTGGCCTTCTTCTAGAGTGAGCCTGCATGAGTGGCAGCAGAGAGATGTTGAGAGTCCTGGCCCTGGCCTCAGTCTACACACTCAGAGGCTACAGCTCACAAAGCCAACAAAAAACCCCTACACCCTAGTCTGAGAAGCTCAGTACTCCTGCACCCCAGAAGCAGATATCGACTCTAAAAATCCAGGTCATAGGCAACCGCAGTGGGGAAGAAGGAAACTGCAAAGGCTAGAACCATCAAATCCTTTTATACTGTGCAAGAACAAACAAACTCAGAAGGCAACACAGACTCTATACATGCACTGGAGAACACAGAAGGAAATGTGAATTGGTCTCAAGCCCAATAAGCATTCTTGGAGAATCTTAAGAGGGATTTTTAAAATGAAATTAGAGAGGTAGGAGATAAATTTAACTCTACAATGACGAAAATGGAAAAAAAAATTCACAGAAGAAAACAAAACTTTAAAAAGCAAAATTGGAGAATTAGGACAGAAGGTCCAAAATCTAACCTGAAAAAATACCTCCCTAAAAATGAAAACTGAACATATGGAAAAGGAACTCCAAAAACTGATTGAGGAAAATAATTCACTAAAAATTAGAATCAATCAAATTGAAGCCAAGGACTCTATGATGCAACAAGAGTCAGTCAAACAAAACATAAAGATTGAAAAATTAGAAGAAAGTGCAAAATATCTCACTGGAAAAAGAATTGACCTGGAAAACAGATCCAGGAGAGATAACCTAAGAATTTTCGCCTTACCAAAAAGTCATGATGAAAAAAGAAGTCTGGACAGCATCCTCCAGGAAATTGTCAAAGAAAACTGTCCTGAGGTCTTAGAATCAGAAGGAGAAATAGTTATTGAAAGAATTCACCGAGCTCCTCCTGAAAGAGACCCCAAATTGAAAACTCCAAGAAATATAATAGCCAAATTCCAGAACTACAAGGTCAAGGAGAAAATACTGAATGCAGCCAAAAAGAAACAATTCAAATATCGTGGAAATAC
>CM053581.1:59999135-60021004 GCA_028627135.1 Pseudochirops cupreus | reverse complement strand
GGGGGGGGGGGCAGGATAAGAACAAGGGACATGTAATCAGACTCTCACACTATGCCCACTGTGGAGAGGTTCTGCGCAATTTCACATGTTCAGCCTGTATTTGATTGCTTGTCCTTCCAGTGGGGTGGGTGACGAGGGAGGAAGAGAAAGAATCTGGAATCTGAAGTTCTATAATCAAATGTTAAAAGTATATATGTACATATATACTATTATTATTATTATTATTATTATTATTATCATTATTATTATTAACTACATCCAACTGGAACTTGAGACACACAGGCACTGTGGTGGGAGATCCATCCTGCCCTGCTGAAAAGTCAGAGGGGTGAAGGGGGAAGACATAGCAGAGAATAGATTGGGGGAGGGGGGACACACTGGGATGGCTCTTTTGGGGTGGTGAGTAGGGGAAAGAAGGGGAGAAAATTTGTAACTCAAAATTTCATGGAAATGAATGATGTAAACTTAAATAAAATAAACAATTTAGTGTAAAAAAAATTTTTTTGCCCAAATATATGTCAATATATCTGACAGTCAAAGTAAAATGGAAAAAAAATATTAGCAAAAATATAAATTACTTGAGGCAACCAAAAAGGAAATTAATTACTTCAATAACCCTATCTGGGAAAAATAAATGTAACAAGCCAATAATGAACTCCCTAAGAAAAAAAATGCCAGACCAGATGGATTCACAAGTGAAGTGTACCAAAAATTTAAAGAACAATTAATTCTGACGCTATATAAACTATTTGGAAAAACAGAAAAAGGAGTCCTACCAATTTAAGGGTGAATGAAGGATGATCATCATGACCATTATTTTTTTTTCTAGAAATTTGTGCTATAAGAATAAGACAAGGAGAAGGAATTAAGAAATTAGAATAGTCAATGAGGAAATTAAACTATATCTCCTTACAGACATTATCAAGACAATATATAGAATCCCATATAATCTATTTAAAAACTTGTTGCGATAATTCTGTACTTGAGATAAGTTACAAGATATAAAACAGACTCACAACAATCATCACTATTTTTATATATTTGCTACAAAACCCAGCAGCAAAAGATGGCAAGAGAAATTCCATTTAAAATAATTGTGGACTAAATAAAATACTTGGGAGTTTACTTGCCAAGACAAATCAAGGAACTATATAAACACAATTATAAAACATTTCACACAAATAAAATCATATCTAAACTATTGGTGAAATAAATTGCTGATGGGTAGGCAAGCCAGTATAATAGAAATCACAATTCTACCTTTATTAATTTATCAGGTCAGTTCCATACCACTCAAACTACCAAAAATTATTTTCTAGAATGACAAAACATAATAACAAAATTCATTTGGAAGAAGAAAAATTCAAGAATATCAAATAAGTCAATGAAAATACGTAATGAAAGGTGACTTAGAAATAATATGAAACTTCATTCTGGAAAGGTAATCCTCAAAACCATCTTGTACTGGCTAAGAAAGAGAGTGGAGGACCAGGAGGATAGTTGGAGAATACATGATAGAAAATGATCATAGCAATCTAGCATTTTATAAATACAAACATCCAAAATTTTAGGACATGAACTTGATATTTGACAAAATTGCTAAGTATACTGCAAAGAATGGGGTGGATCCAACGTGTAACAGAAAAGCCAGGCACGTGTCTGAACTTCCACATATTCCCCTCCAAACAAATTTAAATAACAGCTCAAAATGAATTCTTGAATAGCAGAACGCACAAAAGGATGGTGTGAAACAATTTTCTAGCTCAAGACTACTTACAAGGTTAGCAGGAAAAGTCTGAAGCACCAGCACGAGAGAACAGTAAAGGCCAGCTCAGACTGTGCAAGCACACACCATGTCCTGTCAAACCAACAATAGGCATTAAGGGGAACTGAATCACTCAGTCATAACAGAAGTGACTTCAAAATTTCTCAGAACACAGATAGTAAGTGGGTCAGAGAGCTAGCCAAAAAATCTGATATTATAAGTGAAATGGATGAATATTTACAAAAAGTAGATATGAATTGCCCAGATTAACAGCAGAGGAAATAAAATGTCCAGGGCCAGATGGATTTAAAAATGAATTATGCCAAATATTTAAAGAACAATTAATTCCAATTTTGTGTGTATTTTATGTATATGTTTTATGTGCATGCACACATATGTATATATGTATATACACATATATGAATATATAAAAATATACCTGTGTGTATGTGTGTATATAAAATTTGGAAAAATAGGCCAAGAGTCCTACCAATTTCTTTTTATGCCAAAAATATAGTTCTGATACCTAAACCAGCAAGAGCTAAAACAGAGAAATTTATAGACTAATGTCCCTATGAAAATTGATTCAAAATTTTAAAGTAAAATACTAGCAAAAAGATTATAGCAATTTCTCTCAGGGATCATACACTATGACCAGGTGGGATTTATACCAGATATGCAGGACTAGTTCAATACTGGCGAAACTATCAGGCATAAATCTAATAGAAATCATATGATTATCTCAACAGATGGAGAAAAACCTTTTGATAAAATGAAGCACTAATTCCTTTTAAAATCACTGGTGAGCATAGGAATAAATGGAGTTTTCCTTAAAATAATAAACAGTATCTATCTCAAACCATCAGCAAGCATTATATGTAATGTGCATAAGCTAGAAACTTTAACAGTAAGAGCAGGATTGAAACAAAAATGTTCATCATTACCCCCAATAATCAATATTGTATGAGAAATGTTAACTTTAGCAATAAAAGAAGAAAAAGAAAATTAAGGAATTGGAATAGGCAATGAGGGAGAAAAACATCTCCCTCTTTGTAGATACTATGATGGTATACTTAGAGAATCTGAGAGAATCAGCTAAAAATATGCTTAAAATAATTCATACATTTAGCAAAGTTGCAAGATAAAGAACAAAACCACATAAACCATAAGCATTTCTACATATGACTAACATAGCCCAACTGCAATAGATTGAAAGAGAAATTCTATTTAAAGTGACTATAGAGACTATGGAGGTCTACATTGCAAAACAAATCCTGGAACTATATGAACAAAATTACAAAAATTACAAAACATTTTTCACACAAATAAAGCAAGATCTAAACAATTGGAAAAATATCAATTGCTCATGGGAAGGTCAAGCTAATGTAATAAAAAATGAAATTCTACCTTAAAAGTTTACTTATTCCGTGTCATACCAGTCAAACTACCAAAAAATATTTTATATCACTATAAAAATAATAAGACAATTCAACTGGAAGGACAAATGTTCTAGAATATCAAGGGAAATAATGAATAAAAATTTAATAAAGGGTCTAACTGTACCAAATTTAAAACTGTTATAAAGTGTCAATCATCAAAGCTATTTACCACTGACTAGGAAATAGAGTGGTGGATAAGTGGAAAAGGCTGGTTACATAAGACACAGTAATAAATTACTATGGTAGCCTACTGCTTGATAAACCCAAAGACTGAGGTTTCTGGGATAAGAACTCACTGTTTTCAAAAAACTGTTGGGAAAACTGTAAAGTAATATGGTAGGGACTAGGCAAAGACGAACACTTCACACTCAACACCAAGATAAGGTCAAAATGGTACATGATTTAGAAATACAGTGTGCTACCATAAGCAAACCAGGAGAACAAGGAGTAGTTTACCTGTAAGATCTATGGAGAAGAAATGAATTTGTGACTGAACAAGAAATCGAGAACATTATGAGATATAAAATGGATAATTTTGTTTACATTAAATTAAAAAAAAAGATTTTGCACAAACAAAGCTAATGCAACCAAGATTAGAAAGGAAGCAGAAAGCTGGGAAATTATTTTTATTGCCAGTGTTTCAGATAAATTCTTCATTTCTGAAATGTATAGAGAATTGAGTCTAATTTATAACATTGCAAGTCATGTCCTAAGTTGATAAATTGCCAAAGGATGTGAACAACTAGTTTTCAGATGAAGAAATTAAAGCTATCTATAATCATAGGAAAAATGCTCTAAATCATTATTGATTAAAGAAATAGACACTAAAACAAATCTGAAGTACTACTTCATACCTATCAGATTGGCTAATATGACAGAAAAAGAAAATGATAAATGTTGAAGTAGATGTGGTAAAATTACAGCATAGTTGGTGGAGCTGTGATCTGATCCAACAATTCTGAAGAACAATTCGGAACTATATCCAAAGCACTATAAAACTGTACATACCCTTTGATCCAGCAATATCACTACTAGGTCTATATCACAAAGAGATGATAGGAAAGGGGAAAGGACCTATATGTACAAAAAAGATTTCTAGCAGAATTTTTTGTGGTGGCAAAGAATTGGAAATTGAGGAAATGTTATCAACTGGAGAATGACTTAACAAGTTGTGGAATTATAATGTAATGGAACACTACTGTGCTATAAGAAATGACAAGCAGGTGAGCTTTGGAAGAACCTGGAAAGATTTACATGAACTGAGGTGAATGAAGTAAACAGAACCAGGAGAGCATTTTATTTAGTAAGAGCAATATTATGTGATGATTAACTTTGACAGATTTAGTTCTTCTCAGAAATACGGTGATCTAAGACAATTCCAAAAAAAAAAAAAATCATGATGGAAAAGCCTATCTACATCCAGAGAAAGAACTGTGCAGTTTGAGTTCAGATCAACACATACTATTTTCAACTTTTTTGCTAGTGTTTTCTTTCTCATGTTTTGTTTTCTTTATATTATTTCTTTTTACACAACATGAGTTATGTAGAAATATATTTAATATGATTTTACATATGGAACCTATACCAGATCACTCACTGGTCTTTGGCAGTTAGATAAGGAGACAGGGAGAAAATTTGGAACACAAAAATCTTATAAAACTCAATTTTCAAAACTACTTTTACTTGTAATTGGCAAATAAAAAAAAATATCATTAAGTGAAGAAAAAAAGAGAAGATGTCTTTAATAAGTAGAATTGGCAAAATGGAAAAGGAAATACAAAAGCTCACTGAAGAAAATAATTCATTAAAAATTACAATTGGACAAGTAGAAGCCAATTATTCTATGAGACATCAAGACATTAAAACAAAATCAAAATAAAGAAAAAGAGAAGAAAATGAAAACTATCTCATTGGAAAATAAAATAACTTACTTGGAAAATTTATCAAGGAGAAACATTTTAAGGGTGATTGAACTTCCTGAAAGACATGAATGGGAAAAAAAAAACCAGACATCATTTTTCAAGAAATTAAAAAGGAAATTTGCACTGATATTCTAGAACTAGAGGGTAAACTAGAAATTGAAAAAAAAATCCTTTGATCACCTCCTGAAAGAGATCAAAGAATGAAAGTTCCCAAGATTATTATAGCCAAATTCTAGGGATCCCAGGACTAGAAGAAATGTCTGTAATCAGCCAGAAAGAAAAACAAACAAACAAACAAACAAATATTGTAAGGCCATACTCAGAATAACCCAAGATTTTTCATCTTCTACATGAAAGAATCAGGGAGTTTGGAGTATGATATTCCAGAGTGTGACATTCAATGAAATTACCTGAGCTTTCTTCAGTTTTCCTCAGAAACAACATTACATCAAACCTCTTAGCAGATTAGGAGTGACAGAACCTGTAAAAAGATAGAGTCAAACAATTTTCCAGCTTAAGATAATTTAGAAACACTTCAAGAAAAGTCTGTCTCAATTGGGTAAAAGGGAGCACAAATGGTGTGTGGGAAAGCCAGTGGGGAGGCTATTAACCAGAACAGATCAACAACCAAGGCCACTAAGTCCTGGCTTAGACAGAAGACAATTTCAGGAAAATGCTATCCACATCAAGAGACAGAACTATGGAGTGTAAATGCAGATTGAAGCATACTATTATACTCATGTTTTTTTCTTTCCTTTTTTTCTGATTCTTCTTTCACAACATGACTAATCTGGAAATGCATTTAACATGATGGTACATGTATAAACTATATCAGATTGCTCACTGTCTTAGGGGAGTGAGGAGGGAAAAAAAATTTGAACACAAAATCTTATAAAAGTGAATGTTTAAAATTATCTTTACATGTAATTGGAAAAAGATACTATTAAGCAGGGGGGGGAATACATAATATGAAATTCAAATATAGTAGTTCCTCATTTTTTGTGAATTTCATATTTGCAAATTTACTCATTAAAATTTATTTGTAACACCAAAATCAGTATTTACTGGCACTTTTGTTTTCATTCACGGGTATGTGTACAGTCGTAATGGCAAGCAAAATTGTATTTAGTTCCTTGTTTCAGCTCTTCATGTGCCTTTCAGCCTCACCTGTGATTATATCAAGTCTTTGTTAGAAGTAGAATCTGTGAAGCCCACAGTGGGAGGAACTAACCAAAGACTGGGATAGAAAGGACATAAGAGGAGGTCAGAACTGGAAGGAGCTGATGATATAAAAGCTCAAGTACACCTGGAATTGAGCAGAACTGAGAGGAAGGATAGCTGCGGTGCTGGCACTCTGTCTGTCTGTTCTGTCTGTGTTGATATTACTTTGTCAGACCTGTTTGCTGACAGAGGATTTTGCTGTTGTTACAGAAGCCCTGGGACCTTACTGCTGGTTCAGATTCCCTGAAAGATGACTTTTCTGATGTCTTTTTACAGAATTCCAAAAGGAGGATTTTACTAATGTTTTCAGAGTTTCTGGGATATTACTGATGATTTGTGTAAATTTCTCAGACAGAGACCCTGTCTGCTTGTCTGAGTTGATTTCACAGGCAGAAAGTGAATTGATGATATTGCCAGCAATATGTGTGGATATTGTTGTAACTCTCCTAAGCTTGATATGTGGAGCTGGACCAGGAGCTAAACTGGGAGCTGAATGGGGAGCTGAACCAGGAGCTGGAAGCTGCCTAAATGTGAATCCAAGTGACAGTTGGGTGAATTCAGGAAAAAGCTGGGAACATGAAAGAGGAACCATGGAGTTTGGAAGTCAGCCTCAAATCAAGATGAAAGAAGATTTTCTGACTGATGAGATTAAGACAGGGTGATCAAGGAATGGGAGACCTTTGTACTTTGTACTCCGGAGTTAAGGATGTTTGGGTTAAGGATGATGGGAAGCCAGTCTCTAATCAAGATGAAAGAAGACTTGAGGCAGATAGGAGGCACAGGGAATAGAGCATTGGCCCTGGAGTCAGGGGGACTTGAGTTCAAATCCGGCCTCAGACACTTACTACATACTAGCCGTGTGACCTTGGGCAAGTCACTTAACCCCAACTACCTGTCTTTCCCACTCCAAAAGCAAAAAGAAAAAAAGATGAAAGAAGACATTAGAAGGGGTACTTTATATTGACTCAATTTGTGACTTACTGAATGATATCTTTTGTTTAAGAATGTGTGACCAATTTAGTAATAAGTTGTTATGTTATATAATTCTGAATGTTATACTTTGGTTTTCTATGAGTGTTTTGCTTTAGTTTGCTGTTCAATATATAGAGAATTCACTATGCTATGTGATCAGAACCTTAAACTTATTCACAACAGCAGCTCTCTGGAAAGCTGCTTGTGCTTGGTTTTACAAAAGTGGTAAAAAATTTTAGTTGCCCAACTCTCCTTCAAATTCCTATCTTATATTAAATAATGCAGTGCTCTGTCTTCTGTTTCAGCTCTCATACTATATGTAAATTTCCTTTTCATAGTATATTTAATGAATTTTTAAAAATCTATCTTTGTTAATAATTTCTGCTTTTTATCATCCCCAAATGTTGCGCTGAAGTCTTCTCTAGTGTTCCAAATCACAAAAACTCTGCAGCACTTGCAGAGAAAATATATGTGCTAGATATGCTTTGTTCTACCATGAATTATATTGCTGTTGGTCATGAGTTCAAAGTTATTGAATCAAAAATACAGAACATCTAGGAAAAGGAAGAAGAAATTCAAAAGTTTGTACATGAGGTTAGTCTGGAAAATGCTAAAGTAAATGTTATGACCAGAGGCTAACAGGAACTTGACCCTGTGTTTCCCCAAGGAGCAATTTTTCTATCTTTTTTAATTCAGCAGATAATAAGAATTAACTGTATTTATATGGAAATTAAAATTCAGTTTAATGTTAAGGATATCAATGGTTTTATAAAAAGAGAGTATGAACAGTCTTTAACATTCCCTCCCCCGCCCACCACCAAAAACCAAAAAACAAAAAACACTTGCCTCATGTGTAAGCATGTGATTATGACTGTAAAATTCCTAGATTTTTTTATCATTATTTTTCACTGATGATGGTATTCTTTTTTGTCTATTTTATAAGTTCTTCTATTCAGGAGAGACAAAGGAGGGGAAGTGGGAGAAAGAAAAGAAGAGGAAAAAAAGAGGAGGAGGAGGAGGAGGGGAAAGAGGAGGAGAATTTACATATTTTGGCTGGCTTTGTTTACAAATTCCCCAAAATCATCTTTGTTGATACTCTAATGAGAGGTATGTTGCTGTTGTTTGTCCTTCACTTTTGAAGAGGACCATTTATATTACAGGGTGAAGTCATGACCCAAGTGTGAATTGAATTTAATTGATGCAGAGTTGCACAAAATAATCAGCCTATCTCTTTTCCAAAGTCATTGAAGTTCAGTTACAAGGCAAAAGTCAGACTGGGGATGCAGTGGATGACCAATGCCTGACCAAGCCCAAAGCACTCCATAGCTCCTGCTTCAGCCATTTTCATGGACATAAGAATAAATTATTATCTTCCCCCTATTCTATTGGGGGTAAGTCTTCACATGCTTGGGGTAAATCACCCTGTCACTCACTAAAAGGTTTGAGACTGATCTGTTACCCTCAATCTGATTTAGTTCATCTACTGAGACAGTGTACCAAAGTGTGGCCTTTGCATGTGATATTACATCTTGGAACCACAAGTGAGATTTGAGTGCTAGGTGGATACCAAAGATGAATTAACAGTCTTGAAAAGTGCTGTTACAAGGCCTCACAAAAGAGATGCTACAACTCCTTGAACACACATATGCCCCTGACAGTTATGTAGTCCAACAGGGATATATCCTCAAAGACTTACTAGCTTTGTTAGACCTTCAAGAGTTCATGATCACATGGTGACGTCTTATAAGAATCTAATATGGGGCGAGAGAGAGGGAAAGAGAGACAGACTGAGACAGAGAGACAGAGACAGGGAAACAGATAAGAGAGAGAGAGACAGAGAGAGAGAGAAACAGAGACAGAGACAGAGAGACAGAGACAGAGATGGAGACAGAGAGACAGAGAGACACAGAGAATGTATAGCTAGAATGGACACGAGCTTTTATGATGCTCATCTGTGGGCCAAATTGTATAGTTCAGAATTCAAAAGTGTTTTTGTTGCTGCTGTCATTTTTGTTGTGATTTCTTTTACTTCCATTTCCTGTCATCTCTATTAAGTTATAAACTTTCATGGAAATAAATTGGGTTTACAACAACGCAAAGGACGTTTAGCATTCTATATTATAGCTCTGATTGTTTCAAGACAACAAGTTTTTTTTTTCTCTGTATCTTTTGTTTCATTGCATGGCTTCTTGGCTGGAGGTAGTTGACTGGCTGTTAGTAGTGACAGATTTCATTTGTTACCTAGGTATTGATTTCCTATTACTCTAGTTACCACAGATTAAAAAAATAAAAGATTTGAACGATACATATTACATATTGCTCAAGTGGTTTAAGGTGCCTACAGACTCTGAATGGAGATATGGCTTATGTTTCAATATCTTCTGATATACCAATCTTAAATGTAGTTAAATTCTTACTAACTGATATTTATAGAGCTTTATGAAGTTTTAGATGCAGTACCTTATTATTTCAAAATGACTCTGTAAGGTAGATACCACAATTATTATTACTCCTATTTTGTATATGAGGAAACTGAGGCTCAAAGAGATTAAGCGACGTGAGAATAATAAACTGTCAGAGGTAGAATTTGATCCCATTTGTTCCCCAAAACTATAGGATCAGTGACTGTATTGTTTTTTTTTATATTAATATTCTTTAAACCTAAGTCATCAAGGAGCAGCTAGGTGGCAAAGTGAATGGAGCACTAGCCCTGGAGAAGGTAGGACCTGAATTCAAATCCAGCTATGGATATTTGATATTTACTAGCCGTGTCACCTTGGACAAGTCACTTAACCTCAATTGCCCTGCTTTTTACCCCTCAAAAAAAAAAAACAAGTCATCTCTAAAGTGAGAATGATGATAGCCCAGAAAAATATACAATACCAAGTCTCCTAAAGGTACAATTTTTCATATTCCTATTTTTTTCCTTCAAGGGGATTTTTTTATTACTGTTTCATATTTAGTTTATGGAAAAGTATAAGAATCTTAATAACATTGTACAATAAAGAAGATGATTACACATGAAACTGGATATCCACTATGCACAACTTACTATTTCAAATATAAAATACTTATTGTGAATTTTTTTAAAATTTCATTACACCCCCAATTCTAGAAATAGTTAACATTTGACATATATGTGGGTGTACATATTGTGTGTATACATAATATGTGTATGTGCATGTATGGGAATATATACATATGTATACACAAATACATACACACACACACACACATACATATATATATATATATATATATATTCACTTCTATTTATCAGTTCTTTCTCTAGATGCTAATAGCATCTTTTTTCCTTATGTCTTTTACAGTTAAATTGGATATTTAGCATATATTTATTATAGTCAAAATAACTTATTCATTCAAAGTGTTTCTTTTTTTTTTGGATAAAAATCTTTATTAATTTTTTGTTTACTTTTAGTTTATAAGATTCATTTCCACATTCCCCTGAGTTTCAAATTTTCTCCCCACAACCCCCCATGGTGGCATGCAATCAAGTATAAGATCTGCAAATACTTTATTAGACATTAGTCAGGTTGTGAAGAAGGACTGTAACAGATGGAATGAATAATGAGAAAGAGAAAGCAAAACCAACCAAGAAAAAGAAAGAGAGCCGGTAGTTTGCTTCAATCTACATTCAAACTCTGTTATCTCTAGTTCTTTCTAGTTTTTTCTCTTAATATAGACATCTTTTTCCATCGTGAGTCTTTTGGAATTGTCTTATAGCCTTGTCTTGCTGAGAAGAGTCCAGCCTATCAAAGTTGGTCATTACACATACGTTGTGTCTATAATTATGTACAGATTTCTCAAGGTTCTGCTCTTCTCACTCATCATAAGTTTGTATAAGTGTCTCCAGGTAAATATGAAGTCTGAATGCTCCTCATTTCTTACAGCACAATAATATTCCATTACATTTATATGCCACAACTTAGTTAGCCGTTTCCCAATTGATAGGCAACCCAGGACCTATATGAACACAACTAAAAAACACTTCTCACACAAATTAATTCAGATCTTACTAATTGGAAAAACATCAATTGCTCATGGCTGGGTCAAGCTAATATAGTAAAAATGACAATTCTATCTAAATTAAATTACGTATTAAGTGCCATTCCAATCAATCTACCAAAAATTATTTTATAGAGCTACAAAAAACAGTAAAAAAATTCATTTGGAAGAATAAAAGGTCCAGAATATCAAGAGAATTAATGAAAAGAAATGCTAGGGAAGGTGGCCTAGCTGTACCAGATTTTAATCTGTACTACAAAGAAGCAGTCATCAATACTACCTGGTACTGCCTGAGGAAGAGAGTAGAGTGGATCAATGGAACAGATTAAGTACATGAGACTCAGCAGCCAATGACAATGTATAGTAACCCACTGTTTGACAAACCCAAAGGCTCCCATTTTGGGGATAAGAACTTACTATTTGTCAAAAACTGCTGGGAAAACTGGAATATAGTATGGCAGAAACTGGGCATAGACCATTATCTAACACCATATACCAAAATCAAGTCTAAATGGGTGTACAATCTAGGTAAAAAGGCTGATACTATAAGCAATCTGGGAAAGCAAGAAAGAGTGTACTTGTAAGACTTATGGAGAAGGGAGGAGTTTATGACCAAACAAGAGTTAGATAGCATTATAAAATGCAAAACACATAATTTTGATTACATTAAATTGAAAAATTTCTCTACAAACAAAGTCAATGTAATCAAGATTAAGAGGGAAGTGGGAAATTGGAAAAGAATTTTTACAACCAGTATTTCTGATAAAGACCTCATTTCTAAAATATACAGAAAATTTTGGGTCAACTCTATAAGAATACAAGTCATATCCCAAATGACAAATGATCAAAGGTTTTGAACAGGAAGTTTTCAGGGGAAAAAAATTAAAGATAGCTATAATCATATGAAAAAAAATGCTCTAACTCACTATTGATTAGAGAAATACAAATCAAAACAACACTGAGATATCACATCTTACCAGTCAGATTGGCTAAGATGACAAAACAGGAAAATGACAAATGCTGGAGAGGATATGGGAAAATCGGAACACTAATGCATTGTTGGTGGAGTTGTGAACTTATTCATTTGGAGAGCAATATGGAAATATGACCAATGGGCTATAAATTATTGCATAATCTTTGACCCAGAAATACCATTTCTGGGGTTGTATCCCAAAGAGATCATAGAAGTGGGAGGAGGACCTGTATGTACAAAAATATTTTTAGCAGCTCTTCTTGTAGTGACAAAGAACTGGAAATGAAAGTGTTTCTTAAAACAATATTGCTATTGCTATATACAATATTCCCTTGGTTCTGCTCATTTCACCCTTCATTCTTTCATTCAAAGGTTTTCATGTTTTTTCTAAAATCATTGAACTTACAGTACAGTAATATTTTGTCACTATCCCATATCACAACTTGGCCAAGCATTCATGGAATCCCTGTAATTTCCAGTTCTTTACCACCACAAAGAGCTTCTATAAACAATTTAGAACATAGAGATTCTTTTCTTTTTTCTCTAATCATCCTCAGAAATAGACCAAGTAGTGATATTGCTAAGGCAAAGGGTATAGGTAGTATAATAACTCTTTGGGAATGACTTTTTCTTTGATCTGAAACAAGTTTAGAGGTTATAACTTAGCAGTGCTAATGATAAATGATAATTGATTTCATAATTTCATCATCACTTCCTTTAGTAATATGTGGTACACATTTTAAGGGTTATTGGGGATGTTAAGTTGTAAATCTAGATCAACACAGACACAGGAGAACACAGGAGAACACATTCACATGCACACCTCAATGACAAAACGGTACATTTCTCTACCCTCCCATAAACACAAATGTGCCTCCCAGTCTCTAACAAACTCTCCCTAAAGAGCACTTCTTTAATGACCACATCCTCTATTGCTCACCAATAGTCTCCCCACTAGACTGATCTCATCATCCACCTGATGACTAGGACACAAGAAGTGTTTCTTTTCCCTAGGGCCTCTAAATGCCTTCATAGACGTGCAGGTGCATTGATCATTGCAATTTATAGATGCTTCCACTAAAGTGAATTTTCCCTCCTCACTGTAAATAGTAATATGTAAGCACCCATTCATGACAGCCTTGCACCAATCTCCTGACAGAAGGTACCCTAACAGCCTTTTCCTTTATAGCAGAAGGAGGTTCAATTAAAAAGGAAATCAGTGACAGGAACCAAGCTACAATTCTAGGGAAAGTGTTTTGTACAACTAAGTGGCTACACTCAGAGGTTGGCTGGAGTCAGTTCTTGTTGGTTTATGACAGCCCATTGTTAAATTTTCCTTGAGAGCATTTACACCTCAGAAATAAAACCTAAAAATAAGGGCCTGATTTGTTGACTGTCTAGATAAGAAAATTTTAATACTATAAACTAATCTTCAAAATGTGTGTGCATACTTTTACTTTTTTAAAGTGTCTGTTAAATATTTACCAACACATTTTTTTTATCACTCTATAGGTATTGCTTGAGATCAGAAAGAGTACAATAGAGCACTCAGGTTATGAAGTCATCACCAGACAAGATGCCTGATGACTATAGGGTGACAATTACAAAAACAACTGACATTTATATACCACTTTCAGTTTTACAATGTATTTTACATTCATTATCTCATTGAATCCCTCAACATCTCTGATTATGCTCAGGATAGAAAACCATAAAATATTAATATAGAATGAGTCCTAAGAGATAATAAAATTGTGAGATTTAGGGAGCTTATACCATATGTTGTCAAAATATTTCATTTTACAATTAAAAAACTGAATCCTTAGATGCAAATGAATTTCCCAAGGTCTTCACCTAGGTCTTCAATCCAAACTGGGTCCCCTGAGTCCCAACCTTTTAATTTTCCACTATATCACTGGCATTTTTTACATCATCAAGTTAAGTGGGTTATCCAAGTTAAACCAATTAGGTTATGGCAAATATAAGCCTATCTCCCAAACCAACCGTTCACACAGTGCCAAAGGGCAGTACTTTACAAAAGTATCACACTGCTGCCTATTTGAATAAAGTTAAAGCATATTTCAAGGGGAAATATAACTTAAGATATCCTGAGTCAGACTCTCAGTCTTCATTCTCTAATTTTTCAGTATCAATACTCACTATGGGCAATGTGCAGATACTTACAAAGTTTTCAAGTCAAACCAAATTTCTTATAAAAAGAATCAGAGATGTAGAAGTCATATTTTATCCCTATCTATCAATGAAATAAGGAATTTCCAGTCCTTGAAACTCAGAATATCTGAGTTATAACATATTTTGGAGTCAATCTAGTCCAAACACATTCTTAAAAAAGAATCTCTATTATATGCTGAACAAGTCAGTGAATCAGAAAGCATTTATGAAGCCTCTAATATGTCCTGGCACTGTGGTAAGCAGTGGAGATACAACAAAATGGAAATAAATAGTCTCTGTTCTCAAGGAGCTCACAGTCTAGTGGAGTGGACAATATGCAAACAACTATGCTCAGCAAGATGTATAAAGGATAAATTTTGGGTGGTGTCAAATGAGAGAAGTAATTATTTTTTTTCTATTCTATTAATAACCAAATTAGTATTAAGATTTTTTTTTATTCTCTCCTCATTTAAGGACCAGACCCTGTAGGCCAGTCAGTCAGTCTCTGAAGGATATTGCTGATACATGAGATTACCAAAATATTTATGCTCCTACATCCAGAGCAGGACCTGACTGAATTAAAAGATCTTGCTTTTGTTTAGAGTATAAATATAATCTAATCTATGAGTATTCTAACATCAAAGTTTTAAAGCCATGTTATTGTACCCATCCACTGGAATTTGAAGGGAAAAATCAACCAGAGTGTTCTGAGTAAAGATGGATTCCTTTGTCCAGATTACTGGAAAAAACTAAGTCTCATGATCAAACCATGTTCTCAGTCGAGGAGCTGAAGGCTTTCAGCCCACCTCTTTATTTGAAAGTTCACTTCCTCTTTAACTGTCCACAAATCAGGGTTGGTTTCCACTTGTCAGTGGTACTTACTTTTTCAAAGTTATTTAAGCATTCAGTGATCATTATAGTTTTGCTTTTGATTACTGAGAGAAACAACTAACAATCCATTTATTGATTATAAATTAATAAAGTGATTATTAATTATCCATAAATTCTTTCTCAGACTTTTCTTTCACCCCATTTCAGGAAGAGGGAATGAAGATTAAGAAGTAATTGAATCTTTCCATGAAGACACTCAGTTAAGGGGAACACATTCTATCTAAATGATGGCCATACCACTTTGAGTAGCTATTTTTTTGAAATCTTTCCTATATCAATTTTTTTCCTCTTTGCATGTTATATTATTTGTTAATAAGGATATTCTTGAGAGACAAGCAGAATGAGTTTCTTTTCCCTTTCAATGCACATGATTGCCCTTCAAATAATTGAAGGTAACTATTATTATCAAATACTGAGTATTTTTGTGCAAGTCATTGCGCTCTGCAATGGGAATACAAAGAAAATTTTTTGAAAAAGACGATGAGCTCACATTCTAATGGGGAAGGCAAGGAAATACATACATATATACATACATACATACATATATATATGTATACACACACACACAAATATGTGTGTATGTGTATGTGTATATGTGTATGTGTGTATGTGTATATTCACAAGATATCCACAGTATAAATGGAAGGTAATCACAGAAAAGGCAGTACTACTGGGAATGGGAGTTAAGGTTAGGTAGAGAGACCCTGAAATATTTCCTCCATAATGTGGCTTCTAACTGATTCTTGCAGAAATCAATCCAAGATGCAAAGAATGAAGTAGGAGAATATTTGAAGTGTAGGTGACTACTACTAAGATGGAGCAGAAGAGAGAGCTCAAGACCTGGAGTCAGGAAGACCTGAGTTCAAATCTGGACTCAGATCCTTCCTGACTGTGTGAGACCACATATGTCACTTAATCCTGTTTGCCACTATTTCCTCAACTGTAAAATGACATGGAGAAGGAAATGGCAAGCCACTCAAGTATATTTACCAAGAAAATCACAATGAAAAGTCAGATACAACAGAAATGAGAAAACCAAAAAAGGAAGAGTATCAGTAGATGGAGTACAGAAGGTCAGTGTCTCTGGATATTAGATTATACAGAATAGTTCAATCTTAAAGATGACTGAATTAGTTAGGATAGGGTTGTTAAGGGCTTTAAAAGCCAAACAGTAGATTTTCAATCTGATGCTGGAGATCATAGGGAGAATTGGAAGTTTATTGTGTGTTTAAATAATCAGACATATGTTTCATTTTTTAAAAAAATCATTTTTGCAGCTAAGGAGAAGATGAATTGGAATGTGCAGATCTGAGGATAGGGACAGACAAAGAGAGTTTAGAATGACTTTGGTTTGAGTTGATCAGGATTTTTATTATGTTGTGCCTTTATGGATGGAGACAGGGGAACATCTATGACAGAAATTCTATAAGTATTAATGGCAAGACTTATCAACAGATTGGATATGGAGGGGTGAGAATGAGGATTTTATATACATTACACCTAGGTTCAGAAGTTTGGTAGCAGGGAGGATGGTAATACCCTCCACAGTAAATAGGGAAGTTCATAATAGGGGAAGATTTGAGGAATAAAATAAGAGTGGGGATGAAGGGCACATGATGAGAGATTTTGGAGATATTGAATTTGACATGTGTAAGGGACACTCACTTCATGATGTCCAAGAAGCAGTTGGTGATGTGAGACTGGAGCTCAGTAAAGATGTTAGGACTAGTAAACCAATTTAGTAATCATCTGCAGAGAGTTAATTGAAACCATGGATACAGATGAAATCAACAAGCAAGATGGTATGGACAGAGTAGAAAAGAGTGCCCCCATTGGGAGCATTCCAGGATAATGTGGATTTCCTAGTTGAAGAACCAGTCAACGAGAGTGAGAATGAATTTTTCTAAAGCTAGGAAGAGCAGCAGAAATGAGTAGTGTCAGGCAAATCTTTAGAAGACAGTGTATCTAGGAAAAAAAAAAATTATCAGTGCTAAAGGATCCAGACAAGTCAAGAAGGAATAGAAGTGACAGAAGACCATTTAATGTGGAAATTAAGAGATCACTGATAACTTTGGAGAAAGTATATTAGATTGGATACTGAAGAAAGGAGACAGATATTAGAGAATTTACAATGACATGAGAGGAGATGTGGAGGCACATTTATATATATATATACACACACACATACATATATATATACATATATATACACATACATACAAACATATATACACATATATATGCATATATACACACACACGCAAACACACACACATATACATAAATATGAAGTTAGCTTCTTAAGATAAAGTGACTTTTAAAATGAGCATACCCTTTGACCTAGCAATGTCATTTCTAGAGCTGTATCCCAAAGAGATTACAAAAATGGGAAAAAGACCCACATGCAAAATAATATTTTTAGCACCTCTTTTTGTGGTGGGCAGGAACTGGAAACTGAGAAGATGTCCATCAATTGGGGAATGGTTATACAAGTTGCGGTATATGAATAATAATAAATGATGAGCAGGAGAACTTCAGTGAAACCTGGAAAGCTTATATGAACTAATGCTGAGTGAAGTGAGAAGAACAAGCAGAACATTGTACACAGTAATAGCCACAATGTGCAAGGACTGATTTTGATAGACTTAGCCCTACTCAGCAAAGCGAGGACCCAAACCTTTTCCAAATGACTCAGGATGTAAAATGCCATTCACATCCACAGAAAGAGTTATAGAGTTGGAATGCAGAGTTTTGTTTTGTTTTCTTTCTCATGGTTTCTCTCATTCTCTCATTCATAAAATTCTTCTATGCAGCATGAGTTATGTGAAAATGTTTTTAATAAGGATTTGTGTGTAGAGTCTATGTAGGATTACATGCCACCTTGGGGAGGAAGGGGCGGGGGAAAGGCGAGGAAATTTAACACCTATGAAAGTGAATGTTGAAAATTGAAAATAAATGAATTAAATATCTTTAAAAAGAAATACAAAAAAAATAAAAGTGAATATAGATAAAATGAGGTGGGGTTTTTGCTTTGTTTTTAAATATGAAGTTTTAGGCAGGCATGTTTTTAGACAATATGGATGCAGTCATAATATAGGAAGAAATTGAGGATTGTTAGAGGGTGAGTATGATAGAGAGATCAATCCACTGGCGCAGATGGATGAACTGTTACTAATATCTGTAGCATGGGTGGGAGTAGTCTTGGCAAGAAGAAAAGATACCTCTTCATATTAGATGGTTGTGAAGATAATTGAAGATGACCCCTGAGCAATATGTTAGAGTAAGGAAGGGAGAAGGGGGAACTCTCATTGGCCTCAATTTTCAGTTAAATATGAGGCAAAGTTTTCAACAAAGGAGGTCAGGAAAAGGCCCTCCATGGGAGGGTTGGGGCCTGGGCAGGGGAAAATTAATATTCAGAATGACTTTTGTGCTTTGTAGAATAGAATATTAATTGGGGAAATACAGAAGGATTGCCTTGCTTCAGTGAGTACGAAGTTGACATCATGTAATATAAGTTTAGTTAAAGCTAATCAACAGGGTGTCATTTCCCACCACACCCCAGTTTGATGTTGTAGTATGTGAATGGGAAGAAAGACTGTGGATAATGGGAGTAATCCAAGGTTGAGTTATGGAAAAGCATGATTAATTTTACCATAGGGAGCAGTGAAAATAAATTCTGTGAGATTCAGAGGGCCAAATTCAAAGTAGTTAGGAGGCAAATGTATGGACTAGTGATATTCACATACAAGTCAAATAATGAAAGGTAAATCCAGCATAGAAATGGTCCCTTAAGTACTGGAGAATGTCATGAGGTAAAAACAGAGACCATAAAATGGTGTCATAAATCATAGACTGAAACAAAGTTTCAATAGACCTTGGAGTCAAGTAGAGCTAATGTCCCCTTAGTCATCTCTTCTACAGAGAGAATATTACTTATTCATTCAGTTGATCCCTAAGTATTCCAGTTAATTTCACGTTGATAATTTTTAGCTCCTCAATGACCTTCCTAAAATGCATCATTTGGCCCTAAATAATTTTTATCTACTGTGCAAATACTCTATGTCCAATTTTTTTAACTCCACCTTCCATAAAATCCTTTCAAAAATCAAAGTAATTTCTTTACATCTTGAGAGAAAGTTATATGAAAGATCAAAATGGAACATAAGTGGTGAAGGGCAATAGTGTTGGTATGGAAACCATCTTACATAATCCAGTTTCATAAAAAAACAAATAAAGATCTAATGAAGGAAATGACAACATTAAATAGAATATATAAGAGTATTTATAAATAGATATATTCAGGAGAACTTCTTTAATAACATAAAGAGTATCATGCTGACTGAGAGAACATATGGTATAGAATACTTTGTAGTGTCTGATCTTTGATGTTCTCTGGGAAAGGAAAGAAATGTTTTTAGCTAATGCTTTTTCATGAACAAAAACTGATGAGTGTTACTCACTGGGTGACACTAGGAAATGTTAAAGAATGCTGTGGGTTTCTAAGGTTGAAGTATTACCTGCAAAATATTCTTTTGATTTACTTAAGACACATTGAGAGAAGGCTTTCAGTATTAGGAATAAAATTTTTAAAAATGATAGCTAAAATAGGAACTAGCTTGAATACCTGCCTTTCTGGCATCATGGGATATTTCACTAAGTGGATTAAATGGGAAAAGAGATAAGATGACAGGAGTTATTGAGCTGAATAGAATGGACTGTTTTAGGGGAATTCTCAATGGTATTGTAGTGGGAAAGGTTATCAATTGTAGGATATATATATATTCTGCACCAAGTTTTTTCTGAAATGTATCCATATTACATCGCACACTCATATCTGATTTTCTTTTTGTTCTCATATCTAGATCTCTTTAGGAATCACTGATTCCAAACTATTTTCTGGCCACTGGGTATAACTGAATATTTAGGGGGCTATAATTTAGGATGGAAAAGTTTTCTGCTCTTTGGTACGTGGCTGCACATGGATTGAATAAGTAAGTAGGATTAAGCAGTCCTATGCTTATTGTGAGAAAAGGATCTCATCCATCTTTTTTTTTCTTTTCAAATATTACTAATGCTCTTTTATTTTTCTTTTTTTAAAATAAAACTATTTCTCAATGAATGTCCAATAGATCTCTCTCTCTCTTGCTTTTAACAAACAAATAATGGCAAGTAAAGCAGATGAACCTATTAGCCATATCTGAATGTGAATGGCTCATTCTACATCTGTTATCCACCATTTTCCTGACAAGAGGCTGGAGAACTGTTTCACCCTCAGCCCCATCAAAGTCATGATTCTCATTTGTTTTCCATAGGTGTTTTTTTCTGTGCTCACCATACAATGATGATATTGTCCAAGTCTATACATATTTAATGCATGTATAGGAATCATGATGTTTGGCTGTATTAGGGGCCAATACTTTTATCAAGAGATACATCTGAGATGACTTAATCAGAGATTCAATTCAACAAATATTAACTTATTGCTGACTTAGTGTTCCACATTTAGACAGAAACTGAATAAGACAAGAGACTATTTTTTCCATTAATAATACTAATTCATATTTACATATCTTCTCCCTCTCCTTTACAATAGACCTATGAGGTAGCACATGTAAGTACTTCTATGCTCATTTTACAAAGGAGAAAAATTCTACTAACAGCTTAAATGTCTTACTAAAATTCACATATGCTAAAGAGATAATGAGTACTTGTAAGATTTTATTTATTTTTTCTTTTTTAATATTTAGGTTTTTTTCACAGTTACATGTAAAACCTTTTTTTTAATTTATTTTTTAAAATTTGAGATCCAAATTTTTTTCCCCTTACTTACTCCCCACCCCACACACATTGAGAAGAACAAGTCAATATAGGTTATACATGGGTAGTCATGTAAAACATATCCATAATAGTCATGTTGTGAAAGAACACATAGTCAAAAATACTTAAAAAAAAATAAAGTTTAAAAAGTATGCTTCAATTTTTATTCAGACATCATCAGTTCTTTCTCTGGAGATGTGTAGCATTTTTCATCTTAAGTCCTTCAAAGATGTCTTGCATCATTGTGTTGCTGAGAACAGCTAAGTCATTCACAGCTGATTATTTTACAATATTGCTGTTATTTGGTATACTGTACATTTCAATTTGCATCCATCTCTACAAGTCTTTCCAGGTTTTTCTGAAGAGTGTCTTGCTCATCATTTCTTATGCTACAATAGTATTCCATTGTAATAACATACAATAATTTATTCAGCTATTCTCCTCTTGATGAACATCCTCTCAATTTCCAATTCAGTGCCACCAGAAAGGAACTGCTACAAATATTTTGAATACATAAGTTCTTTTCCTTTTTGTTTTTCTATCTCTTTTGGGATACAGACCTGGTAGTTGTCTTGCTAGTTCAAAGAGTATGCATGGTTTTCTGGCCTTTTGGGGTATAGCTCTAAATAGCTCTACAGAATGGTTGAATCAGTTCACAACTCCACAAACAG
>CM053581.1:59987150-59999035 GCA_028627135.1 Pseudochirops cupreus | reverse complement strand
TATATATATATATATATATATATATATATATATATATATATACCATCTTAATAATGAAATAGGTCTTATGAATTAAGACTATCATCTTCCCATGTAGGAATGTAAACACTTTAACCCTATTAAGTCTCTTATTTTTCCCCCTTTCCTGTTTAGCTTTTTATGCTTCTCTTGAGTCTTGTATTAGAAAGCCAAGTTTTCTATTCTGTTCTGGTCCTTTCATCAAGAATGCTTGAAAGTCTTCTATCTCATTGAATATCCATTTTTCCTCCTGCAGAATTATACTCAGTTTTGCTGAGCAGGTGATTCTTGGTTTTAATTCTAGTTCCTTTGCCTTCCAAAGTATCACATTCCAATCACTTAATGTAGAAGCTGCTAAATCTGTGTTATACTGATTGTGTTTCCTCAATACTTGAATTGTTTCTTTTTCATTGCAACATACTCTCCTCTATCTGGGAACTCTGTATATTGGGTATAATATTCCTCTGAGCTTTCCTTTTGGTAGCTCTTTGGGGAAGTAATTGGTGGATTCTTGCAATTTCTATTTTACCCTCTGGTCCTAGAATATCAGGGAAATTTTCCTTGATAATTTCTTGAAAAATAATGTCTAGGCTCTTATTTATCACAGCTTTCAGGAAGTCCAATAATTTCAAAATTATCCCTCCTGGATCTATTTTCTAGGTCAGTTTTTCCAATGAGATGTTTCATATTGTCTTCATTTTTTTTCTTTTGGTCTTGTTTTATATTTTCTTGATTTCTCACAGACTCATTAGTTTCCATTTGCTCTACTCTACATTTTCACAAATGATTTTCTTCAGTGTGCTTTTGACATTTTTCTCCTCATTGGTTTTGCGAGCACTTTTGCCATTTGGCCTAGTTTCTTTTTTAAGGTGTTATTTTCTTCAGTATTTTGGGGTCTTCTTTACCAAGTTGTAGACACTTTTCTCATGATTTTCTTGCATCACTGTAAAGCCAAGAGGGTGCAGCTTTCCAGAGGACTACTGTTGTGAACAGCTTTCAAGGTTCTGATTACATAGTGTAGTGAACTCTCTACTTATTCAATAACAAATCAGAGCAAAACATTCACAGAAAATCAAAGTACAGCATTCACAATGTTACAACTTATCACAGAAAATCAAAGTACAGCATTCACAACAATTTATCACTAAAATGGCCACATAGCTTTCACCACAGTGGTCACATAGTTTTGAACAAAGTACAATCATTTAGTCACTCTCTTAGTAACTCAATCAATCAACTCAATTATTCACTCATCCTTAAGGAGGCTTGCCTTCTTAGGGGTCACAAAATACAATAGTCAAATTTCTCCACTCATGGGACATACTAAGTTACAAATCAGTCACTATTCAGTCATCATTCATTTTTCATTCATCAGAAAATACACAAGACATCCACCCCTCAGTCACAAGTAAATCACAATCTTCACAGTCAGTACACAGTATCCAATTACAGTCTCCTTTCAGCTTGACTGGGGATAGGCTCTCAGATTCCCCAGATCCCCTTCCATGGTCCTAGCTCCTACCTGGATTCACCAAACTGTCACCTGGGTTCAAAGTCAGACAGCTCCCAGCTCCTTGTCCAATTCTCCATGCAGTTCCTGTCCCACATTGAAGCTCACATTGTCCAGCCCACCTTAAATCCTTCACAGTCTCTATCCTTGGGAAGTCAAGGCTTAATAAAGCCACAAACAGACAAAATACCAACACCACAGACATGCTTCCTCAGTCTTCTGCAGCTCTGGCTGGTCCTCAGAAATCCTCACCTGCCCCTCAGCAGCTCCATCTGGCCCTCAGAAGAAGCTCTGCCACCACAAGTTCCCAGAAATTCTGCCTTGCCAAGCCAGGGGCTTTCCTTATATAAATCAATGCTCCTCCCTATTCAGTCCCTTCCTGTCATGTCAGCAACAATGTTTTCCTGTTCAGTCCCTTCCTGTTACATCAGCAACAGGGATTCATACCTTCTGTTTCTTTAAGAAGAGGCTAAATTTGAAACCATGTGCTAAATACCTCTTAGCTTAGCAATATAAAGTGATATTCAAATTTCATTACCATTACAATCACTCTCATTTCTCTTTCCAGTTTTTCCTCTACCTCACTTGATTTTCAAATCCTTTTTGAGCTCTTTCCTGGCCTGAGACCAATTCATATTTTTCTTGGAAGCTTTGGATGTAGGAGCTTTGACTTTGTTGTCTTCTTTTGTGTGTTTTGATCTTCCATCTTACAAAAATAACTTTCTATACTCAAAGTTTTTTTTTCTTTCCTGTTGTTTGTTCATTTTATCATTCTATCACTTGACTTTTAATGGTTTGTTAAAGTAGTGCTGTGCTTTTCTGGTGAAGGGTGTACTATTCCCATCTTCATGGGCTTTGTGCAACTGTTTTCAGAGATACTTCTGGAACCATAGGTTTTCAATTTCTCCAAGGCATTATGATCTAAGGAGAAGTGTTTACTACTATCCTGGCTTGTGCTGTGGTCTGTGAGTGACCACAAGCACTCTTTTCTGCCACAAAACTACGAGGAAGTTCAACTCCCCCCTATCTCCAATGTGGCCCAGGCTCAGCTCTTCTAGTCATCCTCTTTGCTTTAAGGATGTCACTCATAACTGGAACCTGGATGTGACTATGGGAAAAGCAGCAGAGTCATACCTTAGTGCTGACAAAAAGATCCCAGCAATCTCCTTCTGATCAATTGTTCAACCTTTTAACCATCTATCAGTCAAGAGCTCTGAAAGTAGTCCCTCTCCTGTAACTGCTGATTCTGTTATTTCCAAGATCTGCTCCTGGGTTACTCTGGTTGGGGCTGTGCTGGCCTTACCTAAACTAGACTGTGATCTACTCTCATCAAGGTGCGACAGACCTTTCCAGCTGCCCTGATGAGTTGTTTTTGTCACCTGTGGGCTAAGAGTTCTGGGAGCTGGTACTACTTTTGGTGATTCAGTCTCCCCAAGTCCTGTTTTGGGTTTGCTGGGGACCAGTTCATGCTAGTATGCCCTGCATTGGATTGTGCTCCTCTCTCACCTTGATGCAATATATCTTTACTGCCAACCTTGCAAGTTGTCTTGGGCTATAAATTCATTTCACTCCAACTTTTTTTTTGGTTCTTCTGCTGTAGAATTTATTAGAGTCATTTTAAAAAGATATTTGGAGGGGTTGGGGGAAAGTTCAGGCAACTTCCTGCCATTACTCCACAAACTCGGCTCCCCATTCCCAATGCATTATGTTTCACAAAGTACATTGTTTCATTTGATTCTCATAATGCTTCTTAGATATAGTAGTAGAGGGAGTGTTAATCCTGCCTTAGAGTTTGAGATTGCCCATTGTCACAGATATAACAGATTATTGAGCAGGTCACTTAATTTCAAGGGCAGAGCTCTTCTCACTTTGACATGTTGTCCCCTTGGTAGTACAAGGGAGTTAACAAGTGTCCATACAGATTTGATGAGCTTGCTTCCAAAGAGGCTCTTCTACTTTTGAGATATTATAGGCAAAGATAATGATTGGACTAATGATTTCATTGGAAGTCATCAATGAGAAACTTCCTCTTCCAATAAAAGAAGCCATCTTCTATGCAATGTACAGACATAGATAGCTGCTTAGAACAAACCCTTGGAAGTTAACTTAATTGCCTATGGTCACTTAACCAGTAAATGTCAGAGCAAGAACTTCAATGCAGGTTGAAATATGATAGAGGGGATTCATGATTTTAACAAGACTTTAATAACACCTTGCTTATTTTGTCATTTCTATTGTGTCTGAGTCTTCATGACTCCATGTGGAGTTTTCTTATAAGAGAAACTAAAGTGGTTTGTCATTTCCTTTTCCAGTTCATTTTATAGATGAGGGTCTGCGTTAAATGACTTCCCCAGGGTCACCCAGCTAGTAAGTGTCTGAGCCTAGATTTGAACTCAGAACAATGAACCTTTTTTACTTCTGGCCCAGCATTCTATTCACTGCACCATAAAAATATTTATTTGCCACAGTGTAAACATACATATTATTGATTGCTTCTCAATGGAGAATTGAGCTCTTTACAATTTGGGGTGGCATATGACTGGTGGGTTTAGCTAAAAGAAAGAGGGTCAGAAGTCAGAAGAAAGAGATGCGCAGAGGAGGATGAAAAATCAGTTTCAAATACTTGAATACATTTTATGAATTAGTTACACATTGTACTTTGCACTCAGATCTAGTACTAAGAAACACTGACCTGAATCATACTTTGTTTTCAAATCTGTGATTATATGATCAAACTCATTTGCTAATTTTTGTACATTATGCACTTAGAATATATATTTCACAAATATCTACATGTCTATGAGATGTATTAAAAACAGATTGATTCTGAAGCAATATCATTTATAGCTCAACAAACAATCTATTAATCATTGTTATGACTTGATGGAAAGTTGTAGACGATGGTGATTTGGAGGAGAAGGAGGTGGAGGAGGAGGAGGAGGATGCTGATAGCAATTTCAAAGGTCTTAAATTCTTGCTAGGTACTTTGAAAATATCTCATTTTATCCTCATGATAACTATGGTGTTTACTTGCTTTTATTATACTCATTTTAACAATGAGAAAACTAAGTTCAATAAATGTTAAGTGGTTTTTTCAGGGTCACACAGTAAGTTAGTATCTGTGGTTGGTTTTTGACTCCAGTCTTCCTGATCCCAGGTACAGTTCTTTCTTCCCTTCACTTCTTAGCCACCAATGGTCTGTGGGCAATGGTTTCAACCACTACCTGATTGGATGAATAGAAGTTGTAGTATGAAAGCAAGGTGTTTCTACAGTAAATTGTTGAGTATGAGTTGAACTAATATGTTCAGTGTTATTATTCAATGACATAAAATTTCATCAACCATCTCTACAGGTTCACAAATCAGTCTACATTAGTCTATAGTTTACATATCTCAAAAGTGGCAACTCCTGGTTTGCTCAAAGGTTGATCAACACAATGGTGATTTTGCTCACATTCTTGATCTTCCTTTCTATTTTGGTTTGATTTTTCCAAATTTTTCTCCAGATGATCAAATAAAAGAGGTAATAAGACATTTAGTTTTATTTCTCCTGGTAAAAGTTTGTGGGGGGAAAATGACTAGTAGAAAGTGCAAGATTTTCAGGTGAGGGAAGTGGATTCTGGATTTCATTACTAGCTCAGATACTGTATGGCCTTGGACAAATTCTGTAAGCCCCAGTTTCCCCATGTGTAAAATGAGGTATTCTATCTACTTCACCATGTTGTTATGAGAAAAGCACTTTGTAAACCTTAAAGTTATATTTGAATGAAAGCTTTCAGTATTAACAATAAAATGATAATAAAAACATGTTTTAGATTATTGGGGAGTTAATTATCCATGCGGCTTATCGTACTTATCAACCATTAAAGCAATTTCATACATCTAAGGTTAGCAGTGACAAGCATTTACCTGATTGTTTAGGCCTCTATAGAGCAGCTTCATTTTCCTTGTCCTTTGTTTAGCTTCCCATACTGAGAATTTCCATCAAATAAAATTAATACCTCCGTGGAAAAAAAAAAAGAAATCGTGTCTAGCTAACATTTATTTTTTCTCAGGTAGCTGAAAATAAGAATGAGGACATTTATTTGTCTTTTTCCTCCTAACTAAAGATAATAAGCACTTAAGAAAAATAAAATTTGTTAATTGCACATATTAAATGTCTAGCATGTTCTCTGGAAAGATAAATTATATGTTGCTATGCAAACATACAATAGACAGAATTTCTTGATTACTATGTAATGAGTGCATTGCAAGTAAGGCAGAAGCATCTGAAAATTGTAATTATGTGCTGCTAGTGCATGACACTTAAGAATCTTTAATTGGGCCTGCTGAAATGGGCTTGAAATCTGCCATCCTATTTCACCTCAGGTGATGTGCCAAACTCCCACTCCCACCACCTGCATAATAGTTTTGATTTTCTATTCCTTTGGGCCATCTCTGCCAGCACAGCGTGGATCCTCCATGTCCTCATTAGTGATTGAACAATGGTCATAGGACTTGATTTGTGGTCACTGAGACAATGCACTTTTTCTTCATCATCAAAAGCCTCTTTGGTATGTAGAGGTTGATTAGGGATATAAAACTCTTCATTGTGCAAGGAGATTTTTTTTCAAGCATGATGGCAGATCCTCTTTGATCCTTCAGAGAGGAACAGGTGCTCAGTGAGGGGGGGGGCTCTCCCCTTAACCTAAGCTTTTCAGGTTATGCAAATTAAATTACAAGGCTACAGAGGATGGCATATAAACAATTTGAATTTCAAAAGCCTCCTCAAAAATATGAATCAAAGCACATTAACCGTTTATGCCTTGAATTTCTGCTCACCACTAGGCAGAACTTGGTAGCTGATTATTCTTTTCCAAACCATTCAAAGACATCATCAATCAGATTTGAATGTCCTGGAATGAGTAATGGAGTCAGTGCCTGAAAAGATTAAAGACAAATGAGGAGAAAAGAAGAGTGTTTTTGTGCAGTTGATTAGGGATTTTATCTGAAGGCATAAAAGCATTAAATGATGCTCTTTTGTATTAACATGTGATCATTGAAAAAATGGAAAACTAATGAACCAATTTTAAGAGAATTTTTATGAAGAATGACACAAGGCAACATGTGAATTCGTCAAATCAGCATTTGAAAAGTACATGGCATAGAATGGAATAGTAGTGGAGTCCATGATGGCCTGACCTTTATGGCAACAGTTCTCTGTAAGGAACCTAATTCACTTATGGAGAACACCTTACTAATAGGACTTTCTTTTCTGTGTTTATAATAGAATTCAAAGTATTTCAGTTTGGCAGAAACCTTGTGACACAAAGTTGGGGGCAGAGGGAGAGACAGAAATAATTATATTGTAAATTCTATGTGCTAGTCACTGTGATAATTGCTTTGCAAATGTCCTATTTGACCCCTATTACAATCATGGGAGATAGGTGCTATAATTATTGACATTTTATAATTGAGGAAATTGAGGGGCAAGCAGAGTTTGAGTGACTTCCCCAGAATCACAACAATAAGTGTTTGGAGGTGTATTTGATTTCATATCTATAACTCAGATTGCAGTCTCAGATTTGAACTCTGGCCCAGAATTCTATTCCTTAAAACCACATAGATATCTCAAATATGATCACTTTTGTACTTTCACACATTGGAAGACAAGATCATTTTCTATAAATTGCACAGTAGAATCAGTAGAGAGTAAAGGGATTGATTATTTTTTTTTCACATTAGTCATGTTGTACGTGTGTGTGTGGGTATATATTTATTTATTTTATTCATTTGTTTATTTACTTTTAGTTTACAAGGTTCAGTTCCAGAGTACCTTAAGTTTCAAATTTTCTCACCTCCCTCTTCCCACCCCCCACCCATGGCAGCATGCAGTCAAGTATAGAATCTGCAAATATTTTCACATTTGGACATTAGTCTGTCTCTATAGAAGGGTTGTAACCAATGGAGTGGACAATGGGAAAAAAGAAACAAAACCAAACATGGAAAAGAGTGATAGCATGTAGATTGCTTCAGTCTCCATTTAAACTCTGTTCTTCGTAGATTTTTCTCTGAATGTAGCTATTTCCTTCCATACTGAGACTTATACAGTTGTCTTATAGCTGTGTGTTGCTGAGAAGAGTCCAGTTTATCAAGGTGGGTCATCACACATACAATGTGTCTGTGATTGTGTATAAGTTTTCCCTGGTTCTGCTCTTCTCACATAGCATCAATTTGTATAAGCCTCTCCAGGTAAATATGAAGTCCGTCTCATCCCCATTTCTTATAGCATGATAGTATTCCATTACATTCCTATACCACAACTTGTTTAACCATTCCCCAATTTATGGGCATCCCCTTAATTTCCTGTTTTTTACCACCACAAAGAGAGCTGCAATAAATACTTTTGTACATATGGGTCTTCTTCCCTTTGGGATACAACCCCAGAAGTGGTGTCACTGGGTCAAAGGGTATGTAATTATTTATATCCCTTTGGGCATATTTCCCAATTGCTCTCCAGAATGGTTGTATCAGTTCACAGCTCCACCAACAATGCATTAGTGTTCCAATTTTTACACATCCTCTCTAGCATTTGTTGTTTTCCTGGCTGGTGAAATGTGGTACCTCAAAGTTGTTTTGATTAGCATTTCTCAAATCAAGAGTGATTTAGAGCACTTTTTCATATGCTCATAGATATCTTTAATTTCTATCTCTGAGAATTGCCTCTTCATATCCTTTGACCATTTATCATTTGGGGAATGACTTGTATTCTTATAGATTTTACTTAATTCCCTGTATGGTTTAGAAATGAAACCTTTATCAGAGACACTGGTTGTAAAAATTCTTTTTCAGTTTCCCACTTCCCTCTTAATCTTGGTTACATTGGCTTTCTTTGTACAGAAACTTTTCAATTTAATGTAATCAAGATTATCCATTTTACATTGTATAATGCTCTCTAACTCTTCTTTGGTCATAAAGTCTTCCCTACTCCATAAATCTGACAGGTAGACTATTCCTTGCTTCCCCAGATTATTTACCATATCAGCCTTTATACCTAGATCATACACACATTTAGACTTGACTTTGGAGTATGGTGTTAGATGGTAGTCTATGTCTAGTTTCTATCATACTATATTCCAGTTTTCCCAGCAGTTTTTGTCAAATAGTGAGTTCTTATACCAAAAACTGGGTTCTTTGGACTTATCAAACATTGCATTACTATAATCATTGACTACTGAGTCATTTGTACCCAATCTATTCCACTGATCCACTACCAAGTGGTTTTGATGACTGCTGCTTTATAATAGATATTAAAAGCTGGTATGACTAGGCCACCTTACCTAGCATTTCTTTTCATTAATTGCCTCAATATTATGGACCTTTTGTTCTTCCAAATGAATTTTGTCACTATTTTTTATAGCTCAGTAAAGTAATTTTTGGGTAGATTGATTGGTATGGCCCTAAATATGTAATTTAATTTAGGTAAAATTGTGATTTTTATTATATTAGCTCGACCCAGCCACAAGCAATTGATGTCTTTCCAATTGGTTACATCTGATTTTATTTGTGTGAAAAGTGTTTTGTAGTTGTGTTCACATAGGTACTGGGTTTGTTTTGGCAGGTAGATTCCCAAATATTTTATACTTTCTACAGTAACTTTAAATGGGGTTTTGCTTACTCTATCTTGCTGTTGGACTTCATTGGAAATACATAGGAATGCTGAGGATTTGTGCGGGTTTATTTCATATCCTGAAGCTTTGCTAAATTTATTTATTGTCTCAAGAAGTTTTTTTTACTTGATTCCCTAGGGTTCTCCAAGTATTTCATCATATCTTCTGCAAAGAGTGATAGCTTAGTCTCTTCTTTGCCTAATTTGATTCCTTTGGTTTCTTTTTCTTCTCTAATTGCTACTCCTAACCTTTCTAGTACCAGATTGAATAAGAGGGGTGATAGTGGACATTCTTGTTTCACCCTTGATCTTATTGGAAATGCTTCTGAATTATCCCCATTACATATAATATTTGCTGATGGCTTTAATAGATGCCATTTATTATTCTAAGGACAACTCCATTTATTCCTATACTTTCTAGTGTTTTTAATAAGAATGGATGTTGTGTTTTGTCAAAAGCTTTTTTTGCATCTATTGAGATAATCGTATGATTTCTATTAGTTTTGTTGGTTATGTGATTGATTATACTGATAGGTTCCCTGATATTGAACCAACCTTGTATTCTTGGAATAAATCCTATCTTATCAAAGTGTATTATTCTCATGATAATTTGCTGTAGTATTTTTGCTAATATTTTATTTGGAATTTTTGCATCTATCTTCATAAGATAAATTGGTCTGTAATTTTCTTTCTCTGTTTTGTCTCTTCCCATTTTAGGTATCAGTACCATATTTGTCTCATAAAAATATTTGGTAGGACTCCTTCTTCTCCAATTTTCCTGAATAGTTTGTAAAGTATTGGAGTCAATTGTTCTTTAAATGTTTGGTAGAATTCACTAGTAAAGCCATCTGGCCCTGGAGATTTTTTCCTAGGAAGTTCATTGATGGCTTGTTCAATTTGTTTTTCTGAGATGGGGTTATTTAGGTACTTTCCTTCCTCTTCAGTTAGTCTTGGCAATTTGTATTTTTGTAAATATTCATCCATTTCACTAAGATTGTCAAATTTATTTGCATACAATTGGGCAAAATAATTCCTAATTATTGTTTTAATTTCCTTTTTGTTGGAGGTAGACTCACCCTTTTCATTTTTGATATTTGTAATTTGATTTTCCTCTTTTTTTTTATCATATTGGCTAAAGGTCTATTAATTTTGTTGACTTTTTCATAATGCCAACTCTTAGTTTTATTTATTAATTCAATAGTTTTCTTGAATTCAATTTTATTAATCTCTCCTTTGGTTCTCATTATTTCTAATTTAGTATTTAATTGGGGATTTTCAGTTTGTTCTTTTTCTAGCTTTTTCAAATGCATGCCCAATTCATTGATCTCCATTTTCTCTAATTGATTCATGTATGCATTCAGAGATATAAAAGTTCTCCTAAGAATTGCCTTTGTTACATCCCACAAGTTTTGGTATGTTTTCTCATTATTGTCATTCTCTTGAATGAAGTTGCTGATTGTTTCTATAATTTCTTGTTTGACGCACTCATTCTTTAGGATTAAGTTATTTTGTTTCCATCTAGTTTTTATCTATCCTTCCATGGCCTTTATAACATATAACTTTTATTGCATCATGATCCGAGAAGGATGCATTTAACATTTTGTCCTTTCTGCATTGAATTGTGAGGTTTTTATGCCCTAGTACCTTGTCAATTTTTGTGTATGTGCCATGTACCACTGAGAAGAAGGTATATCCCTTTTTATTCCCATTCAATTTTCTCCAGAGGTCTACCATATCTATCTTCCCTATGATTCTTTTTACCTCCTTAACTTCTTTCTTGTATACTTTGAGTTAGATTTATCAGTCTCTGAGAGGGGTAGATTAAAGTGCCCCACTAGTATAATTTTGCTATCTATTTCTTCCTATAGCATCCTTAATTTCTCCTTTAGGAATGTAGATGCTGTACCACTAGGTGCATAAATGTTTAGTAATGAAATTTTTAATGGTGCCTTTAAGCAGGATACAGTTACCTCCCTTATTTCTTTTAATTAGATCTATCTTCGTTTTTGCTTTATCTGAGGTAAGGATTGTTTCCCCTGCTTTTTTTTTACTTTAGCTGAGGCATGATGTATTTTAGTCCAGCTTTTTACCTTTACCTTGTGTGTAACCTTCTGCTTCAGATGTCTTTCTTATAAACAGCATATTGTAGGATTATGGTTTTTAATCCATTCTGCTATCCGCCTCCATTTTATGGGAGAGTTCATCCCATTCACAGTTATGATTGCTTTCTGTGTCTTTCCCTCCATCCTACTCCCCCCCCATTTATGCTTTTGATTTTCTCCTTCTCCCTTCCCCTTCTTTTTTTTTACATCTGAAACACATTTATTAAAATTTTTTTGAGTTACATATTTTCTCCCCATTTTCCCCCGCCCACCACCCCAAAACAGCCATCCCAGTGTTTCCCCCCTCCCCCAGTCTGTTCTTTCCTATGTCACTTTTTGGTAGGGCAGAATGGATCTCCCAACTGCAGTGCCTGTGTATCTCAAGTTCCAGTTGGATGTAGTCAATAATAATAATAATAATTGCATATATATATATATATATATACATATATATATATATATATATACACATATATATATATATATATATATACACATATAAATATATACACAAAGATAGATAGATAGATAAACATTCATAACATTTGATTATGGAACTCCAGATTGCAGATTCTTTCTCCTCCTCCCTCACCACCCATCCCCACTG
>CM053581.1:59954812-59986650 GCA_028627135.1 Pseudochirops cupreus | reverse complement strand
AGCCGAGCTGACTTTAGTGGGAAGTATCTTTGTGTGCGTTTTGGAGTTCCAGGATTGGTTTAGAGTCCTATTTTATGGGTATTTTGGGGTGGCTATGTGAGAGCTGCGATGTGTTGCTGCTTCTACGCCGCCATCTTGGCTCCGCCCCCTGGGGCAATAATTACTGTGCTTTGGGGTTAGAGGTGGGGATTGGAGCTGGCAGGGTTCAGTCTGTCATCTTTGTCCCTGGAGGTTCAGCTAGGGGCTTTTTAAATTTCCAGGTTGTGGATGGGTAGTCCTGGGAGTAGCTACTACCCCTCCTGTGGGCCCTCCCTTTGTCTCTTGCCCAGCTCATTCCTCACCCTGTGGTGATAGGCCTGCGAGTGGCCTTTGTGATTGGTGGGTCAGGAGGGCATGTCCCAAGACAGCCTCTCAGCACGCTTTGGGTCTCTGGTGCCTTCCTAGTGGGTCGCACTGCCATGCTGGGTCTCCGGGCCTGCCTCAGGGATTGATTATTGATGTTCTCTGACTTTTCCAGCCAGCAGTTGTTATTTGGGTTAAGTCCAAGGTGATGCTGGCTGGAAGGACTCTCAGAGGGTAAAACTGGACTAAGTTGGCTAATAAAATTTCTATGTAGTCTCAGACCTTAATCTAGGGGTTGATGATGATATGCTATTTTATAATATAGATGAAGACACATATAAGGAATGACTATAAGTTTATAGGTATGGAGGCCAAATAATATAGTATAATGGTAGTGTCTAAGGGGGGTAGGATAATGCAGTAGGTAGGAGAAAAAAAACAAGGGAGACAAAGAGTGAGAAGAAAAAAGGTCATGTTGGGGGAGAGGGGGAGGTGTGTACGTGTGAGTGCGTTTAAAGGGTGGGTGGGGTGAGAGACAAATGAAGAGAGAAAAGTGAATCTTTTAAGTCTCATTTTCTGTCATTATTTGCACTCCACAACGGAGCTCCAGAGACATTTTTTTTAAGTTTTAGCTCATTTTAGGGTTGCCCCAAAGCAGAAAGCAAATTTATTTACTCTATATCTAAGAAATGCTTAATTCAAAGATACACATGCACATTTACATAAAACATTGACTGAACAAAGGACAAAACAAGTTGTAATTACTGTTTTTCACTTCATATAATGCTGTCAAAACTTAAAACATTTTTTGGACTACTGAAGAGACATTTTATAGTTCATCTCAGCTTTGCACTTCCAAAACATTTTCTTTCAGCTCCTTACTTTTTGGTGATCAGGGTTTCAGGATGTTTGGGGCCATTTTCTCCTAGGCAAAAATTTCAACCTCCCACCAATCAGCTCATTAAAAGGGATCCACGATTCTGATTTACTGAATCTCACAAAGTTTCTATTAGAAATTCATCCCGGTACCACTACTTGGTTACATATTCTAAGAAGACACACAAAACAAAAGAAGTAGGCAGTGACTTGATTTTTTTTCCTTAGCCACAAATAGGTAAGATACATGTTTTAGTTGCTACATACACATACCTGTCATAAGGCCTGGCAAATAGTAGGTCTACCTCAGTAGATAGTGTGCTCCCCATCAATGAAAGTCTTCAAGTAAAGATTAGATAAACTATGCCTTGGTAATGCAATGAAAGATGATTATTGTGCTCTTGTGCATATACAGGTTGATCTATATAGCTTCAGCTGCCCTTTTAACTCTGAGAGTCTTTGATTATGTGCAATCTGCTCTTTAATTACCAATTTAAGCACATTTTGATTTTCCATTCATTTCCTTTAGATTTGTGTTGACAAAGTAATCTCAGAAGATATTCCATATGAAGTATTTTGTGGGTATACCCTCTACTACACCATCTATATGGTCTCACCTCTAGCAAAAAATAATAGTAACTTACTTTTCATCCTGATTTAAGGTTTACAAAGCACTTTCCTTAGAAGAGCATAGGAAGGGAAAAGGGCAAATATTTTTATTGGTAATTTCTGGATGAGGAAAACATAAATTAGAGATGTAAGAAAACTGAAGCCTGGATATGTTAACTTGCATCTAGTCATGCAACTAGGAAATGACAGATTAGGTAGTTTAAACATGATATTTTCATCCCCTAGTCAGTATTTCACTCATTTGCAACACGTTGCCTCTCTGAGCTGTAACAGCTTGCAAACTGAAACGTTTGGGTGGTTAAAGATGCTATAGAAGAATTTTCCTCACTGTCTAAACTAATTAAAGAACTGGGGGTCCTGATATGCATCACAGAAAAAGGTATTCAGCAGAGAAGTATTGGGAATTCCCCTGAAAATATGAAACAATTTAGAAATATATGTTGGCCCTTTTATCAGGAAGCTAGACATTATTTTACTCAACAGTATGAAATCCTTCTATCTGGTACCATAAACAAAAGCTATTAATGTAATAAGCAAAATTTACCATTTTTTTTATTCACAAAAATATTATATTATGTTAGCCAAGATGTCTGTGTCAAGCTGAATTGGAATAGGGAAAGAGCAGTAATTAGACTATGTTAAAATATATCCTCCAAGGATATTAAATATGCAAGAGCTCATCCATGAAAATTAGACTGCAAGAGGTTACTCCATGTATTGGCTTATTTTGTAAGATATCAAATTATCTCTCATGAATAAATAGAACGAATAATGGTAACTCTATAATTTAATACTATCCTATTAAAATGCTTTCTGAATCAAACAAGCTATGCATTTGATCCCTTTTGATTATCACATCCTAAGTACCCATTAATTAAAGGAACAATTTGTACCAACTTTGGCAAACAAACTCCAAGAGACAATACACTTTAAACCCTATTTATAACGTCTCACTAAAAGATGGTCTGATTCATTTAGATATCAGCATGGACTTTTAAAAATCAATGTATAACTGGAGCATACATATTTTCGAATATTGGTCTTTTGTTCCACAATTGCTTAAATTCACTGGATCATTAAAAAAAAATAAGAGCAAAACTGACAATTCTATTATCTAATCTTTCCCAGTGGGAAATGAAATTACTCACTTTAAGAGGAAAATAAACCATTGAGATCAAGATGACTGGAAAATTGAAAGAATATAACTGCCTATTTCATACCTTGTTCTATGGCCCAGTGAGGGCCATGAGAATTGTCCATGTGGAGGCTGTCTTACAGTGTTTAGGATAGCATGGATCATCATTACATGGTTCTTTCATTGACTATTGTTTTCAAAAACTGGAAACTTGGGAACCACATATCCAAAAGGATTCTGGAAATCACAGTGGAGTTTTGGGGTTTTAGGCCTTCCAGAACCATGGCTTTTTTAAGACCTTGAAAGGGTTCCAAAATATTCTCTGGAGACACACATCTGATGAACTATGCCAATGGGATTGCAATTTTGTCCCTGTCTAATTTTACTCAGTTTTGTTAAGCATGAAATATAAACTATTTTTTTTTCCTTTACATACCATGAGGGTATGTAAAGAACTCCAGATATTTAATACAATACAATTCATTCTAGTCAAGTCCCCTCCAATCCATTCTGGTCCAATTCAATCTAGTAATCCTTTAGCGTATAACATGTTTAATGACCTTACCCTGCATATTGGGCATACAAAGTTGAGAAGATAAGGTTACCTCAAGGAGTTTACATAACCCTGGACGGTGTTATAAAGTGTAAGAGATATGTGTGTACATAGTATTATGAGGGAAGAAAAAAGAAGTCTTTTAAGAGGATCAGAGGCTCTTACAAAAACATTTGGTATAAGAACAAAGCCTTAAGCTACAATTTCTAAAACTAGGAGGTAAAGAAGATTAACATCATAAGAAACGGGACAACCTTAGCTCATTCTGAAATTTAACATTATTTTTAATTTCCTCGTACTATATATTTATTCTCCATTAATTTCCCTTGTTTTTATTACTGATCTAGAGTAGTAAGAGACCTCAGAGGTGATTGAATTGCATCCTATCATTTTAAAGATGGAGGAAGTGAAGCCCAGAGAGGTTAAATGACTTTTTTGGTAGTGTCAAGTAATAAGCAGCTGAGACAGAATTTGAATTCAAATTCAATGACTAAAATTCAATTAAGAAGTGAATAAACAAATTTTAGTGCATAATAGAATGTTGTCATGTTTACACGACAAGTTGTGTTACAGACAACTTCATCACAAAATGAAGTAAACCTTACCAGGAAAGCAATATACACAAAGGCAATAAAAAATGGATAATAAAAAAGAATGAAATAATAATCATATTTTGATCTGAAGACATATAAAATGTGTCCCCCTCACTTCTATAGAGAAGCATCAAATGTAGATGAGAATTACATATATTATGATGCTAAGCAGATGTTTCAGTTGACTTCATTGGACTGATTTCACGTATTTACTAATCTATCTATCCATTTATTTATTTAAAATATTTGTTATAAGGGTTGGTTCCCTACCTAAAGCCTGGGAGAAGAATACATAAATTGTTGCATGCATATATACTAATATACATACACACATATACACATATAAATATATACCTAGATCAAGATATGTATATATGTATGTACATATGTGTAGCTAACATTAATATATCATTTTAAAGTTTGTAATGTAGATTCATATGTTATCTCATTTGATAGAAGCATCTAGGTGGTACAGTGAATACATCACTTGGATTGAAATCATGAAGACACAAGTTCAAATCTGGTCTCAGAAATTTTAGCAACTTTGTGACCCTGGTCAACTGCCTCAGTTGCCTCTCCTTTAGAATGAAGAAAATACCACCTATAGTTTTTAGAGTAAAGTAGACCGTATTTGTAAAATGTTTTCCCAAATTTAAACTACTACAGAAATACTAGCTATTGTTTATATAAATGTGTGTATATATGTTTGTATGTGTACATGTTATGTGTGTGTGTCTCCAAGTAGTTTATTGTGTTTCTTATGTATCAATTTTGTCTCTAGTTGTAATGGCAAGCAAAGTCTTAGCTCCTTGTTTCAGCTATTTAATTATTTAAAATCTTGTTTCAGTTCAAGTTTCTGTTAAGCCTTGCCCATGATTATATCAAGACTTTGTTAAGAAACAGAACTTGTGACCACACAACTTGTGAACCTCTGTTGATGAAGGGGAGGAGCTAATAACTATATATAATAGTGGTTCTCAACCTGTGAGTTGCCACCCCTTTGGTGGTTGAATGACACTGTCACAGGGGTCCCCTAAGACCATCAGAAAACACATATTTCCATTGGTCTTAGGAACCGAGAGACAGCTCCTCTATCCGTCTCCAGGAGCGTCTGCCCACATGCAGATATGTCTACATACAAGTACCTGGCATGATGACATCATCGCGCCGACTCCATCGCATACACCCCATACAAATACAGGTGTATGTGACAGGGTTGGTGCCATAATGTACTTATGCAGACCAGTCACACATGTGTAGAGAGCAGCTACTGTGTAGAGAGCAGCTGCTGTGTTGAAAGCAGCAGTATTGGAGGTAAAACGACATTTCATGAATTATAATTACTAGGTAAGTGTAAAATCATGTACTGTAAAATCCTCAACTACTGCAAAAAAAATATCTGTACCATGGGAACTGAATCTGGATGCTGACTGGTCTTTTTATATTCAGCTGTGGTTGATGTGAATGCTGCCCCCTTGTGATAGTAACAGGTATGTAAAAAACAACAACACAGAGAATGGTAAATCATAGGAAACTTCAATGAACTGTTTTGACTGAACTATGCCATGTATCATCTTTTGTAGTATTAAAGCTATTGTTATATATTATTTTCATTAGCAAACCATCCCATGACAATGGATCATGTAGAGAAGAACATTAAGAAAAGAAAATATAGTGAGTATTACCTCAATAATTACAACAGGAATTGAGAAACCACAATATTTATTTGTTGTGAAGTTCTATCAGCCAAATCTATGAAGCTGAACAAGCAGAAACACCATTTTGATAGCAAGCATCGGAGCTTTGCTGGCAAGGATATCAACTATTTTAGAATCAAAGCTGATAGACTTAAGAAAGCCAGACTTGACACTGGTGGCAAGTACCCCAAACAAAATGTAACAGCCATTGAAGCTTCATATTTGGTGGTGTTCAGAATCACCAGAGCTATGAAACCTCACATCATTGCTGAGGATTTACTATTGCCGGTGGCCAAAGACATTGTTCAAGTTATGATCAGAGACAAATTTGTTACAAAATTGAGTGCAATTTTCTTATCTAATGACACTGTCCGCAGAAGAATAGATGACATGCCTGCTGATATTCTTGATCAGGTAATCCAGGAAATTAAATCTGCTCCACTTCCAATATTTAGTATCCACCTTGATGAGTCTACAGACATTGCAAACTGTTCACAGTTGCTGGTTTATATGAGGTATGTTAATGATGGCAACTTTAAAGATGAGTTTCTTTTCTGCAAACCTCTTGAAATGACAACTACTGCATGTAATGTATTTGACAGTTGATTCATTTCTGAAAGAGCATAAGATCTCTTTGGAAAAGCTTTGTGGTGTTTGCACAGATGGTGCTCCAGCTATGGTAGGATGTCGATCTGGATTTCAACATTTGGTACTGAATGAATCACCAAAAGTCATAGGAATTCACTGTATGATTCAATGACAAATATTAGCAACAAAGACACTGCCACAAGACTTACAAGAAGCAATGAAAAGCATCATAATTTCTGCCAATTTTGTTAAGGGGAGCACTTTAAACAGTCGATTGTTTTTGCAACCATGCAACTCGTTGGATGCACCAAACAATGCTCTGCTATTTCACACTGAAGTGAGATGGTTGTCAAGAGGAAAAGTTTTAAAGTGTGTTTTTGAGCTAAATGATAAGCTCAAAACATTTTTAATAAGAAAGCAAGACCACATTTTGAAGCACTTTTCAGCAATAAAAGTGAACTGCAGAAAATGGCTTACTTGGTTGATATCTTTGCCATCTTGAATGAGTTAAATTTATCACTGCAAGGACCGAATGCAACATGCCTTGATTTGTCTGAAAAGATTCAATAATTCCAAATGAAACATCAGCTCTGGCAAAAAAAATTGGATGAAAATAAAATTTACATGTGGCCTATCTTCTCTGCTTTCCTTGAGGAACATGACATTGAACCAGACAAAAGGATTTACAATGAAAATTTCTGTGAAAGAACACTTGCACATGCTTGCAGACAAAATTTCATCGTACTTTCCAAGTCTACCTAACACCCCATTTGCACTTGCCAGAAGCCCACTCACAATCAAAATTGAAGATGTTCATGAGACAGCACACGAAGAGTTCATTGAACTTATTAACAGTGATGCAGCAAGAACTGATTTCTCTACAATGCCAGTTACAAAATTCTGGATCAAGTGTTTGCAGTCATATCCTGTTCTCTCTGAGACTGTGTTGCATCTTCTTCTTCCATTTCCAACAACATATGCTTGTGAAATGGGGTTTTCCCACTTGTTGGTTTTCAAGTCTAAATACAGAAGTAGACTTGTTGTGGAACATGATCATTGTTGTGCTCTTGCAAAGACCACCCCAAGAATTTCTGATCTTGTGAAAAAGAAGCAATCTCAACCTTCTCACTGACATTGGCTTTTTACACATACTGTTGCAAAATGTAGCAATGTAGTTCACTGTTGTTATATTAAGACTGTTACCCATGCTACACCATGCTTAAAGACAAAATTTCATTTATTTGTAATTAGAAATAAATATTTCACAATATATGATTACATATTGTTTTTGTGATTAATCACTGTTTTAATTATGTTCAGTTTGTAACAATGAAAATACATTCTGCATATCAGATATTTACATTATGATTCATAACAGTAGCCAAATTACACTTATGGTGTAGCAACGAAAATAATTTTATGGTTGGAGGTCACCACAACATAAGGAATTGTATTAAGGGTGGTGGCATTAGGAAAGTTGAGAATCATTGATATATAAGGAGAAGCCAAAACTGAGACAGAGCAGACCTAAGAAGAGAAATCTTGTGGTGGCAGAATTGAGAAGTAGAAAAGTTGTGGTATCCCAGCACTCTATGTTCTGTCTGTGTTGATTTTTGTTTGTGATACTTTGTACAGAAATCCTGGGACCTTACTGGAAGCCCTGAAAGAGGATTTAGTGTGTTTACAGAAGTCCTGGAGGAGAGTGTAGGAGGTCATGGGACTTTACTGATGATTTGTGTTGACCTCTCAGACCTTGTTTGTGGGTCTGTGTTGATTTCTATGTTGATGATTTATGTTAACCTCTTGAACATTGTTTGTGGGTCTGTGTTGATTTCACAGGCAGATAGTGAGCTGATGATGGTGCTGGCAATGTTATGAATGTTGTTTTGGCTCTGTTAAGCTTTGTCTTCCCAGAAACAGAAACTGCTAAGCACTTGAGATGGACAGGACACTGTGAGCTTCCGAATGGAATTGCATGAGCAACTGGATGAGCAACTGGACAAAGAGCTGGATAAGGAGCTAGACAAGGAGCTGAGAGCTGCCTACCTTTGAATCCAGGTAACAATTGGGTAGATTCAGTCAGATGGTGGAACCATGGAAGGGGAACCATGGGATCTGAGAGCCAGACTCAAGTCAAGATGAAAAGACCTCTCCTTTGGTACTTAGTGCTTACTGAGATCATGATTGAGTGTGACCTAGGGGTGAAAACCTTTGATCTTTGTACTTTGTGTCCCTTAATGAGGCTTGCTCCTTAAGGATGATTGAGTTAAGGACTTACTGAATGATATCTTTTGTTTAAAACTATGTGGTCACTTTGGTGAAAACTATGTGGCCACTTTAGTGATAATTTGTTATGTTATCACATTGTGAATGCTGTACTTTGGTTTCTGTGAATGTTTTGCTTTAATTTATTGCTTAATAAATAGAGTGTTCACTATACTATGTAATCAGAACCTTAAAGCTATTCACAGCAGCAATCCTATGGAAAGCTGCTCATGCTTGACTTTATACTATTCAATTGTCAGCTTTCCTCCTTGCTGTAACTTTTTTCACTTTCTTCATTCAGAAATTCAATCTTAAAACAATCCCTTCCTTCTTAATGGTATTTTGAAGAATCTATATCCAGGGGATCATGCCTATCATTTTTCTGAATACTAATCTTACACAATCTCCTACAATACATTAAAATACCTGTACAGAATTTCTGTGTAAATACTAGAGTCATTATTAAATGATCAAAATATGCTCTATATAAAAATGATCAAGTGGTATATAAATGAGCAGAAGTTAAGTGGTCAGTTAAATTGTATTTCTTTCTCAACCAATTTGTGGTTGTCATAAATAAATTATATTGTAATATGTGTCCCTGGAGCATGATAAAGTGTGTTTGTAACATATTGAATTATGACCTACAAGATAAACAATTTGATGGATTTGTAACTCTGTATAACAGTAATGTAATTTGAATTTGAACACCATTTATATTGGCAAGTAAGGAGGTTCTTAGCACCTTGTTGTAAGTTAACACCTTGTTTAAGCTATTTAATTAACACAGAAGTAGGTAACAACTTGGGACGAAGTTGCTCATGTAACAGGAAGGGGCTGGCTGAAAGAGGAAGCAGGTAATGCTGTTTGTGTATAAGGAAAAGCCCCAGAAAGGGACAGTCAGAATTTCTTGGGACCAGCATTTGGAGGCGGAGAAGCTGCTGGAGAGTATTGAGAATTGAGAACTGAGGGAGATCTTCTTGGAGCAGGCTCTATGGAGGCTGAAGAGCAGCTGAGAAGGCTGAAGAGGAAGCTCACCCCCACCCCTACCACACTTCCCAAACCCCCACTTCCACCCTCGCCCTCCCTCAGGCTGAAGAGAATGGTTTTGATTTTTAAAACCTGGATGGAGTGATTTTAATTCTGGAAACCAGCTGAAACTTCTTCTGGGTCCTAGGGCCAGCCAGAGCTGCCAAAAGACAAAAGACTGAGGACACAAGACTGTGATTATGAGTCTTCATCTGTTTGGAGCTTTTTGGGCCTTGTCTTCCTGGCAGCTGAGACTGTGAGGAATTTGAGATGGACTGGAAACTGTTAACTTCATTATGGAATGGGAACTTCCTGGAGAACTAGACAAGGATCTAGTAGCTCTCTGCCTTTGAAACCAGGTGACAGTTTGGAGAATCCAGGTAGGATCTGGGACCATGGAAAGGGATCCAGAGAATCCAAGAAACCAACCTTAGTTAAGTTGAAAGAAAATTTACTTGGATACTGTGTAGTGACTAAGAAGATAATAATTTACTAGTGACTTAGGAGTGGAGGGTCTGTGTAGTTTCTGGAGATTGAATAGTGAATGATGAAGGAAGATTGATTGACTAAATGATTTTACTTAGTGACTGATGACTGAATAAGTAATTGATTTGTAACCTAGTATGCCCCATGAGTGGAAAACTTTGACTATTGTGCTTTGTGCTTGAATTACAAAATGATTGTTCTTTGTCCAAAACTCTGTGACCACCATAGTGGAAACTACGTGGCCATTTTCTGTGATAAGTTGTGAATGCTGTATTTTGATTATCTGTGATAAGTTGTAATATTGTGAATGCTATACTTTGATTTCTGTGAATGTTTTTCTTTGATTTGTTATGGAATAGAGTGTTCACTATACTGTGTAATCAGAACGTTAAAAGCTGTTCACAGTAGCGTTCTTCTGAAAAGCTGCTAGTGCTTGGCTTTATACTCTGCCAGAAGAGGGAACTTCTGTTCACTGTTTTTGCATATTCACCAGTATCAAATGCTGGGCACTGTACAGAATAGGAGAATAATACAGAATAGAAGAATAATTAATGTTTTCTAGGACAGTGGATTTTTTTTCCCCTTGGGCAATGCTCTATATTAAACAACTACATAGATTCAAACAACAATTCATGTAAAGACAAATCAATAGATGTCTAAATCTAGCTGCCTAGGCAGCTAAATAGACTGACATCTAGCTCAAGTACCTTGAACGGTAACTTGCTTATAATATGCATTTATTAACAATAATTTAACTAAACTGAAACAAATTGGTGGCTAGATCTGGCAGCTAGAACCAGGTTAAACTGAAACAAAACTGTATAAATTATTTTGCAACATGGGTCTATTTTCAAGAGATTTCAAATGAAAGATTGATGGGGAAATCCCTTTAACCTAACTGAACAGATACATTCTTGTTTCACTATTGTTTGTTTCTCCTCTTCCTACTTGGTTTGTATTCAGCTGCATGCATGCACTAACACATGGCTAAATTGGAACCATCTGGTTAGGATTCACTTGAATGTTAGGAAAATCAAATGCTTGTAAAGACTTCATACTACATCTCTGTTTACACCAGCACTAAGAAAGCTAAAGAAAAAGATAAGAGGAGGCTATAAGTTGAAAAAAAATCATCTCAAAATATCTATCTGGTCCATAACAACAACAATAATAAAAATAGGTTTCCATAGAATTTTAATATTTTAACAGAATTTTACACGTCATTCCATTTGATCCTCACAGCAACTGTTTGAGTTTTATTATTATAATATTATCATAATACACATTTTATAGATGAGAAAACTGTCCCTTTAAGATCTCTTGCCTTGCCTGGCTTGTAAGTTTCTGAGGCAAATTATTAGTTCAGGTTTTCTTGATTTTAAGCTAAGTATTCTATCTAATTTACCACCTAGCTGCTCATTATAAACTCTTTAAAGATAGTAGCAAAGCCATATTTCATCTTGGCATCATCAAGACTTAGAATGGTTTCTTGGAAAGTCATTTACTAAATGTTAGATTAGTCAAGCATTTATTAAATAGTGTGTGAAGTACTATAATAAGCTCCCAATATGAAGTAAAGCCAAACCTGTTCCTTCCTAATAAAGCTGACATGACCATAATGGAGACCATATGTGAATAACCACATATGTGCAAAAAAAATGAAAAGACAGGGAAATCTCCTGAAGAATCCTCCTTAAAAGAAGTCAGTGAAGCTAAGAAGCAGAAGTGAGGCTATATATTCCATATATGGAACACAGTCAATGCAAATGCATGGAGATGGAGATGGAGGACTATTTTTGAGGAACAGCAGGTTCCCCATCATGGTTATGATGCTAAAGTTCACCAAAGTGAGAAAAGTGTAAGAAAATTTGAAAGGTTGGAATTATAATTGTTATAAAAAAAACTTAGATGTAAAAAAGATGACTTTACATTTTTTTGTGGAGGAAATTGGCAGACTTTAGAGGTTATTGATTGCAGTGGGTGTCATGGGTAGACCTACTACAGCAAATCAATATACAGCTAAGTGAAGGATGAGCAGGAATAAGTAGAGCTTTGAGGCATGGAAACCATGGAGAAATCTACTACAACTGTCTGAAAGAGAGATGAAGAGACTTAAAATAGTTTTGTGAGGAGAAAGAAGGGAAAAATTCTCAGAGACTTTATGGAGGTGGAAACAACAAGAACCAATGTTAAATTAGATATATGAGGTAAATATGAGTGAGGAGTCAAGATGACGGTGAGGTTGAAAGAGTTGGTGACTTCAAGGATAGTGTAGCCCTAAGTAATCTTAAGCAAATTCATAAGACATGAGGGTTTAGGAAAGGGGAGAATGAATTCTATTTTAACATTCACAATATTAAATGACTAAGGGGTATTAAATTCAATACAGTCAAGAGACAGTTGATGATTAGAGACTGAAACTCAGAGAAGTTAGACCTAGTTATGTAGATTTGCGAATTATGTGCATAGAGATGAGAATTTATTCTATGAGAGTTAATGAGATCCAAAAAAGAGTCTATACAAAAAGAAGAGAAATGAGACCAGAGCATAGTGTTACAGAACACCTATAGTTAGAAGATATAATATGGATGAAGAACCAACATAAAAGACTGAGAAGAAGTAGCCAGATGGAAGGAAGATAACAAGAAAAGAATTATGTCATTAAATCTTAGGGAGAAAAAATAAACAGGAAGAGAAGGTTGACAAAAGTGGCAAAAAACAACAAAAAAGGACTGAAAAAAGAACCTTTCTTTTGCAATTAAGAGATTGATATTGATGTTGGAGAAAATAGATTCAAGTAGGTACTAAGATTAGAGGCCACATTTCAAAGAACAAAAAGGATGGAGAACAAAATTAATAGAGAAAGCTTTTTTTTTCTGTATGTTGAGTTGAAAATGGAAGAAGCATATAGGATGCTAGAGGAACAGACTTTTTTGTTCATTTGTTTATTTTCTTTTTTGGATCAGAGGTTAATTGGGCATGCTGTAAAGCCAAGCACAAGAAGCTTTCCAGAAGAATGCTGTAGTGAACAGATTTTCAAGATTCTGATTACACAGTATAGTAAACATTCTATTCAATAACAAATCAGAGCTAAACATTCACAGGAAATCAAGGTACAGCATTCACAATGTTACAACTTATCACAGAAAATCAAAATATAGCATTCACAACAACTTATCACTAAAGTGGCCACATGGTTTTCCCACAGTGGTCACACAGTTTTGAGCAAATTACAGTCATTTAGTCAATCAATCATTTAGCAACTCAATCATTCAATCATCCTTAAGGAGGCTTGGCTCCTTAAGGGACACAAAATACAAAAGTCAAAGTACTCCACCCCTGGGTAGTACATTCATTTAATCAATCACAGAGTCCTTAATTCAATCACAAAGTACAATCACAAAGAATATACAATTCCATCTCACTACTCAACAAAAATTCACATAATTCATCAGGCAGAACTTTCAGCTGTCTGACCATTACGTCCATACAGTTACTTATCAGAGAGAGAAACACCAACATCTGGGTTTTCAAAGTTGGGTAACTCAATGGCTGCCCAGAGTCTCGTCTGGTCAAATCACACAACTCTTCCCAAAATGAGCCCCAAAGCAAAACCTCACATCAGAGTCAGTCACTATTAAGTATTCATGGAGAGGGCTTTTCATCTTGACCTGAGGTAGGCTCTCAGATTCCCTGGATCCCCCATGGTCTCAGCTCCTACTGGATTTTCCAAACTGTCACCTGGATTCAATGGCAGACAGCTCCCAGTTCCTTGTCCAGCTCTCTGTGCAATTCCTGTTCCACACTGAAGCTCACAACATCCAGTCCACCTTAAATACTTCACAGTCTCTGTTTCCAGGAAGTCAAGGCTTAAGAAAGCCACAAACAGGTTCATGTAAAGTACTGGCATCACAGTCATCCTTCCTCAGTCTTCAGCATCTTGAGCTGGTCCTTGGAAATCTGCTACAACAACCAGGAGAAGCTGGTAGCTCCCCTGCACAAGCTCTAGCTGGTTCTCAGAATCAAAGTCACTTCATCCAGTTTCCCAAAATCAAAATCATTCTCTCCACTCTGGGCCTTTGCTCTTCAGCCTCCCCAGCTGCAGCTGCTTCTGCCTCCATGAAGCTTATCCCAAGAAGTTCTGACTTTCCCAGATAGTGTTTTTTGTTATATGCAGTATTGCTCCTCCCTGCTCAATCCCTTCCTGTCACTTCAGCAACAGGGGTTCCCTGTTCATGCCCTTCCTGTTACATCAGCAACAGGGGTTCATACCTTCTGTTTCTTTAACAAAGGCTTAATTTGAAACTAAGTGCTAAGTACCTCTCAGCTTAGCAATACAAAAGAAACTTCAAATTTCATTACTATTACACATGCTTGAAGTTAGAAGGGATTGAATCAAATATAAGGTTAAATTTTAAAAAGAAATGGTGAGAATGAGTGAGTGAACAACCTGCCTTAAAAGTTGGGGAGAATGCAATAAAGCTCATATGTACAGGGGTTGGTCTTCGCCTTGCCAAGGTGAAGAACTACTGCATGATTAGAAAGAAAGGAGATGAGAGTAGAGGACAATGTGAGTGGATTTCGAAAGAAAAGATGGAGGAAGAAACATCTTAATTCTGTTTTTATTTCTGTTTATTTTTTTATGAAGTAAGCTAAAAGGTTTTAAAATGAGAGGGTCTAGGGAAGGAGAGATGTGGTGAGTTTAAGAATATTAAATTTTGAATAATTTCTTGGCAAAATGAGATAGACATCAATTAGGGAGGAATAAAACACTTTTTTGATTGAGTGAATGATTAGATGTAGTTAGTTATTAGGAATTTATAGAATACCCATTAAGCACATCAAGCACAATTGTATGAGTTCCTCTGGCTCTGTTCAAAGGGGAGTTAGTGGTAGGCATAATCTACTCCTGACTTTGGTCACATTAAGCAATGGCAGGACAAAGTGGTGAGAGATTTGAGATTGATAACAATATTTGATTCAATCAACTAATTATTGTTTTGAGACTGGAATGAAAATAAAGAGGAAGAGCTTGGGCTATCGCCACAAAAGTTATGGGACTGAGAAAGTACTGAGGGATAAAGGGATTGAATATAATAGAGAGGTAAAGAAATTAGTTTAAGGAGGATATGGAATATAGGAAGATAGGAAATGATCAGACATTATGGGCAGAGAGTCATATTAGAATTTTTATCAGTCAGTGAACATTTATAAAATGCCTACTGTATTCTAGGCCCTGTGTTACTGGAAGCCAATTTTCATTTCTCCAGTTTCTAGTGCTTGCCTCCCACCCCAGAACTCCAAAATACTTTTTGTCATGTATTTAAATTTCTTAGTGTATTTTGGTTTACTACATCGAATGTAAACTTATTGACAATGAAAACTAGTTCTTTTTTTTCTTTTTAAAATTTTCATTTCATAAGCTAAATAATGACAAATACCAGACCCCTAATAAGTGCTTTTGTGCCTATTGAAATTAATTAAATATAACTGTGATGATTATGCAATGTAAGGATGCAGACAAGAGTGAATCAAATTTCTTCCCCCTCCCCTCCAAGGTTTGCATTGACTGATTCACCAGTCATTCTACTTGTTACTGTCTACCTATTCCCTTTACTCCTTCTCAGATAAAATGTTGAGCCAAATTCCAACATTGCCAAAATAAATTGAAGCTTCAGAAGACAAATTTAAAAAAAAAACAGTTTTCATCAGCTTGGTCTTCAAATGACTTCACATCAAATGAAAAAAATATTGAAAGTCATTCCCAAGAAAGCTCTGGAAAACAGCAGTTTCATTAGAATCAATGTAGTTCCTCCCATGGGACCTGGTTATTTGGCAGTATAATAATTATTTAAAAGAATATGATTTGATATATTTGTGAAAGCACTTATAATTACTTTTTCATCTCCTTTTGTCCTTCTTTACCAAGTTTCCATCTAATTTTCCTTCATTATATGGGCCCCTCTTTCTCATTTCCAGGCAGTTAGTATTAATTCCTAAGTGGTTTCTTTAATTCAATAAAAGTAGCCTCATATTGGGCATTAGAAGTCATTGGGGCATTTGGATTATTTTTTGTTTAGAATAAAATGAGACAGGATACAAAGAAGTAACTGATAGCTGTTTTCCCCTTCATTTTTTTTTAATTACGGTTAAATATTTCAATTATGTAGAAAGCTGAAAAATCCAATCTAGTATTTTAAAATACCTGGCAAGATGGTAGCACAGGCCTTGGAATTTTAGTAAAATACAGGCAGAATATTAAATGATTATCTGGAGACAGTCACTCATCAATTATATAATGCTATTGATATCTCTATTAGAAGCTTTTTCTTTTTATTAAAGCTTTTGAAAAACACAGAAGATCAGGAAATTGGAAAGGAGTACAAAAGAACCAAGAGAAAAGATTAAAGGCATGGAAAATAGTTCCAGTAGGGGGAGGGGAGATGAAAGGAGTTGCACTTATTGCTCATAATTTGAAGAAAAGAAGGCTTGGGGGTTACTTAAGAACTGTCTTCAGGGTTTATTATACAGAGGACTAGCTGCTCTTCATTTCACAGAATAGGAGTTTTTTTTTCATTTTTTTAAAACCATGTTGAAGAAATATTAAATGTCTCCCAGTCTAAATTTCTACACTCATTTAGAGATGAAAATGATATATATTTGACTTGCTTAGATAACTGAATGTATTTTGGTACACCTAGGCTCATACACCTTGAGTGGCTCTCTTTTGCCTACAAAATTAGGTACAGCTTCTTATTTTTAGTTTTAATAAGATTTTGAGTTCCAAATTTTTCCCTCCCTCCCACCTTTTTCCCAAGAAGGCATGCATTCTGATAGAGGCTATACATGTACAAATATATTAAACATATTTCCATATTAGTAATGTTGTAAAAAGAACAATCAGTAAAAAAGGGGAAAACCAGGAGAAAGGGAAAAAAAATCACAAAAAGAGGAAATAGTATGCTTTTATCTTCATTCGGACTCCATAGATCTTTCTCTGGATGTAGACAACATTTTCCACCATGAGTCTTTTAGAATTGTATAAGATCATTGTATTGCTGAGAAGAGTTAAGCCTATCAAAGTTGATCATCACACAATGTTGCTATTACTGTGTACTATGTTCTCCTGGTTTTGTTCACTTCACTCGGCATTAGTTCATGTAAATCTTTCCATGCTTTTCTGAAATCTGCCTGTTCATCTTTTCTTATACAACAATAGTATTCCATTACTTTCATATACCACAACTTGTTCAGCCATTCCTCAATTGATGGGCATCCCCTCAATTCCCAATTCTTTGTCACCACAAAAAGAGCTGATAGAAATATTTTTGTACATGTGGGTCCTTTTCCCTTTTTTATGATATCTTTGTAATGCATAACTAGTAGTGGTTTTGTTGGATCAAAGGGCATAGTTCGAAATTGTTCTTTAGAATGGTTGGATCAGTTCACAACTCCACCAAAAATGCATTAGTGTTCCAATTTTCCCACATCTTCTCCAACATCTATCATTTTACTTTTCTGTCATATTAGCCAATCTGATAGGTATGAGGCAGTACCTCAGAGTTGTTTTTATTTTCATTTCAATAATCAATAGTGATTTAGAGCATTTTTCATATGTCTACAGATAGCTTTAATATCTTCATCTGAAAACTTCCTGTTCATATCATTTGACCATTTATCAATTAGAGAATGTTAAATATACATTCTTTAACATTATATTCAAGGATCTTTACCACCTCTCTTGCTAGCTTTATCTCACATGACTATTTCCTTTCATCTAATCTACACACTCACTAAATTTGACTAGTGTCTATTATCAAAGTCACGAATTCTACTTCCTGTGCCTAGCTGGTCATTTTATTTGTTGTGTTTGGTGCTGCAAGTGTTGGACACACAGTTGTTTAGTTGTACTTCATTCACAAAAAGAAGAAAAATAAATTTACTATGTAAGAGTCAAGTTACAATTTGTCTGACTGTGGCTGATCAGACCAATATGAGCTCAGAATGCTCTACCACAGGTCAGGCATAAATTGTCCAAGTAAATATTTGGGGTGTTTTCTCTGAATTTGTGCACATCATATTTTGTTCAAGCTACTTCAATTCTGCTTTTCTCATTGAATACAGCACCATTTTTGATGAGGGCATGCCATGCTATGCAGTCCTGTGCTAGTGTCTCCATGTTGTGCAATCAATTTCAAAATTTTTAACAGAAACCTTTAGAGCGTCCTTGTATCACTTATTCTGACCACCATGTGAGCACTTACCTTCTGTGAGTTCTCCAAAAAATAATCTTTTAGTTAAGCATTCATTTGACATTTGAAGAATGTAGCCAGTCCACAGGAGTTGTGCTGTCTGCAATAGAGTATGAATTCTTGGCAGTTTAGTTTGAGAGAGAACCAGTGTTTTGTACCTTATTCTGACAGGTAATATTCACAATATTCCTAAAATAATTCAAACAGAAGTAATTCAATTTCCTGGCAAAGTGCTAGTATACTATCCAGGTTTCACAGGCATACAACAATGAGGTCAGAACAATAATTCTCTAGATCTTCAGTTTGGTAGTCAATGTAATATATCTACTGTCCTACACTTTCTTCAGAGCCTCAAAACCATGAGCTAGCTCAGGCAATGCATGCATCAACCTCATTGTCAATATGTACATCCCTAGAAAGTATACTACCAAGTTAAGTGCATTTCTCCACCCCGTTCAAAACTTTTCCATTTGCTGTAAATGATGGCTCTATATTTGAATGTTGTGGTGCTAGCTGGAGAAGCACCTGTATTTTCTTGGCATTAATTGTTCAGTCAAAATTAGCACAAGCAGCAGAAAATAGCACAACACTTTGTTGCATCTAAGTTTTGACTTTGTTGAGTCTGTAATCATCTACAAACAAAAAAAAATCATGTACCAGCTCTCTCTCCACTTTATTCTTTGCTTATAGCTTTTTCAAGTTGAATTTACCATTAGTGTGGTATCTGATCTTGATGCCGTGTTCATCTTCACTGAAAGTATCTGACAATTTGGTTGAAATCATGGGCTAAAAATCATGGGAGCAAGCGCACAACCTCATTTCACTACTTTGGTGACTGGGGAGGCACACAAGCATCATTCATTATCCAGAAGTGCAAGTATGCCATCATGAAATTGACATATAATGTTGATGTACTTCTCCAGACAACCAAATTTTGACATAATTTCCCTTAAGCTCTAGTAACTGACAATAGCAAAGGCCTTGTTACATTGTTGAACATTGTCTAGAGACCTCTGTTCTCCTCATAATTCTCCTGGAGTTGTTGAGCTACAAACACCATATCAGTCATTCCTCAGCCCTTTCTGAAGCTACACTGTCTCTCAGGTAAATGACTATGTTCCAGATGAAGCATCAGTCTCTTAAGGAGGACTCTGGCAAGCATCTTGCCAGCAATGACTGAGTGACCACCTGTGATTATCACAGGACAATGTATTTCCTTTACCTTTATAAAGATGGACAATGGAGTAATCCTTGAAATCCTGGGGGATAACCTCTTGCATATCAGCTACTGTATGAGGAACTAACAACCCAGTTTGTAAATCTCACCTGGAATAGAATCAGTTTCAAGTGCTAGGCCATAGGAGGAAAATCTAATGCCATTCAAAACCTCTTCTTCAAGTGGAAATTTGGCTAGAGCAGAATTGACTTCAATCTAGTGTAAATAGTCAATAGCTTCAATACTGTTTGATGACAGTCTAATGTGAACACTATGGAAGTGTTCAACCCATCTCCCCAGGATCATATCCTTATCACTAATGTGGCTCCATCAGCACTTGGTATTTGAAATATATCATATGTGTTTTGGCCCATATATATAGCCTTTAGATCATCATAAAAGTCTTTGGATTGTTGTAACCAACATAAAAATTACTTTAATTATTTCCTCACTGAGCTTAGAATCCTAAATTCCTCTAAGTTTCACTTGTACTTTACTTTTGATAGAGTTAAACATTTCCTTATTAGAGATGGATGAAATATTCTGCTGGTAAATAATGTGGAGTTCTAATTTTCAATTTAGCAGCTTCTGAATTTCCCCATTATTTTCATCAAACTAGTCCTGATGTTTGAGAGTATTCTGACCCAGATAAGTAAATGCAGTGCTGTACAACAAATCTCTGAAAGCTGCCTACTCCTTTCCTGTTCTACTCTTATCAATTGTGTGTTGGATCAACACTCCCTCAAAATTAGCAATGATCCTTTCCTCCAGAGAGAACAGCTCTAATCTGTTGACATTAAGTCTCCTAGTAGTCCTCTTGCCTTGAGGCCACCACTTTGGTTTAATGTGAATATTTAGCTTAAAGAGGGTCTTTTTATCAACCTAGGACTCTGTACCAGGCTTTGTCTTCATCACCCTCACATCCTGTTTCTTCTCCTTGCAATCACTTAGTTTATTATTAAATGCCAATGTTTTCCTTAAGAGTGCATCCACAAATTTTTATTGCGTTTAGGTAAAGGAAAACGTTGTCAACAATGATAAGGTCATGGGAAGCAGGAGTTTTCAGTAGTAGACCATTGCAGTTGTTGTTTCTAATTCCATTCCTTGCAAGGCCTCCCTGCCATGTTTGGTTATCTGAACTTATTTTAGCATTAAAATCACATGGAATTATAAATTTGTTATTTTTTGGTATATTGGAGATAAGGGTCTCTAGGTCTTCATAAAATTTTTCTATGACCTTTTCAGTGTTTGTGATGGTGGGAGCATAGACACTGATACTGGCAGCATTACATTTTTCTGCAAGTGGCAATCACATTGTCTTGAACCCAGCATTCACTCTTTATGGTCAACATACACGCTTGTTGGTTAGATTATTTTTGATCGCAAAACATATACCAGCTTCCTGGTGCTGCCCTTCATTATAATTACTCTAGAAAAGCATGTGTCCAGCCCCTGGCCTTCATTTGCCAACTTTGTTCCACCCAGGGCTGACATTTGGATGTGATATCTGCTCAGTTCTCTTGCAGCAAGAACTGTTTGTCTTTCAGCTCTAATGGATTTTTTGTTTTTTGTAAGTATGTGTACATTCCAAGTACTGATGTTGAGTGGAATCTTTTTTTTTTCTTTTTGGAGGGTGGAAAGTAGGGCGATTGGGGTTAAGTGACTTGCCCAAAGTCACATGGATAGTTTTTCGTGTTAAGTGTCTTAGGCTGGATTTGAATTCAGGTCCTCCTGACTCCAGGGCTGATGCTCTATTCACTGCATCACCTAGCCACCTTAAGTGGAATGGTCTTTCCAGAAGTTTTTGTATTCTTTCTATGTGTGTGTTTGAACCACAGGGTGGGATCCTTGACTGCCTTTTAAACAGGTCAGGGTTGGGTAAGCACACAATTTTAGGGTACCTTTCCAAGCCCTTTCTTCATACAGGGAAGTGAGCAGTGCAGTCTTTATAAATTTTCTCTGACACTCATGAGGCTTCCCAATCCCAGTGCTGCTTCAAGTAAATAGATGACCCTATGACCTGGGCCATTTATGTGTAGGGATATAGCTCCCAGTGTATCTACACCTGCTGCTTCATCAACTTGCCTGTTGCCACAGGCCTCTGAGTTAGGTTAAAATAGTAAGGTGATATGTATTTTGATTCATTCATAAATTGGATTTAAGTGAGGCAGAGTTGAACGAAGTCATTGGCCTCACTCTCTCTTCCAGAGTCATCAGAGTCCTGTTGTAGGACAGAGTCAAGATGACTGGCAATTACTCAAGATGCAGTGGATGATTTTTGCATCTTCAAAATCTCATCAATCTGTGAGTGACCCACAGCTACCTTCATTGTCTTTGAAACAAAATGTTCTCATGTGTCCATTCCACCTGGTGAAGTCTTCACATACTTATGGTAGACACTGCACACACACTCCCACCAACTAACCAATGGGTTTGAGTCCCCTCAGTTACCCTCAACCTCCTTTATCCTACCTGCCAAAATGGTTTATTGAGCTGTGGCCACAGGGCATGCTATAGTGTCTTGGACCTAGAAATGAGACTTCGGTGGATCAGGTAGACACTAAAGGTAGAAAGCAACCCTGAAAGGACTCAGAAGCACTCATATTGTTGTAACTAGTTTTCCCTGAATGCACCCCACACCCCATTGACACATATATGGCAATTAAAATCTTTGTATTCTTCAAAGCTCAATTAAATTGTTATTCCCTTTAAGATTCCTACAATTAGAAGTCATCCTTTACTCACTGAATCTCTCATGTCACTCTATTTGCCCTTTCCTACAAATTCAAGATTTACTAATACACATAATATTTATTTGTGCATATCTCTCCACTACCCATTAGGTTTATTAATTATTTGAGGACAAAAATTCTGATTTTCTTTGGTTTTTATCTTTAAAATATGACTCAAATATTTGGGGTCCTTAAAACTTATTGATGGGATTATGTTGAACTGAACTCATGTGAATGAAATGTCCTAAGCTTTCAGATTTATTTGGTTGCAAAGCCAGAATTAGAATTCAGGTCAACAGATGACCTCAATCCATGACACAGAAGATAATGAATGGAAAAGTTATTTATTTTCAGAGAGAGATTTAATTTCTTGCAAGAAGTAACTTATTATTTAGATTCACTACCAAGAACAACAAGTAACTATTTCCATGGATGTCTGAATATAACACTTAACTATTTACATCAAATATTGTTAGAATTTTTCATGTACAGACACCTGAATTAAATGACCAAACTTCTAAAAAAAAAAACAAACTCAAATTAGAGCATTCGAAACCATAGCGTGCTTGCTTGTTTTTTTTTTCTTTTTTACAAGAGAACAATGCAACAATTTTAATTTATCCTTAAAATATTTTCTTTTACATTTTCCAGGGAAAAAAGTCTGATATTTAAAAGTTGGAAACATTGTTATTTTTTAAAAAATTCTCCTCATATTCTCAATCTGTCATTTTCTTTACAATCACCTGAAGATACTTGTATTTTGTGGCTTTGGTATTTTTGTTTCAAAAAGATAAATCTTCTACTGTATGTGCAATAATTAACTTTAATAACAAAAACAGAATCATGCACATAAAGTAAAAAATAAATATTTTCTTTATGATTTTCAATAGAATAATATCTGGCTATTGCTTATTAACTGAGTGTTAGGAGAAAATCATTCATCCAGGAAAGGACTGCCTTGTTATTTGTATTTCTTAGAATGTACATTGTTGAGTGCAGTGCCAAAAGAGCAGGGTCAAAGCAGGGAATTGCTTGAACTCTTCCCCAAACCCTTCCAAATATCTGTAAAACAAAAAGACACTAAACAAATTTTAGAGCAGCAGAAACCACAAAATGACAGAGTGAAACGAATTCCCAACCCAACATAACCTGGAAGGTTGACAGGAATGTTCTGTTGCACCAGTCTGGGAGAATAGCACAGTCCTTTGTGGACCATGCTAAAACAGATGGAACTAGAGCAGGCTACAGTGGAATGAATCACTGGCAGCTATGCTGATTTCCAGACTTTTCAACCCACAAACTCAAAAGACAACTTCTAACGTCAGGTTTGTCAGATCTGGGAGAGAAAGGAGCAATGTCTGGCCAGGCCACAGAACCAGATTTGTAGAGATGGTGGCAGTGGAAGGGTTTGCTTCTGGACCTCTCAGCCCATTGATGGTGGTGGGAATCCAGTAGCTGATGAGAGGTGTATTGCAGGAATCTCTTTGGTGATGCTGAAGCAGGAATCTCTTGCTTTGCCTGTGCTTGGGTCTTGGTCACAGTCCTGGGTAGTGGTCCAGGGGTGAGGAGGAGCACTAGCAGTGCAGAGGTTGTAGTGGCAATGGAGAGAGAATTCTCCTTACACTTGCAAGGCAGAACAGAGTGCTTTTGATCAATCAAAAACAGCATATAAACCAAGAAAGGAGTAAACATCTCTCTTTTCCTCACACAACCTCAGAAGAACTGAAAATTTATAGGTCCCTAGAAATTTCTCTGAAAACAGCTGCACAAAACCCCTGAAGTACATGTTCAAAACTGGAAATAGATTTCTACCTTAACAAAGAGTTAAAAAGTCAAGTATTTTGATCGGAAAATGAATAAACAGCACAAAATAAACTCAGACTAAAGAATCTTACTTCAGTGATGAAAAGATCAAAACATAAACCCAGAAGATGACAAAAAAGTCAAAGCTCTTACATGCAAAGTCACCAAGAAAAAACATGAATTGGCCACAGGCCCTGGTAGAGATTAAAAAGGATTGTGAAAATTAAGTAAGAGATGTAGAGAAAAAATTGGGAAGAAACATGTGAGTGATACAAGAAAATCATGAAAAAAGAGTCAATAACATGCTAAAGGAAACCCAAAAAAATTACTGAAGAAAATAACATCTTAAAAAATAGACTAACTCAAATGGCAAAAGAGGTCCAAAAAGACAATAAGGAGAAGAATGCCTTAAAAAAGCAAAATTAGTCAAATGGAAGAGAAGTTCCAAAAACTAACTAAAGAAAATAATTCCTTAAAATGTACAATGGTACAAATGGAAGCTAAAGACTCTATGAGAAATCAAAAAACTATAAAAGAAAACCAATTAATGAAAAAAATGGAAGGCAATGTGAAATATCTCTTTGGGGAAAAAACAAACAAACAACTGACTTGGAAACAGATCCAGGACAGATCATTTAAAAATTAATGGACTACCTGAAAGCTGTGATCAAAAAAGAGCCTATGCATAATCTTTCAAGAAATTATCCAGGAAAACTGCCCTGATATTCTAGAACCAGACGAGAAAATGAATATTGACAAAATCTGCTGATGATCTCCTGAAAGAGATCCCCAAAGGAAAACTACTAGGAATATTAAAGCCAAATTTTTGAGTTCCCAGGTCAGGGAGAAAATATTGCAAGCAGCCAGAAGGAAACAATTCAAGTATTGTGAAAACACAATCTGGATTACAAGATTTAGCAGCCTCTATGTTATAAGGGAATGGAGGCCTTGGAATATGATATTCTTGAGATCAAAGGAACTAAAGTTAAAACCAAGAATCACTTACTCAGCAAAATTGAGTATAATTCTTTAGGGGAAAATGGACATTCAGTGAAACAGAGAACTTTAAAGCATTCTTAATGGAAAGACCATAGCTGGATAGAAAATTTGACTTTCAAATACAAGACTCAAGAGAAGCATGAAGGGGTGGAGCCAAGATGGTAATACAGAAACAGGAAAACTCCATGAGCTCCCCCCACAACCACCTCAAATACTTATAAAATAAGACTCTAAACAAATTTTAGAGCTACAGAACCCACAAAGTGACAGATAGAAACAAATCTCCCTCTGAAGACAGCCCATCAGGACTACAGGAAGAGGCCATTTCAGAACTCCAGGAGGAGACGCCCAGCCCTGCATGAGATGTGGTTTTAGCTTCAAAGCTGCCTCCAACCAGCTGTTGCCAGAGCAGACTTCAGGAGAGTGACTCACCAGCAACTGTGGTGGTTTCCAGACTTATCACCCAATAAATGCCAAAGTCAAATAAAAGGTCAGTGTGGAACTCTGTTGGAACTGGGCTACATGGGGTGAGACACAAGAGCACAGTCTGGCCCCAGGCCCTGGAGCAAGAAACAGCAGAGGTGCAGTGGCTGTGCACCCACCATGTGGCTGCTTCCAGGGCTCATGGCCTGCAGATCATAAGGGGACCAAGTGGACATTCAGAGGGTAATTGCTCTTGCTTTAACCTGCTTGGATCTTGATCACTGCCTTGGGTGGAGGTCCTGGGGTGTGTGGCCAGTGGGCCAGAGCTTGTGGGGCCTTCAGAGAGGTCAATGAGCTAATAGCTCCAGCAGCTGCAAAAATCCTGGTAATTTGGGACAAAGCTCTCCTCTCTGGAAGCAGAGTTCTACTGTGGCAAAGAGCTCAATAGTCAAGTAATGGAGTGGCAATATGAGCAAGCAGAGGAAGAAAAACAAGCACAGCAAACAAACCTTAGATGCCTTTTCTGGGGACAAAAAAGATCAAAGCATGGAATTAGAGGAAGACAATGAAGTCACAACTTCTGTATCAAAAGCATCCAAGAAACATATGAACTACTTACAGGTAATGGTGGAGCTCAAGAAGGATTTTGAAAATCAAGTAAGAGAAGTGAAGGGAAAATTGGAAAGAGAAATGAGAATGATGAGTTGCTATCAATATTTTTGTATATTTGGGTCGTTTTCCCATTTTTTATGATCTCTTTGGGATACAGCCCTCAAAGAGCTATTGCTGGGTCAAAGGGTATGCACATTTTTATGCCCCTTTGAGCATAGTTCCAACTTGCTCTCCAGAATGGTTGGATCAGTTCACAATTCCATTAACAATGCATAAGTGGGGTGCAGAGTCAAGATGCTGGCATAGAAGCAAGAAAACTCAGTGGGCTCCCCCCATAACCACATCATATATATATACATACATATATATATATATATGTATGTATATATATATAATATGACTCTAAACAAATTTTAGGGCTACACAACCACAAAGTGATGGAGAGAAAGAAATCTCCCACTGAAGGCAGTCCTTGGTGACTACTAAATAATAGTAACTACTTGGTGACTACTGCTACTACCTTGGTGTCTACCAAACAGGCTGACAGGAAGATGTAATGGTAATTAATTTAGCAGGTACTTGGTCCTTAGTAACTAAGAGCTAAGTGCTTCTGTGAGACAGGCAGAGAGTGTGAAATCTGTCTCCTGTGTGAAAGAGACAGAGGGTGTGAACTCTGTCTCCTGTTGCTGACCTGGCAGGAGGGGGTTGGCTGAGGCAGGAGGCCAGTGCATATATAAGAAGAATTCCAGAGACAGAGGACCAGAATCAAGAATTTTCCTCCTGGTGGCTCCTGGTGGAGAGAGGTGAATTGTCCCAGCATCTGGGAGATGGGCTGCTACTGGATTAAGATCTCAGTTGGAGTTCTCTTGAGACCAGAATCTGGTGAAGGCTGAAGTTGCTGCTGCCTTGGAGAGAGAGTTTCTCTCCCAGCATCTGGAAGCTGACTGAGAACTGAGTTGGCATTTTCTTGAGACCAGAATCTGCTGAAGGCTGAAGTTGCTGCCACCTGGAAGGCTGAGATTTCTACTGTGTCCTATGGCCAGCTGAACTGCTGGAGGACTGAAGAAGCATGACTGGAATAAGCCTTTGTTTCTTTGTGGCTTGAGTTCCTGGCAAAAGAAGTGGTGAAGGTTTTAAGACATGTCGGACCCTGTGAACTTCAGTGTGTACCAAGAACTGACCGGAGGACTGGACAGGAACCTGGGAGCTATCTGCTGCTGAATCCAGGTGACTGCTTGGTGGATTCTGAAAGGAGCTGGGATGATGGAAGGGGATCCAGGGAATCTGAGAGACCACTGCAAGTCAACATGAAAAAGGCCTCCTTTTGGACACATGATGAAATTGAAGTTTAGTAGACACCAAGTGGTGGAGGGTTTGTGTAATTTTCTAATGATCTTATTTAGTGATTAATGATACTTAGTAATTGTGAATCTGGATAAGTGGCTGATTAATTAACTTACGATTGCCCCATGAGTGGAAGATTGATTATTGTATTGTGAGATGATTGAATGATTAAGTAAGGAGTGTGCCCCCTTGGGGAAACCAGATGATTATTCTTTTGTTCTTTGTTCTCTATACTGTGGCCAAAGCAGCAACAACTTCAGCCTTCACCAGATTCTGGTTTCAAGAGAACTCCAACTCAGCTCTTAGTCCAGTAGCAGCTCAGCTCCCAGTTGCTGGGACAATTCTGTTCCCTCTACCAGGAGCCACCAGGAGGAAAATTCTTGATTCTGATTATCTGTCTCTAGAATATGTGTGTGTGTGTGTGTGTATATATATGTGTGTGTGTATGTGTGTGTGTGTGTGTGTGTGTGTGTGTGTATAATGTGTATGTATATATATATATATATATGTATGTATATATATATATATATACATATGACAGAGAATACACAGTGAGTAGAATATGAAAGAATGATATCTTAAAATATAAAATTAAGGTGTGACAGAGGAATGTACTGGGAGAAGTAGAAATAGAGAGGTAGAATGGGGTAAATTATCTCACATATAAGAGGCAATCAAAAGCTTTTACATTGGAGGGAAAGGGGGAAGTTAAGAAGAAATGAGTGAATCTTACCCGCACCAGATTTGGCTTAAGGAGGGAATAAAATACTGAATTGGGTATGGAAATCTTTCTTACTCTACAGAAAAGTGGTGGGGAAAGGGATAAGAGAGAAGGAGGGTGATGATAGAAAAGAGGGCAGATTGTAGGAAGGGGTAGTCAGAAGCAAACACTTTGAAAAGGGACAGGGTCAAAGCAGAGAATAGAATAAATGGGGGAAAGACTATGAGGGAGGGAAATATAGATACCATTTTACAATATGACTATTATGGAAGTGTTTTGCATAACTACACATGTATTACCTTTATCAAATTTCTTGCCTTCTCAATCAGGGTGGGTGGGGAGGAAAGAAGAGAGAGAATTTGGAATTCAATGTTTTGCAAATAAATGTTAAAATTTGTTTCTACTTGCAAATGGGAAGTAAGATATATGGGCAATATGGTATAGAAATCTATTTTACCCTACAAGAAAGGTAGATGGAAAGGGGAGAAGAGTGGGAGTGGATGATAGAAGGGAGGCAGATAGGGGGAAGGGGTAATCAGAATGCATGTCTTCTTGAGGTTGGAAGGAAGGAAGAGATGGGGTAAAAATTTAGAACTCAAAACCTTGCGGAAATGAATGTTGAAAAATAAAAAAAATAAAAAAAATTAATTTTTAAAAAACTTGGGAAATGAAAAAGAAACAAAAGTAATGCATCATATGGTGGGAGTAAATCAAGGTTCAGGCATAAAAAAGGCTTAATACATGGTATGATAAGTTCAATAATGACTCAGAAGAGGACATTGTACATTTGAACTCATTCCCTTGGCAACCTTGATAGGGAAGGTAGAAGAGCATCACCATACAAGGGTGGTGACCTCACTAGCTATTGTTCTATATTTCTCTTCACTTTTGTGGCTAAAGTGCTTGAGGAGGTTATCTAGAATTAATGCCTCCATTTCCTTCCTTCTCATTCCATTCTTAACTCTTTACAATTTTGATTCTGTCTTTGTAATTCCATTAAAACTGCTCTCTTGACCTTTCTGTAACCTTTGACTCTGTTCAAGGCTCCTTCTCTTTGATACTCCTTTTCTCCTGTTGGTCTTCCTGCCTGTTTGCTTTCCCCTTCTCTGTTTCCTTTGCTGATGCTCCATTCAAGTCACGTCGAAAAAAGGCAAATGCTCTGTCCCAAGGTTCTTTTCTAGGTCATCTCTTCTCCCTACATACTTTTCAATTGAATATCTCATCAGTTTGCCCAGATTCAACTAATATTTCTATGCAGATAATGTTCCTATCGATTTGCCCAACCCTAATATCTCTACTGACCTCCATTCATGACTTTCCTAATTTCAGTGAGGAATTGACTTAAGTTTTAGGAAACTGAGGACAAGAAAACTTTGGCAATATCCCCAAGTCATAAGCCTGAACCCCAATAGCTACTGGAAAACAAAATTATTTTTCATCTCTTCTTTTATCTCATGGATTTGCAATAAAGGCAACAATTCTAAATACAAAATGATTGGCATTTTTCTTAAAATCACATTTGGCTCCCAAAGTTCTGCTTAACAGATTATTATTTTTTTTTTTGCAATGGGGGTGCTGGAGAACTGGATGAGGGCAAGATTACTAGTAGTCTTTTTTAAAGCAATTTTCTATCTAAAAGTAAAATTTAATTTAAGCTCCTGTGCTCATCTGTGTTAATGAGTATTTATTCTGCTTTTCTTACTGAAAAAAGACAAGCTTTTTCAGCCTGATTAAAGTTGATGCACAAACTCATTTACATAATTACAATATGTATCTTTATCTAAATATATCCAAAATAAAGTTGCTTAAGGGAATGATTGCCTAAGGAAGGAGGAAAAAGAACATAGGGTTGGTGAAGGGAACAGAGTAGACTTACTTGAAAGAGGAGGAAATGCATTTCTTTATCTATAGTTTTCAACCTGAGAATAGCTAACCTTATTTAGCCCTCTAAATGAATGGATTATTAAGATAATTTGTTCCTATATATTACTAAGGCATAACAAGTTTGATGTGAATGTTATTAAAATTGTATATTTTTTCTCTTTTAAAGTACTTCATGCATCTGTATTTATGGTCTAAATACTCCAAATATGTATTTGGTTCCATTCCCTAGTATAGGTGTGCTCCCCAAAGGGAATTGTGACCCTCTGTAAGGAGGGAGAGAGGGAAGAGGAGAGAGAGGGAAAGAGTTGATGAAGATTTTGTATAGGCTTTTTGCTAAGTGCTAGGGATAAAAACAAGTAGAAGCAATAAATAGAAGCAAATTATTTTCTCCACATAAGTAAGTTGACATATAAAGTGTCTAGGAAAAGAGGAGCTCACCTAAAATGTGGCAAATGAGGTGAAAAATAAGAAGAGAGAGTCCAGTTGTGAGGAGAAAGGGTTCTGGTCCTTCCTGAAATAGTGGACCTAGATAAGGAATCTCCAATCAAGAGAGGAGCTCCTTGGAAGATAGATTTCTCCAAGGACATTAATGAAAAAGATGAGAAGAAGGAGTCAGAAGAGTCTAGGTATGAATGCAAACAGGTGTCAGTCAGGAAGATAGATAGATAGATAGATAGATAGATAGATAGATAGATAGACAGATAGATAAATAGATAGATCATAAATAGACACACGTGTGTGCATTTCTTCTTCAACCTGTTTTCTTTGGCCAGAAAATGTCTCAGAACTTCAACTGGCTCTCATGGACATTACCTAATCACATCTACAATTCAAGAAAGAACTGTTACATATTATGAGGAGACAAGAGAACCCACCCCCCCCACTCCCAACCACCCCTCACTAATTCAATTAACTTTCAAATCAACTTGTGAGAAACAATCATATGTATGTATTTATCTGTGTGTCTAGATAGATAGATAGATAGATAGACAGAGATGAGAGAGAGAGAGAAAGAGAGAGATGGATAGATAAATAGATAGACAGACAGACAGACGGACAGATAGATAAATAGATTCCTATATACTTCTGCATCTCTGATTCCAGCAATGTGGCCACTCCTGTTACCAGTGAATATGGCAATCTCCAATCCTCTATTTACCAAATGCTTTTGATTTTCTATATGAGCTACTATGTGGCCAAAACAAATTCACCCTGGAACCTTCTTGGGTTGAGTCTCTTCAAGCTAAAATAATAAATTTTCAAAAATATACCTGAAGTCTATTATCAGGGCCATATCTGGACATTATTTGTCTTGGTACGACAAATGGTAGGCCTTGTAGTTCATGATCAAAGTCTTTGGGAATTGAAATCAAATCCCATGACAAGGCATCATAAGAAAAGTTGAATATTAAATTATGTAAATGTGCATTTTTAATTGTATATTTCTGATACTTTTTTCAGTAAATTGTCTTGTCCCTTCTTCATTTGAAAGCTCCTAAGGATCAAGAATACTACCTACTGTATCGGCAAGCACCCCAGCACACCCAGGGCGGCTACTAGCACAGGTTCTTAGATCTGCTTTTCTAAAGGAAAGCAACTCAAAATGGGTTAACAATCTTACTTTAATTAATCAAATACCATTTACCTAGTTCAGGGGA
>CM053581.1:59935876-59954312 GCA_028627135.1 Pseudochirops cupreus | reverse complement strand
GCGCCACAGGTTCCACGTGACCACATTCAGCCTATTAGGGAACAGAGTATACTTTCAAATATCCAAGGGTCCTCAGTCACGTAGACACTTTAGCAAAGGGCCTAGGGGCAGGGAAGATCTTCAGATTCCCATAACACCTACATAAAAATTAATTACATTGTGCTTATAGTGATAAGTTACTACAATGCTGTCATATGGTATTCTCATAAATTTAGCAATTACATTTTATGAAATATATCTCTGGGTATGTCTAGAAGGCAGAAAATAAAATATTTGCCCAGGTATCTTTCAACATTGAACATGACATTCTGTAACAAAAATAATTTTCTACCAGAAGGACTTGAGAATTTTTCTATTTCCCTTGACCTAGGAGCATGCTGGAATAAGGTTTAAAAGACTCCAAAAGCTAAATATTAAATACTCATTCAGTGTAAGCATTTTATGCTTCAGGAATTGGCAAACACTACAAATCAGGGACTGACTTAGTGTTTGTTTGTTTTTTTTTGACAGTCTAGACTTAAGAAAGTGATGAAGATAATGTTAATAATGCATACTAAATTTTAAACTTTGTCATGTTCACTTTAACTTTTTTGGATAGTTAATTATCAAATATTGACCATCACACACATGTACCTTCCTTCTCTGGTGGTGTGATTGGGAAGAATCATGTCCCTCTGAAGCCATGAAATATTATAGGTGTGACCAGGAACTAACTGCAGATAACAGAAGAAAACCAAAAAAGAGGGGTAAGAAACTTAGAGGAAAGGAAACTATGACATCCACAGAGAGGACAACATTTCAGCAGATCAGGTACACATAAGGCGTGATAACTTAATAATAACTATTAGCCAATATTTATATGTAGCTTTAAGTTTTATTGAGCACTTTATGAATAATATCTCATTTAAATAATCACAAACACTAGGAGGTTGTTCCTTTATTATCCCCATTCTGTAGATGAGGAAAATGAGGTAAGCAGAGATTGTAATTTGTCCAGCATCACAAACTATTAAATGTTTGAAGCAGGAATCTGAACTCAGGTCTTCCCGATTCCAGGTCCAGTATTCTATCTACCTGCCAAAAGAACAAAGAACTGGAAATTGTGTCTTCAATTTGACTGAAAAAAAATCATGATTTGCACAGGTAGTCTTCCGTATCAGTCATTCATTCTCCCTTCAATACCATGTCTTAGAATCTGTAGGAGTAAGATTCAAAAATCAACATACCAGCCTTTTATCAGTCTTTCCTAATAGCCTCAAATGTTACTATCCTGACCCCACTGCCCCTGAAATTTACCTTGTATTGATTTTATTTTTACTAGATGTGTATGTGTTGACTTTTCTCTTATAGATTGTAAATTCCTCAATGGCAAGCAACCTTTCAATTTTGTATTGTGTCCTCATCACCTAGCACAATACTTGGCACCTAATAGACATTTAATAAATGCTTATAGATTGTTTCATTTCCCATGAAGACATTAATGGCGTGCATCAGAACTCCTTCTGTGTCTTCCACTTACCATGATAATTTGATAAATGGTTGTTGAATTACACACTGGGAGGAAATAGGTAAACATATACAAATGACAAAGGAACATGATGGCATCAATTTCTTCTCTTTGATTCTCTCTGCTGCTGCAACTGTACCAAGGCTGTTCTCAATGAGCCCATACATGATGAGGTTACATCTGAACAATGCTATAATGTAGAAAAGTGATTATTTTCTCTACTTATATTGTAGTCTATAACACATTAAACAAAACACAATAATAGCTAGATATTTAATTTTCCTGGCTTCATTTCTATCTACATACTATTAAAAGATTAGAATTATAATGATAACATGAAGTATAATTTCTGAGTTAAAGAGGCAGTCAAAACAAAACATCTTGCCAATTTCTTGATGTATGTGGATGACATGAAACTAAATGGCTCAACAGAAATAAAAAAGATAATAGCTAACTTCTTTATCTCATGGATTCTTTCTCCAATGATATCACAATGCAATTTGGACTTGAAAAATGAAAAAAAAGGTCCAGGTGTAGCCACCGAGTGTGGAGGTTGTTTGATAGGAACTTGGGCACTGTAATGCTAACAGCATGGCTGATCAGCTGACAGAAGAGCAGACAAAAGAATTCAAAGAAGCCTTTTCACTATTTGACAAGGATGGAGATGGTACTATAACAACAACGGAATTGGGAACTGTAATGAGGTCACTTGGGCAGAACCCCATTGAAGCTGAATTACAGGATATGATTAATGAAGTAGATGCTGATGGTAATGGCACAATTGACTTTCCAGAATTTCTGACTATGATGGCAAGAAAAATGAAAGACACAGACAGTGAAGAAGAAATTAGAGAAGCATTCTTTCTGTTTGACAAGGATGGCAATGGTTATATTAGTGTAGCAGAACTTCTCCATGTGATGACAAACCTTGGAGAGAAGTTAACAGATGAAGAGGTTGATAAAATGATTAAGGAAGCAGATATTGGTGGTCATGGTCAAGTAAACTATGAAGACTTTGTACAAATGATGACACAAAGTGAAGACATTGTGCAGAATGTGTTAAATTTCTTGTACAAAATTGTTTATTTGCCTTTTCTTTGTAACTTATCTGTAAAAGGTTTTCCCACCTGCTGTCAAAAGGATATGCATGTGTAGCAATTAGGACTTCATTCCTCCACGTTTTTCTTCCCCTTATCTACTGTCATTGTCCTAAAACTTTATTTTGGAAAATTGATCAAGTAAAATATGTTGCATGTGGCTTACTCTGGATATATCTAAGCCCTTCTGCACATCTGAACTTAGATGGAGTTGGTCAAATGAGTGAATATCTGGGTTATGCCTTTCTTTTTTTTTTTTAAGAATTAGTTTTCTTTAGGAGCTGTCCACATGTTGTTGTTGAAGTGTGGAGTTGCGACTCTGTGTGGACTATGGACAGTCAACAATATGTACTTAAAGTTGCACTATTGCAAAACGGGCGTATTATCCAGGTACTCATACACTATTTTTTTCTACTGCTGGTCCTATACCAGAAAACATGTTGTTCTATTGTTACTTGCTTTTTAAACTTTGCTTAGCCACTTATTTAAAAAAAAAATCTGCTTATGGCACAATTTGCCTCAAATCCGTTCCAAGTTGTGTGTTTGTTTTCCAATAAAAAATAATTACAATTAAAAAAAAAGAAAAAGAAAAAAAGAAACTTTTATTTTAGGTATTTTCTAAGGTCCTTTTTAGGACTAAATTTATTATACTTTGATTCTGTGGTTTAAAATTATATCTTTCATATTCCATTCTAGACTAAAAGTGGTTTGGGAGCACAGAATGTGTCTTATTGATTGTTGCAACACATTCCTTTCAAAAAAAAAATCAGTGCAAAGTTTTGTACATAGTGAATACTTACTAAATATTTAATAATTGAAAAATCTGAAAATGATTGTGAATTTTGATAACGTATATTTATTAGATGTCTACTTTGTCAGGGGTAATGTACTGATTTCTGAGGAAAATAACGAATGAAAAATTATCACCACATAAAAATTCTTATAATCTAAAAAAGCATGTGGAAACAAGACATACAAATTACTATATCATAAGTTATAATATATAAACCCAAATGAGAGGTCCAGCCAAATTACCGAGAAACTTAAGGATAAGATGACTTTTTTTTTGTGGGGGGGGGGAGAATGATTAGATCTGGAGCTATGAAGGTGGGAGTAACCTGTTTAGAGGTCAAAGAGACATTAAAGGAGGCTTTTTTTTAAGGAGGTAGCATCTGAGTTCGGCACTGAAAAATCAGATAACAGGTACAGATAAATAACTGAATTCCTTTTCTCTAACAAACAACAGAATCCCTGATTGAGTAAATGTTAAATATCTATACCTAGTCAGTATTTAGAAACCTTCTGATAAAACTTCATTCTTCTAGTCACAAACCCTTCAAGACATCAGAAGAAGAAGCCTAACTTTTGTCATTGAGAAGAGGCATCCCAACATTCACAATCATATATGTCCTTTTCAAAGGAAAAGCAAGGTTGTTACAGTTGTCATATGATAATTTCCTAGAAATTCAACCTGTTCTAAATACTAATAATTTGTTTCATTAAGTTATAACTTTTGTATCTTTAATTTGGAAGCCTCTAACTCATCCTATGATGGACTAGACAACATGAGCAAGAAAGGATTATGAAGGGGAGAGGTCTACATTATCTAAGGATGTACTCCCTGATATTACCTGCAAAATTAATTCACTTAGGAACTGGTCATTCATTTCCAACAGTTCTCAACCTGTGGGTTATGTTCAATTTGTAACAATGAAAATACATCCTGCATATCATGTATTTACATTATGAGTTATAACTAGCAAAATTACAGTTATGAAGTAGCAAAGAAAATAATTTTATCGTTGGGGGTCACCAATACATGAGGAACTATATTAAAGGGTCATGGCATTAGATAGGTTGAAAACCACTCACTATGCAGTCATAGGCAATAAGTAAAAATCCATAAAGCAGGAGTTCTCTCTCTCCTCCATATGTTACTGTGTTTTCTGATTGGGAAGATAAAAATAGTTCACATTTATAGCACATTAATATTTGCAAAGCACTAGGCAAATGTTTTCTCTTTTGATCCTCCTAAGAACACATAGGTAACTCTTTGTTTATCCTTGTTTTAAATAAAAGGAAATTATTGCATGATTAAACTGAATGGCTTTCACATGATCACATAGTCACTGAGTGATTCAAATAGTACTTGCACCCAGGTCTTCCTGACTTCTAGGCTAGTCTGATTTGCTCCATCATGGTGCATATCCTATTTCTAAAACTGAAGCCTTGCCCAGTGCCATTGCTGTGGTTGACTGTGATAAAGAATTTTGTCATTCATTCTGTCTCCTTCAGGAAGCAGCAGTCCAGGAAAGATAACAAACCACATCACACTGCCCCTCTCTCAGTTGTCTTTCCATACTGAATATATACCAGGGGCAGTTCTGTGAAGAATGGTACTTCTGTGTTAATATATATATATATATGTGTGTGTGTGTGTGTGTGTGTGTGTATATATATATATATATATATATATATTTTAAACAACAACAACACCCCAATGGATTGGTTAGTGAAATAACTGTAAACCACAATGATGAGATCAGTTTGGCACCAGTAAGTTAAATTCTACTCATTATTGAAAGGGTTTAATTAAGTTTAGCTCCTTCTGTATGCAGATTTTTTAAAGGACATAATGAGATGCTTGAAGTCAATAAAAATCCAAGAAGTAAAAGAACACTTTTTCATTTATCCCTATCATAAAATGGATGCAGTAAACCATCAGGAACATCTGAAGATATTTTACAAGCTGTACCATCTGTCTTGCTGGCAGACAATCCAGGCTGGTAGTCTGGGGGTTGGGAGGCAATAGTCTCTAGTTCTGACACTTACTTAACTTATTGGCAAGGATTGCAATGGCTTGTGCAGAGTTAGGGGGAGTGGGTGGCTGATTGGGTACATAAAGGGAGCAGTGTTTATTTTGCCTTCTTCACCTCTGATTTTAGTAAAATAGTTCATTTTTATATACTTGCTCTATGTGGAGCTGTGTATTTACCTATACTTCACTGCAGGAATAATTATAGGAGTCCCTTGGGTAAGCAATGGGGAAGAGGAAAGGGAAGACTCAAGTTTTGCTTTGTATGGCTTTTCTGTCTAAATCTTGTTAGTGATTTCCTTATATTCAGCATGTTTTATAGATGTGCCACTGACTGTGAAGCCTCTCTACTGTGTGGAAGTGCAGGGTAAAGGTCGTAAGGCTTCAATCAAGATCTGTTTTGGTGGATACAAAAAAATCTGTGGTTGAAAGAGTCAGTATGAACTATGTCAGTAATGGAAGTAAAGATATAGATAGAGCAACAGAGCAGGAAGGGGCAGAAAACAATGTAGGAGCCAGGTGAGATGGGATAAACAGAGAAGCCAAAACATATATATAGGTGAATATAAATATTTTTAGTTTTCAACATTCATTTTTTTAAGATTGTGAGTTCAAATTTTTTTCCTTCCTCCTCCCTTTCCAAGATGGCCTGTCATCTGATAGATATAGAGTATACTTGTACAATCATAATAAAAATAGTTCCACTCTAGCCACATTGTAAAAGAAGAAAGAGCAAAAAAGAGAAAAATAAAAACATAAGAAAAACAAAAACAAAAGAAGGGAATGAAAATAGCATGCTTTGATCTACATTCAAACTGCATAGTTCTTTCTATGGATGTGAATAGAATTTTTCATCATGAGTCTTTTGAAATAGTCTCAGATCATTACATTACTCAGAAGAGTGAAATCTAACAGTCAGTCATCACACAATGTTATTATTACTATTTACAATGTTCACCCCATTTCACTCATTTCACTCAGCATCAGTTCACGCAAGCCTCTCCAGATTTTTCTGAAATCTTCCTTCTCAACCTTTCCTATGGAATAATAGTATTCCATTACATTCATATACCACAATTTGCTCAGCCATTCCCCAAATGAGAGGCATCCCTCAATTTCCAATTGTGTCTGTTGTGTTAAAGGCTTTACCTCTCATAGCCCTGTAAATAATGTCTTGGTGAAATAGTAATAAAATGTGTGACTATAAGAATTCTCACATAACTCTTTTTTTAAAAAAATGATTTATTTATTTTTAGTTTTCAACATTCACTTCCACAAGATTTTGAGTTTCAGATTTCTTAGCTATCTCTCTCATTTCCACACCCCAAGAAGACATGCATTCTAATTACCCCTTCTCCCATTCTGCCCTCCCATGTATCACCACCTCCATCTCTTATCCTCTTCCCTTTCTATTTTACTTTAGGGCAAGTTACATTTCTATACACCATTATCTCTATACCTTATTTAACAGTTACATATAAAAACAATTTTAAACATTAGTTTTTAAACCTTTGAGATCCAAATTCTCTCCCTTCAAACTTTGCCACATACCCTCAGTGAGAAGACAAGCAATTCGATATAGGTTATTACATGTGTAGTCATGCAAAGAACTTCTATAACAGCCATGTTGTGAAAGACTTTATTTCCCTCCATCCTATCCTGCATCCCATTTATTCTACTCTCCCCTTGTAATGGCAAAGAAAGTATGCCTTTTTGCTGTTTTTCTGGATTGAGTTTTAGCCAGTCAAGTGCCTTTGATTGAGCCTTACTTTTGTCATTTGGGTTAGTCTATTTTTAAGATGTTATTTTTTCTTCAGCATTTTTTGGGTCTCTTTCAGCAAGTTATTGGCTTGTTTTCATGATTTTCTTGAATTGCTCTCATTTCTCTTCCCAATCTTTCCTCTACTTCTCTTAACTTGATTTTTCAAAATCCTATTTTGAGCTCTTCCATAATTGTAATGGTAATGGAAATTTGAAGATCTTCCCTGCCCCTTGATAGCCTTAAGTTAATTTGAGGTCCTTCCCTGATTTGAAAATATACTCTGCCTCCTAATAGGCTGAATGTGGTCACATGGAGCCTGTGGTGGGAATAGTTTGCTGAAAGAGCCCACAGGGGAAGCTTGCTTGATGGAGCCTTGTTTTTCAGGAAGGCACAAATTTTGTTACTTTGTAGTCAAGTGAGTCATGAGGGTTGTGAAGTTCTCTGACCATGGAGAAGGCTATGTTTACCTCTGAATGGAGGTTTTGCTTTGGGTCTCACATTGCGAGGAGTTGTATGATTTGGCCAGATGAGACTCTGGGCCACTGTCGAGCCCCTCATCTTTCAAAATCCAGATGTTGATGATTCTCTCTCTGGTAAGAAACATTGTATGTTTGTAATGGTCAAACAGTTAGAAGCCCTCTCCGTTGAATTGTGTTATTTTCTCTGTCTATATATATTTTTTTGTCTGCTTGTGACTTCCATTTGCATTTTCTCTGAAGTTCAGAGTGCTGACTTTTTTCCCCTGAACTATGTAAATGATATATGTTTGATTAAAATAAGATTGTTAACCCTTTTTGAGTTGCTTTCCTTTAGAAAAGCACATTGAAAAACCTCTGTTAGCAGCCATCCTGGGTATGCTAGGGTGCTTGCTGTTACAATAACCTGTGACCAATTCATTTTTTTTTCCTCTTGGAGGCTTTGGATGTAAGAACTTTGCCTTTGTTCTCTTCTTATGGTTATATGTTTTGATCTTCTTTGTTATCAAAGTAAGATTCTATTGTCTGATTCCTTCCCACCACTTGTTCATTTTCCCCATTAATTCCTTGATTTCTTAACTCTTTGTTAAGGTATGGCTCTGCTTACAGTGTGGAGGGTGTACTGTCCCAAGCTTCAGGGTTTTTGTGAAGGTATTTTCAGAGATTCTTCTTGAAAACTTCATATTTTATAGTCTTCCAAATTGGTATGATGAAAGGAGAGGGATTTACTCCTCTCCTGGCCCATAAACTGATCTTTGAGTGGCCAAAAGCACTCTTTTATGCCTTAGCACTGTGAAGGTGATTCCCTCTCCACTATCACAACTAGCTCTGCCATGCTAGGACTCCACCTAACCCCAGGAAAGCCATCCAGGGCTGTGATCTGGATTCAAGCATGGACAAAGCAAAAGAATCCTTCCTCAGAGCCAGCAAAGAGATCCCAGCAATCTCCCTGGGTTCAGCCGCTTAATCCTCCCCTTACCATCACAATCCCCCCTCCCCCACTGTCTGTGGTCTGAGAGTTTCAGAAGCAGTCACTACCACTGCCATACCATGGGGCTGAGACCAGAATGTACTCCTCTCTCCTTCATGTCTGACATATCTTTCCTTCCTACCACCTAAGTTGTGTTTGGCATTTGTGGGTTGAGAAGTCTAGAAAATGGCACAGCAGCCAGTGATTCAGTCCCCTGAGTCCTTATCTGGATTTGCTGAGTCCTAGTCTGTGCTGTAGCATTTTGTGCTGGGCTAAGCTCCTCTTTCAGAATTGTGTAACATATCTTTCCTGTTGATCTTCCAGGTTGTCTTGGGCTGAAATTTTTTTTCACTCTGTCATTTTGTGGAGTCTGATGCTCTAGAATTTGTTTAGTAATTTTTATTGGTATTTCGAGGGGTTTGGGAGAGAATTATCTATATCACTAACTCTATCCCTCTCTATAGAGATCTATCTACATTTATAACTCTATCTATAGCTAAGTAACTATATGTATATGTGCATGTGTGTAATATGTGTGGTATGTGAATATGTGCACAAACATATATATATATATATATATACACACACACACATATGCATATATATATATACACACACATATATGTATATATGCATGTGTGTATGTCTAAATGTATATATGCAATATATTTAGGTAAATTTATGGAATTTAATGTATTATGTTCCCCAATTACATGTAAAATTATTTTAAATATATTTTTAGTTCCAAATTCTTTCCCTCCTCCTGCCAATTGAGAAGGGAATCAATTTTATATAGATTAGACATGATTTAGAGAATAATAGTATTCCATCCCAATCATACATAACAACTTTGTTCAGTCGTTCCCTAACTGATTCGTATCCTGTCAATTTCCCATTCTTAAAATCAATAAAAGAGCTACACTAAATAGTTTCATACATATAATTTTTCTTTTCTTTTAATCTCTTTGGGATAAAAACCTTGTAGTGGTATTGCTTGTTCAAAAAGCAAGTATATTTTTATAGCTCTTTGGGCATTGTCCCAAAGTGTTCTACAGAATGGTTGAATCAGTAAACAACTTCACCAGCAGCACATTAGTGTCTTGGTTTTCCCTCATCCTTTCCAACATCTGTCCTTTTCTTTTTCTGCCATATTGGGAAATTTGATAGATACAGAATGATAGCTCAGAGTTGTTTCAATTTTCATTTTTTTCCCCAATCAACAGTGATTTAGAGCTTTTATTTTTCATATAACAGGTTTTTTTTAATTATTCCATTTGAAAACTTCCTGCTCATACCTTTTGATCATTTATCAATTGAGGGATGACTCTTATTTCTATTAATTTGACTTATATCTCTATATATTTGAGAAATGAGATCTTTCTTGGTGAAACTTACTTTAAAGATTTTTACTGTTATAACTGCTGTTTATTTCCTGTCATTCCATTCCTCCCATTTATTCAATTTTCTCTCCTTTTACCCTGTCCATTCTTTTAATTGTTTTACTTCTGACTTTTACCTCTCTCAATCTTCCCTTACTTCTATAACCCACACCCCTCCCTTCTCTTATCTTCTTACCTGTGTACTTTCCTGTACAGTAAGAAGGATTTCTATACCCAAGTAAGAGTGTATGTTATTCCTTCTGTGAGTCAATTCTAATGACAGTAAGGTTTATGTACTGTACCCCCATCGTACTTTCCATTGTAAAAGTTCTTTCATTTCTCTTTTATGTCAGTTGATTTACCCCATTCTATCTCTCCTCTTTTCCTTCTCCTAGTACATTCCACTTTCTCACATCTTAATTTTATTTTTTTAGCTAATAATCTCATCATAGTGAACTTATACTCATGCTTTCTGACTATGTATACTCCTAATTACCCTAATAATCATAAAGTTCTTCAGGTTACAGATATTATTTTCCCATGTGGGAGTGTAGATAATTCAACCTTTTTTAATCCCTTAAGAGTTCTCTTTATTCTGTTTTTAGCTTTTTAATGCTCCTTTTCAGTTGTGCATTTGAAAGTCAAATTTTCAGGTGCAGAGACAAGATGGAGGCATAGAAGCATGAAAACTTGGTGAGCTCCCCCTATAGCCACCTCAAATACCTTTAAAATATGACTCTAAACAAATTTTAGAGCTAAAGAATCCACAAAGTGACAGAGATAAACAAATCTCCAGATGAAGGCAGCCCAGCAGGCAGACAGGAAGGCTCTGTTGCTGTGTGCTGGGAGCAAAGTACAGCCCCAAGTGAGCCCACACTTTTAGCCCCAGGGTGCCCCCAAATAGCCACAGCTGTTGTGGATATCAGGTTACTGGACCACCAGCAGCTGTGGCAGTTTCCACAGTTATCGACGCATAAATATCAAAGACAAAATAAAAGGTCAGTGTGGACTTTGTGGGAATAGGGAGAAAAAAAGCATGGTCTGGCTACTTCCCCAGAGGTGAGCAGACAAGGAGCAGCAGAGATGCTTTGGCTGTGCAGCCGCCTCCATGTGGCTGCTTCAGAGCTCCTGGCCTGCAGATTGTAGGGATGCCAAGCAACCATTCCAAGAGTAATTGCTCTTGCTTTAATCTACTTGGATCAGGAACTCTATCTTGGTTGGAGGTCCTGGGGTGGGTGGCTAATGTGCCAGAGCTTATAGGGGCTTTATAGAAGGCACCCAACTAATAGCTCTAGTAGCTTTGAAAACCCCAGAAATTTGGGACAAAGCTCTCCTCTCTGGAAGTAGAGTCCTGCTGTAGCAAAGCAATCAAAAGTCAAGTTGAGTGGCAACATGGGCAAGCAAAGCAAGCACAGCAATCAAACCTTAGATACTTTTTGGGGGACAAAAAGGATCAAAGAATGGAATGGGAGGAAGACAACAAAATCAGAACTCCTGAATGAAAAGCTTCCAAAAAAAATGTGAACCAGATACAGGCCACGGAAGAGCTTGAGAAGGATTTTGAAAATCAAGTGAGAGATGTGGTAGAAAAATTAGGAAGAGAAATGAGAATGCTGTAAGAAAATCATGAAAAGAGAGTCAACAACCTGAATGATGAAAATAACATCTTAAAAAATAGACTAATTCAAATGGCAAAAGAGGCCCAAAAAGTCAATTAGGAGAAGATTGACTTAAAAAGTCATATTTGCCAGGTGGAAGAAGAATTTCAAAAGCTCACTGAAGAGAATGATTGCTTCAGAATTAGATAGGAGCAAATAGAAGCTAATGACTTTATGAGAAATCAACATACTATTAAACAGATCCAAACAAATGATAAAAGAGGAGGCAATGTAAAATATCTCATTGGAAAAACCACTGACCGGGAAAATAGATCCAGGAGAGATAATTTAAAAATTATTGGACTACTTGAAAGCTATAATCAAAAAAAGAACATAGAAATCATCCTTCAAGAAATTCTCAAAGAAAATTGCCCTGATATTTTAGAACCAGAGAGAAAAATAGAAATTGAAAGAATTCACTGATCACCTCTTTAAAAACTTCCCCAAAAGAAAACTTCTAGGAGTATTGTATATTCAGATATATTACTCTGGATATAATATATAGAAGCAAGAAGAAGAAATTTGAATATTTTTGGAGCACAATCGGGATAACACAAAATCTAGCAGCTTCTGCATTAAGGGAGGGAAGGGCTTGGAATATGATATTCTGGAGGTCAAAGGAGCTAGGATTAAAACCAAGAATCACCCACCCATCAAAACTTAGTATAAGGTTTCCGGAGAAAATTTGCTTATTCAATGAAATAGAGGACTTTCAAGCACTCTGGATGAAAAAAACCAGTGTTGAATGGAAAATTTCCCATTCAAATACAAGAAGAAAGAGAAGCATGAGAGGGTAAACAGGGAAAAGAAATCATAAGGAACTGATCAAAATTTAACTATTTACATTCCCACATGGAAAAATAATACTTGTAACTTATGAAACTTATCTCAGTATGATGATAGTTGAAGGGAATATAAATGTGTGTGCGTGTGTATACATTTATATGTTTACATATGAAGATTTATGTGTTTATGACTACATATGTGAGTGTGTGCATGTATGTGTACAGGTTTACATAGACAGAGGGCATAGTATCAATTGAATAGGAAGGGATGATATTTTAAAAATAAAATTAAGAGGTTAGAAGGGAATATAATGAATGGAGATAGGGAGAGACAGAATAGCATAAATTATCTCATATAAAAGAGGCATTGGAAAACTGTTACAATGGAGGGGAATAACAGAAAGGCAAAAGAGAATGGGTCAATCTTATTCTCATTAAATTTGGCTTACAGAGGAAATAACATACACACTAAATTGGGTATCTTACCCTACAGGAAAGTAGGGGGTAAGGGGATAAAAGGAGGACTGATAGTGGGGAGGGTAGATTTGGGGCGAGGGTTGTTAGAAAAACACACTTTTGAAAAGGGACAGGGTCAAAGTAGAAAATAGAACAAGTTGAGTCAGGATAGGAAGGAGGGAAATATAGTCAGTCTTTCACAATATATCCACTATAGAAATGTTTTCGTAAGTACACATGTGCAACCTATATTGAATTGCTCATCTTCCCAGTGAGGGTAGGTGATGCTGGAAAAGGAAAAGATTCTGGAATTCAAAATTTTAAAATCAAAAGTTAAAGAAAATTATTATTATTAATATTATTATTATTATTACAATTATTATTATTATTATTATTTACATGCAACTGGGAAATAAGATATACAGGCTCTGGGATAAAGAGATCCATCTTGCCCTACTGGAATGTTGGAGTGGACATGGGGGAGGATATAAAAGAAAGAAGATTGGTGTAGAGAGTATTCAGTGGTATCACTGTTTTGGGATGGTAGGTAAGGGACAGATGGGGAGAAAATTTGTAACTCAAAATCTTGTGGAAAAGCTAAAAACTAAAAATAAACATAAAATGTATTTTAAAAAAAGAAAGTCACATTTTCTGTTTACCTCTGGTCTTTTAATCAGGAATGTTTGAAAGTCTTCTATTTCATTGAACATCCTTTCTTTTTGCCTGAAAGATTCTACTCAGTTTTGTGAGTTGGGTGATTCTTGGTTGTAATCCTAGCTCTTTCCTCTTATGCTATATTATATTCTAAATCCTCTGACCTTTTAATGTACAGCCTGCTAAACCTTAAGTGATACTGACTGTAGAGTTCCCCATTGTTTGAATTGTTTCTTTTTAGCTGCTTGTCATAATTTCTCTTTGATTTGGGAAATTTGGAATTTGTCTATAATATTCCTGGGAGTCTTCATTTTAGTATCTTTTTTGAAAGAAGGTGATTGGTAAAGTCTTTAAATTTCTATTTTCTATTCTGGAGACTTGTACATTTTTGGTTCTCTGGGGCAGGCCTGCTCAATTTGTGACCCATAGACCAAAAGTGGCCTATGGGCCTTCCAAAGGATTTTGGGTGGCCAATGAAAAATGTAAAGGAAAACATCCAAAATCTTTTGGCATGCTGCAAGCTGCTTTAATGCTGTAAGTGATCAGCAGTTTGTACAGGCCTGATCTAAAGAGAGTTATGCTTACTACTCTCCTGACTGTGCATTGGTCTGTGCAGGATCACAAACATTCTTTTTCACCCTTGAACTGTGACCCAGGACCCAGCATCCCTCAGAAAACAATGCCTGTTGTGTTGGTGCTCTCCTCACCTTGGGGCTGGCCCAGTTCCAAGTACTGACAATACAACAGAATCCTGTCCCTGGTGCCAGCAAATTAATGCATATAATTTTCTTATAGGCTATCAGAAGCAGAACAGGTATCAATCTTCACCTATTTTTGATAGAGGATTGCTCACATGTGTGATATCCCAGGGTCCATAAATAAAATCTAGACAACAAATCTTGATATGATTTTTAAAAACCTAGACTAGATAAACTCTAAGTCTTTTGTAATCTGGCATGGACCACCTCTCTCTTCCACACATTTTATATGACCCACTTTCATGTACACTAAATTGAATATAAGCTAGACTTTTTCTTCTTCAAACTCACTTTCTATCTCTTTTCTGTACATCCATGCTATTCCCTATGTCTGTATTGCATTCTCCCCTGATATTCATGTCACAAAAGTATGGCTTTCCTTCAAGGTTCCAATCAAACACCAGTCATATCCTCTGTGAAGTCTTCCTTATTCTCCTCAGCTGCTAATGCTTCCCATCTTCTCAAATCATGTTATGTGATTATCTATCTGCCTTCAGTAGAATGTGGAATGTAAGCTACCTGAAAAAAGAGATTATTTAGTTGTTGAATTTGTATTTCATGTATAATACTATTTATCATATGTGCATATGTTATTCCAAAAGTACCTGTCTAATCATGTCAGTCTCCTATATAATATGCTCTAGTAGCTCCCTATCGCTTCCAGAATCAAATATAAGCTCCTCTGTTTAGGTTTTAACATTTTTCCTAATCTAGTTATTGGAGGTTTCTCTGCTGACTTCAAACCTGCTTATGTCTCCCTCATGCATAAAACCCCTCACCTTATCTAATCATTCCTACTTTCTATAGTCCTGTATTGTTCATCCTTTTCATGGCCACATAACTGGAGGAAGTCAGTCAAAACTGGTAACTGCCCTTCCTTCCTGTTCTCTCACACTCTTCTTAATTCTCTGTAGTCAGAATTCCAACCTCTTCATTCAACTGAATATGATCTCTCCAAAGTTGCCAATTATCCAATCTAATGGCCCTGTCCTAGTCCATAGCCTTGTTAAACACTTGTAGCTTTGACAGTATCAGTCTCCCTCTTTTCCTTAATTTCTTTTCACACAAATTGTTGTTGTTCTTGTTTTTTAATGAAACTGCTCTCTTTTGGTTCACTTCGTTTATACCTGATCACTGCTGTAATGGTATTTAATTTAGCAGGTACTTAGCCTTTAGTTCACACAGAAGGTGTGAACTCTGTCTCCTGTTGCTGACATAACAGGAAGGGGTTGGCTGAGACAGAAAGCCAATGAGTTTGTCTGTATATAAGAAGATCACCAGAGACAGACAGAATCGAGAATTTTTGCTCCTGGTGGAAGAGGCTGTTTTGCTGAGAGATCCCGTGAAGGCTGGAGTTGCCTGGAGGGCCAAAGTGGCTGCTGCTACCTGGAAGGCCACCTGGAAGGCCAAGATTTCTTCTGGGTACTAGGGCGAGCCAAACTGCTGGAGGACTGAAGAAGCATGACTGGGATAAGCCTCTGTTTGTTCCTGGCTTGGTTGATCCTTGAGTTCCTAACAACAGAGGTGGTGAAGGTTTTGAGATGTGCTGGACCCTGTAAACTTTCGTGTGTAGCAAGAACTGCCCAGAGGACTGGACAAGGACCTGGGAGCTGTCTGCTTCTGAATCCAGGTGACTGGTGGATTCAGGTAGGAGCTGGGACCTTGGAAGGGGATCTGGAGAATCTTAGAGACCACCCCAAGTCAAGATGAAGAAAAGGCCTCCCCTTGGATTTGTGATGAGATTTAAGTTTGCTAGACACCAAGGGGTGGAGGGTTTGTGTAATTTTTTTGTAATGATTGTATTTAGTGATTAATGATACTTAGTGACTGATTGCTAGATAAGTGACTGATTAATTTAATCTATGATTGCCCCATGAGTGGAAGGTTGATTATTGTATTGTGAAATGACTGAATGATTAAGTAAGGAGAGTTTCCCCCTTGGGGAAACCAGATGATTATTCTTTTGTTCTTTATTCTAAATATTGTGGCCACTGTAGTGAAAACTATGTTGCCATTTTAATATTAAGCTTTTGTGAACACTACATAGTGATTTTCTGTAATAAGATGTAATGTTGTGACTATTGTATTGTGATTTGTTGTGAATGTTTGCCTTGATTTGTTATGGAATAAATGGGGTGTTCACTATAATCAGAACCTTAAAGGCTCTTCAGAGTAGTATTCTTTTGGGAATCTGCTAGTGCATGGCATAACAACTGCTCAGTGTCATCTCTGGATTTTCACCCAGGTACATCCCTCTGACTCCTGACGACTGCCAACCCTCTTCCCTGAGTCTCTTTTTCTTTTCTTTCTATACCATTTTCTTTGTTTGATTGGCTTTCTCATCACTTTTTAACGATTCAATTATCTCCTCTCCACAGAATATTCTTATATCTATTTATACAGTGCTGACCTCTCTTCTCCTCCCATATCCACCTCAAATACCTATAAAATATGACTCTAAACAAATTTTAGATCTCAAGAATCAACAAAAATGACAGAGTAACAAAGCTCCCACTGAAGACAGCCCAGTAGGCAGTCATCTCAGCATGCTGGGAGCAGAGCCCAGCCCTATGCAGTTTCAGCACCAGGGCATCCAGGAGAAGCCATGGCTGGAGCATTCAGGAGAGCAGATCATCAGCAGCTGTGCTGATTTCCAGAACTACCAAACCATAAGAAAAAAGGACTAAGGGAAAAGGTCAGTGGAACTGGGCTAAATTAGGGGGAGAGGGTCAAGCCTAACTGCCTCCAGAGCAGGCCCTGCAGGCACTTCAATTTGGCTGCTTCAGAAGCTCCCAGCCTGCAGATTACATGGGGAACAAGTGTTTATTCAGAGGCTAATTGCTCTTGCCTTGAACTGCCTGGACTGGGATCAGATTCTTGGATGGTGATCCTGAAGTGTTATCAGTGAGCCAAAGCTGGTGGGGGCTGCAGCTGTGAATACCCCAGCAATTTGGGACAGAGCTCTCCTCTCTGAAAGCAGAGTTCTAAGGAACCAAAAAGCCAAGTCATTGACTGGCAACATGAGCAGGCAGAGGAAGCAAAGCAAGCCCAGAAATACAACTTTAGATTCTGTTTTGGGGGACAAAAAGGACTAAAGAATGGAACGTGAGGAAGACAATACAGTCAGAACTCCCACACCCAAAGCTTCCAAGAAAAATATGCTCTGGATACAGGACATAGAGGAGCTTAAAAAGGATTTTGAAAACGAAATAAGAGAAGTGGAGGAAAAATTGGGGAGAGAAATGAGAATGATGCAAAAAAATCATGATAAGAGAGTCAACAAACTGACTGAAGAAAATAACGCCTTAAAAATGAACTAACTCAAATGGCAAAGGAGGCCCAAAAAGCCAATGAGGAGAAGAATGCCTTAAAAAGTAGAATTTCCCAGATGGAAAAAAAATCTTAAAAGCTCGCTGAAGAGAATAATTCCTTCATAATTAGAGTGGAACAAATGGAAGCAAATGATTTTATGAGAAATCAGGATATTGTTAAATAGATCCAAACAAATAAAAAAATAGAAGGCAATGTGAAATATTTCCTTGAAAAAACCACTGACCTGGAAAATAGATCCAGGAGAGACAACTTAAAAATTATTAGACTATGTGAAAGTCATGATCAAAAAAAGAACCTAAAAATCATTCTTCAAGACATTCTCAAGGAAAATTGCCCTGATATTTAGAACTAGATGGCAAAAGAGAACTTCAAAGTATTCACCAATTAACTCTTGAAAAAGATCCCAAAAATAAAACTCCTAGGGTTATAGTCAGGTTCTGGAGGTCCTAGATCAAGGAGCAAATATTACAAGCTGCCAAGAAGAAACAATTTGAATACTGTGGAAACACAATCAGGATAACGCAGGATCTAGCAGCTTCTACATTAAGGGACTGAAGGGTCTGGAATATGATATTCCAGAGAGGAAGGGAGCTAGGATTAAAACCAAGAATCACCTGCCCAGCAAAACTGAGTATAGTCTTCCAGGGGAAAATATGGTCATTCAATGAGGTGGAGGACTTTCAAACATTCCTGCAGAAAAAACCAGAACTGGAAAGAAAGTTTGACACTCCAACACAAAAAGTATGAGAAGATAAACACGGAAAAGAAATCATAAGGTACCTATCA
>CM053581.1:59919847-59935376 GCA_028627135.1 Pseudochirops cupreus | reverse complement strand
GTGTATATATATATATGTATATGTGTATGTGTGTGTATATATACATATATATATGCAATTATTATTATTATTATTGACTACATCCAACTGGAACTTGAGATACACAGGCACTGCAGTTGGGAGATCCATCCTGCCCTACCAAAAAGTGACATAGGAGAGAATAGACTGGGGGAGGGGGAACGCATCAGGATGGCTGCTTTGGGGTGGTGGGCGGGGGAAAGACGGGGAGAAAATATGTAACTCAAAATCTTGTGGAAATGAATGATGCAAATTAAAATAAAATTTAAAAAAACAGAACGGAACAGAAAATTTGACACTCAAATACAAGAAGCATGAGAAGGTAAACATGGAAAAGAAATCATAAGGAACTTATCAAAGTCGAACTATTTACATGCCAACATGGAAAAATGAGAATTGTAACTGATGAAGCTTTTCTCAAAAATGAAGATAGGTGACAGGAATATAAATATAAATATAAATATATATATATACACACACACACCCATATGTCTATATAAGAGGGTATATATATGCATATGAATATACATCTGAGTGTGTGTATATATATATGTACATAGACAGAGGGCACAGGATCAATTGAATAGGAAGGGATGATATTTTTAAAAGTGTAATTCAGAGGTGGGAGAAGAATAGAATGACAGGAGACGAGGACAGACAGAATGGGGTTAATTATCCCATAAAGAAGAGGCAGGGGAAGAACAGGAAGGCAAAAGGGAAAGGGTCCAACTTATTCTCATGGAATTTGGCTTAGGGGGGGAATGGCACACACTCTAAATTGGGTATCTTGTCCTGCAGGAGAATAGGGGGGAAGGGGATGACAGGGGTGATGATGGGGTGGAGGGCAGGTTGGGTGGGAGGGTTGTTAGAAGCACACGCTTCTGTAAAGGGACTGGGACAAAGTAGAGAATAGGAGAAGGGCAGGGCTGGATAGAAAGGAGGGAAATATAGTCAGTGTTACACAATGTGTCCATTTTGGAGATGTTCTGTGTAGCAACAAATGTGTGGTCTGTATTGAATTGCTTGTCTTTCAAGTGGGGCTGGGTGACAAGAGAGGAAGGGAAAGAATCTGGAATTTAAAGTTCTAAAATCAAATGTTGAACTTATATATATATATATATATATATATATATATATATATATATATACATACATACATACATACATACATATATACATATATATGTGTATATATGTGTATATATATGTATATATATAAAATTTTAATTATTATTATCATTGTTATTATTATTTACATGCAACTGGGAAATAAGATATGCACGCACTGAGATAAGGAGATCAATCTTACCCTACCAGACAGTCAGAGGGGTGATGGGAGAGGGTATAGAAGAGAGCAAATTGAGAGAGATGGTATACAGTGGGATGGCTGTTTTGTGGGGGTGGGCAGGGGAAAGATGGGGAGAAAATGTGTAACTCAAAATCTTGTGGAAATCAATGATATAAACTAAAAAATAAACAAAAGTTAATTTAAAAGAAAAAAAAAGAAAATTCACCCTGATTTATTCTGCACTTACTTATTTTATGTTATATTTCCAAGGATGCAAATTAACCTCCTTAAAAACAGAATATTTTTATTTCTGTCTTTGTATCTTCAGTACCTAGAACAGTACCTGACATATAGTAGTAACTGAAAAATTTGTAGTGATTTATTAAGAGTCTATAAATAAATATTTAAATATAAATCATTTTTCCCCTGATGACAGTCATTGTCTGAACGTGTCTCATTCTCTTTTTTTTGGGGGGAAGTGAGTTTAGCTTTAAGGAAGGTATATTTAGCTACTAATGTTCACCTTGTATCAGATGACCCAATGCTTTGGGGACAACATTTTGGACCTAGGCTCTATTATCCAATGTATTTGTTATCCTTTTAAGCTTCTTTTTAAATTGTGAGTTTCAGAAAAATGCTATTATGAATACATCCAAATTAATGATACCAAAACTCAAAAGAAACTTTGCAGAATTATCTAAATAAAATCCAATATAGATCCAAGAGAAACCCCCACTAATGACCTTGCCCCTCCCAGAGTTGTTCAGAAGTCAGTTTGAACTAACTCGTGAGACATACCAATGATAGCTTTCAATGTGATCATTATATGTTGGAAATCAGTGAACTCTACTGACTGAGGATTGGTTTATTGCTTTCTTGATTTCCCAGACCTAAACAAGTGATGGAGGAAATGTTAACAATGTAAATAAAACTTAAAAATATGTCCTCTGTACATTTTTTCACAGAGACAATTTATCAGTGTAATTTTGCCCCTTACCTCTATTTGACATTGGTCAAGCAACCAAATCCTTGGTTTTGGTGATTTCGTCCTCTTCCAAATACATCTAAATATAATATCACTGAATCCACATTCATCTTAGCCACAATCATAGGATAAGAAAACATAAAATTATTGGAAAATCATTTAAATTCTTTACATTCTCAAGGAATACTGGATGGATTCTTCAATCACATTCCATAAGAAAAAGTTTTAAATATAGAGGAAGAAACAAATCTGGGAAATCTGAATTGAAAAGTGAGACGTAGAGAGATAGAAATTTTATCTATACCATAATACAAATAAGCCCTAGGGAAACAAACAATTGGTAAGGTAAGAAAATTCACACTGGAAAGAGAGAAATCAGGTCAGAAAAGATGGATGGTTCTTGCAGGACTCTAGTTAGTAATTATAGACATTTTGTGGTGAGGCTTAATTCAATCTCTTCACTTTTTGCTATACTGACCCAGATTTTTTAACTTTTGCAGTCCTTTTCCTTTCTAAACCCATGATTTCAGATTTATATCCCACTCATCACTTTAGGCATATCATTTTTTATGTTTAATTGCTATTAATTATTTTTTTAAGATACATATTTTTCTGTAGAGAAATTTGTTTTTATATTGCAAATATTTACAGATGAATCCTACTTGCATATATGTCTCTTATAGAAAAGTGACACAGTAAAATAAATCTAATAATGTGGTGACCTCTAAAAACTCATAAAACATTTCCAGAATTCATAGGGCCTCACCTCTCATTTTTTTAAATTTATGAAATTCTATTTTTTATCTCTCCCATCTCATCAAATTGAAAAAGAAAAAAAAGAAAAGTTCACTAACAAGTTGCACTGGTATGTACAACAAATTCCAACAATGTTTGTGTATGTATATTCATACATCAGACACAAATATATGCATATATCTATTTATGACCTCATATAATATATAAATCATATGTAATAATAATTTGTTTTATCTTATATTGCATTATTCTATATTATATTTACTATACTGTTACATTATATCATATCATATTAACATGAATATATAATGCAAATATGCATACATGTTTAATCATGAATAATAATTGTATCAATCATGGTTTCTAAATCATTCAAAATGACTTGTTTTTATACTGTCATATAAAAATTCTCGGTTATTATTTAATTCTTTATTAGTTTACAAAAGTCTTCAGAATTATTGACTTTTGTTATAATATTGATGTTATAGAAGATATTGCTTAGTAGGAGAGTGATTCTTTGAGTGTATGCTGAACAGCCTAGCATGCACCAAGTTTCACTAGGTATACTATGAATTGTATGGAACTTGAAATCTAGTTCCACATACACAAGTCATCCAGGTCACCTGAAGTTTCTCATGATTTTTTTATATCAAAGAAAAGATCTATATTATAAGGAAAACAAAAGTTATATGCTGCATCACTTGTCTAAATATCTTTAATTAATCTTTGTGTAACACATCAGTAAAGATCTTTTTGCACCATGGACAATCTATCTTATAAGCTAGGCTAAAATGTGGGAAAATGCATTGTTTTCAATGAGCCCCTAGTGAGAACTTGTAAAAACAGGTCTGACTTTTATTTAATAGGATGTAATTAATGCATGATAGAGAGAGGATTTTGTTTTAAAACATACTTGATGATTTTATGAGTGGAGAATCCTGTTCGACAATTACACTGGTGCATGGAAAGATTCATATATTACTGCTTCTTGCATAACTTCCTGCAGTATAACAATTTTTTAAAAATTTTATGAGTGTAATTATATGTGTGTGTAAATGAGTATGTGTGCATGAATATATAATATAATTTTATATATATATGTGTGTATGTGTATATAATTATATATATATATTCTTATGTATATAATACCATGCACATATGGGGTATGTGTACATATAAACTTACATATATGCATATGTATGCATACATTTGGAAAATAGGAACTGCCATCTTGATTCCATCTTGATGGAATGATGAACAGTAATGTGGAAATTACCCAGTTAAGTGTTGGTCTAATAAAGAAAGCAGTTTTCCGTGGCCTGCTAATCAATTTCTTTGTTTTCAGTCTGACTTCCTATATTTGGCACGTGTTTATCATACCTTAAGTGCATGCTTCTTTCCAAAAAGGTGTTTTTCTTACTCACTTATATAATCTATATCTGCCTTTCTATGGTCTCTGTCTCTCTCTTTCTCTATTTCTTCTTCTCTTTATGTTTACCTCTATGTCTATATCAACATACAAAGCATGAGATATTATGCATATTAATGATAACAGATGTATAGGTGTATTCATTTCAATATTTAATCAAAATATTCCATTCCAATTATATACGCATATATAATTGTAATCTAGTCAAATATATGCATATGTGTTAAATATGTTGCTTGTCTTATATAAAATCCCTCTGTCTGTAGTATATCTGTGTGTGTACATGCTATATGACTTCCAGAGGGGGGGAAAAAATGATACTGCATTTAGTTGCAGACAATTTGGGTTCGCATTCTATTTCTTTCTCTGTTACCTTGAGAAAGTCATTTTATGATCCCAAATTTCTTTGTGGGTAAAATGAGACTTTTGGACTAGGTGATAACAAATTTTCTTTTCAGTTTCAAAAGCATGATGCTATGATTCTACAACTGCCTAAATTCTGAATTGTATCAAAAGAATGTTAAAAGACTTAGAATAATATCCCCAGTTTGTTGGGTAGGTGTTTTGTGAGGAACCAAAACAAAAACCTCACAGGATAATTCGTGGATTGGCTGTGATCTGCTACAGTGGATGTAGTACCCAAGTTAATAAGGTATTGGAGCTACCGAAGCATAAAAGTAAAAGAGCCAGGAGAAACAATTTGAATCTACTCTTTTAAAAAATTATACTTCAAGAAGTAATCCTTCAACATGAATGTTCCAGTCTCTTCAGAAGTGATATAACTAGCATTTAGTTAAGTTAACATCATTGACCTCTCCCCACTTCCAATCCCCCATGAAAACCCTAGCCAATTTTATCTGGACCAATTGTTTGATGATGGCATATAAGACCTGACAGAACATTTCATCTCTATCTGGTTTATTATGTGCCACCCCCTTACGGAGACACCTTCTAATATGACTGGGACTCGTTGACCAGATTGTCTGGAAATCAATTGCATGAGATGATTTCCCTGAAGGAAGGTATCTCTTTTGCTCCCACATCTGATTTCATTTCAGCCAGGTTATTCTCTAGGAAACTTGTCTCAGGGACAAATACAGATCATTGCTGAATAAATGTTATATGGTCAGAGTAATTTGACAGGGGGTGAGTGTGAATGATTCAGCAGAATCTGAACAGCTGAAGTGTTAAATCCTGACATGATATCAAGCCAACATAGAATATTATTTTGTCAGCCACTGCATCTTTGAATGAGAAGAATCATTTTACAGACAGGTGTCATACATCTATGCATCTTTAGATACAAAGGATAGGAGAATGTTTTTCTGAGTCCTCCCAATTTTTATCAGAAAAAAAATGTTGTTTAGAAAGTATCAAAATACAAAAGAGAGAGAGACCGAGAGAGACAGAGACAGAGAGAGACAGAGAAAGGGCTGAGAAGTGACAGGCTACATTATCTTAATACAAACTTAAAGGTATCTCAATATAAACTCAGAAAAAAATATTTTTATGAAAATATTTTTTCAAATATAAGCTGAGCTGAGACTATTTTTAACCAGTATACATGCTAGGGGAAATTGTGATATTTGAAAATGATTGTTGGGCTAAGTGGAATTCTGAATAGAAATTCTAGGAGGCTTAGAGTCCTGTCTAGGTAACATTGCGAATTGTAAAGAATAGAACTACAGCTGATAATGTCATTTGTCAGAACACAGAGGAGGTGACAATGGGAACTAGGATTTTAAAACTACTTTTAGATAATAATGAAGAAAAATATGTTTTGATAGACAGCTTATTGGTGACATAATAGAACAGTTTATCTTGGCAAGAAGACTAAAATTGGAGTCTTCAGGAGACTTAGGTGTGATTCTTTATTCTGAGTTACTAGTTTTGAGACCATGTTAACTAAAGAATGTTAACATACCTGATTCCCAATTTCCTTCTATGTAAAATGATGTCATCTGTGAGGAAAATGTTTTGTAAACTTTACAGTGTTATATGCATTAAGGTTAGAGCTATGAATTGATTTAATCATTGTGGAAAGCAATTTGGCATCATACTTGGAAAAACTCTGCATGTGCTTTGTCCCAGAAATTCCAACACTGTAGTATGCTCCAAAAACATCAAAGAAAGAACAAAAGTTTAAAGTTTATATATTTGTATGTATACATATAATGTATGCTATATTCAAAACATGCACACATATACATACATAAACACACATATATGCAATCTATCTACCTTCTTTTTTTGCGTTGGCAAAAACTGAAATCTATGGGGATTTCTTTAATTCAAGTATCATTGAAAATTTATGATCTATAAAAGTGGAGATATGATTTTGTCATAAGAAATGATGAAAGGAGCATATATATATAGAACCATCAGAGGACCCGTATGAATCAATGTGGAGTAAAGTGAATAGATATAAGACAACAACTTACATAATAACATTATAAAGTCAAAAAATTTGAAAGGCTTAAGAACTTTGATCAATTAAGTGACAAATCATGATTCAAATGAGCAAAGAAGCAGTGTGCTACTCATCTCCTAAAAAAAAAAAAAAGAGGTTATCTAATCAAGGAGCAGACTGACAGCAACATCTTTTGGAATGGCAAAGACAACAATTTGTTTTCTTGACAATGTATATTTTAAATAGTTTTTTTTTCTTTATTTATTTTCTTCTTTCCTTCTATTTTTTTTTTCCTCTAGAGAACCGGGATGTTAGGCCATAGAGAAAATAGATTTTTGTTAATTAAAAAGAAAAAGAAAAATCAAATCATTACATAAATATCATATTGAAACAATGCTTCCATAATTGTGACCATTTCACCCTAGAATTCTTGGGATCCAGGTGCCAACTCGTACAGAAAGTCATTACTGATACCGTCAGCAGTTGGTGTTCTACTTACTCCAACACACTTACAAAAAAACTCCTATATTATTTGCATGCATTTGGTAAAAATAAAATTGTATTAGATCCAGGTAAATGTAATTTTTCTCTGACAGACTGTAAAGTACTTTAGGGCAGAAACTATTTTTGCTTTTGCCCCTCATCTTTAGTCTGGTGTCTGATATATTACAATCTAAAATGATTGTTTGATTTAATTGAATTATACAAAAGAAAGTGATGACTTGTCATAGACTTAGCTGTGTTCTATACTTTGTAAGAGTGAGTTTTAAAATTTCTAGAAAACAGTATATATTATTCCATTATCTGAGACTGGCAAAGAGAAGATGGATGAGGAACTTACTACTCTTGTTCTAAAATTCTCTATCTCTGTCCAGAGAGCCATGAACCTTCTATTTATCTAGGTTTGCAACTTCAGTTTCCTCCTCAATTCCCCTCTCTCTTATTCCCCCAACTAATGTGATTAATTTGGAAATCTTATAAATCCATTTTCAGTTCTTTCCTAGAGAGCTATTGGAGGAGACAGATTGAAATCAAGGGACGTTCTCAAAGTCACTAAGCTGGCAAATATCACATCTAGATTTTTAAAAATCAGGTCTTTCTGATACCAGGAACAAAACTCTAATTCACTGCAACACATTACCTTTGTTTCACTGTCCCTTCTAAAAAGAACGTTTAAATAGAGCATTCTAAAATACTGAATTTAAAACATGATTTATCCAGAACCAAGTACAGTGAAATTATCTTCTCTCTCTTTCTAAGCACTGTACGCCTCTAAATTCAGCATCAGTATATGATAGTATTTTTGGCTACCTTGTCTAACTGCTGAACCACTGAGCCTGAGCTCACTAAAACCCAAAGTCTTTTATTCTTTTATGTAGGCCACTGTTAAGATCTAAGTTTTTTATGCTTTTGATTTTAAGTCTTAAGGAATCAAGAATTCGAAGCCCCATTTGTTTTTGTAGATAAGACACTAGTACTGTTTTTTTTTAATCTCCTTTAGAGACTGGATGGGATTTTGAAATGTACAGTGCTTCAAACAATAAAAAGGGACAGATTTAGTAATACTGGGATGAAACCTATTCTCTTTTTCAATTGTCTTATAATTTTGAAATCTCGTATTTGGATCCTCAAAGCTGCTTTTGGTTTCCTTATTTTAACAAGACAGCGGGTGACCCTATCCTCAATTTGGATATATTATAGTCAGCAAGGTATGGTATGTTTGGACTCAAATGGATAATCCTGATTCCTTGATTCTCAGTCTCAAAGTGCACAGGAAATCAATAGTAGAACTAAGCCAAATTCAATAATGAGCTCGGTATCGATTGCCTTTCATAAGAGACAGCTTTTCATAGTGGAATGAGTACCAGATTGAGAGTCAGGACCTGGTTTTTAGTTTTGGTTCAATCAATTAATTTACTCATGGGTATATCTCCATTTCTAAAAGAGGAGGCTAGATTGACTAGAATCTAAGGATATTTCCAATCTTAAAGTTATATGAAAAAATAATATCTAATATTTTTAAAGTGTTTATTATGTGCTAAGCACTGTGTGAAGCACTTTAAAATTTTTAATGTATTTATTTTAATCCTCATTACATCTCTGGGAGGTTAGTGGTATACTTGTCCTCATTATATAGATGAGGAAACTGAGACAAACAGAAATTATGTAGCTTGCCCAGGTTCATATAGCTTATAGTTGTCCAAAATTGGATTTGAACTCATGCCTTTGACTCTACTCTGGAATTACTCTATCTACTATGTCCCTTAGCCGCTCCAATGATTAAAGTATACCAGATTCAAATGTTTGATGTGATCTGATGTGAAAGATTAATGCTTTTCCTTACATGGGCAAAAGAAATGTCTTTCTAAAATGCCTACATTATTTACTGTTTGTATTGTTATTGGACTGATAACCTCAAAAATCTCTTCAAATTATTAGATTCTTAGATTTGCTTTACTCAGGTGAGAAGACAACTTTCCAAGTTGATTCATCACCTCTATTTTCTTTCTATACTTACTTCTTCAAAAATTACACTATCTTCTATTTGTGTAGAAGCATGGAACATCTATATATAAAATTTAAAATGATACAAAATACATTAAAGGCAAGATTAAACAGGACACAATTACCTGGGGGAAAATTTTTGAAGTTTTATAGATAAAAGCAAGTTTTATACATAAAAGTCTTATTTCCAAAGTATATAAGGAAATAATTTACATTTTAAAGTATTAGAGCCTTTCTACAATGGATAAATGGTTTAAGGATATGAACAGACAATTATCAAGGGAAGGAACCCAGACTATCCATAGTCATATGAAAATAAAATGTTCCAAACTCAATTAAAGAAATTGTGAGTTTCTTCCTCATGCCTATTAGAGTGGCAAAGATGACCAAAAAGCCACATGAATACAATGTTGGTGGACATGTGAATAGATATAAGAATTCTGAGGAGCAATTTAAAATTATACACAAATTACTAGATAGCAAATTTGACCCAACCCTATGACAACTAGGCTTATAAACCCTTTTTGTGGTCAATGAGAGAGAGAGAGAGAGAGAGAGCTAGACAGAGAGAGAGACAAAGAGAGAGAGAGAGACAGAGAGAGAGAGAGACAGAGAGAGAGAGAGAGAGAGAGAAAGAGAGAGAGAGAAAGTCTTATAACTATGTGGCTATCTGAATAAATTATGGTACATAACTGCAATGGAATACACTTATCCAATAAGAAATGAAATTATCTCAAATATACTGGAAAGACTAGTAGGAACTGATGCAGAGTGAAGAAAGCACAACCAGAAGAGAAATTTATAGTATAACATTAATGTTATATAGTAATTGAAGATTTTTATTAACTAATGAAAGATGAAATGGCAAAATCAGATCAAATTATGCAATAATAATAACCTAAAAATTACTTTTAAAGTTGAAAGAACTATAATCAATGTAATAACTATGTCAGAAATCAGAAGTTAAGAGATGACATATATCCATCTTCTGATAGATAGCACATATGTATACATACATATTAGCTTAAAAATAGTAATGTGTATATAGTCAAGGAGGAGATTTGTTTCATTTGACTATGCATATCTGTAACAAGGGATTTCTTTTATGTCAGTGTGTATGTCCCTCTGTGTCTTTCTCTATGCATCTGTCTCCATTGCTCTCTGTATTCGTCCTCATGTTTCTCTGTCTCTACGTTTGTCTCTCTTTGTGCCTCTGTTTCTGTGTCTCTGTTACTCTTCTCTCTTTTCTTTTTTTTAAATTTAGTGAGGATATTTTTTGCTAGAAAATTACCAAATACATATTAATAATTTTTTGAGAATATAATAGAAGACATTCCCACAACTATCAAGGCCAAAATAACTTTTAAGGACGAAATTATGCACAATAATCCAAACCTAATTCAACATAATGAGTGATGAGGTGAGAGAGAAGATTCTTGGATTAATAACCATCAATTTAGGAAAGCTATATTACTCTTGAGAGCACAAAAATAACAGGCATGTGTACTTCTTTCTCATCTCAATCACTGATTGGTCCAAAGATTGGTCCACCACTATTTCTTTGCAGCTGATCTTTTCCCTTCTCCTTTCTTTGGTTTGTCTTTTCCACAAAGCTTCTTTAGTCACATTTTCTCTTCCTTAAAATCTTGATATTCATCTCTGTAAAGATCAAAGAAATGGAGTTTCCTCATGAAAGCAAAATAGGTGTTGGGAGGGGGATACCAGTCACAGGTCTCCTACCTTTTGGCCAAAGGCTGATCACTAAATAACTTCACTACTTTCATGGATTTGGAATATATGGTATTGGCAACTTCTCCAAATATCTGAGCACTCAGGGGAGCCATTTGTATTGCATATTCTGAAAGAGATGACATCTTGAGAGAGAGCCAGTAGACAGTTTCAATTTAAGAGGTCCAGGCCATCATCTCGTATACATACATCTCTTCTCTCTCTTTTCAAATGTCACGGGAATGAGAGGGACAAAATGAAATTCTCTTAATTTGAAAATTTAAATTAGAGAATGCAAAATTCACCTGGTATGAAATGTTGCACATCCTTTCAAATATAGTCACTAAATTCTCAGTTTTACTTATAGGTTTACTCTGCTATAAGAGACCTCTAATAGAGTAAGGATAATTTGTAAATGTTAGCGTAATAAACAGACATATTTATGTGCATATATGTATGTGTGTATGTGAATGTATGTGTATGTATGTACGTGTGTGCATTTGTAAAATTCTTGGCTTAATTCACAGACTGTTCTGTGTCTTGGCCAAGGCTCATCTGAAAATGAGGGATATTATCCTAAGTTTGGGGTTTTATATTTTAGGAAGCACAAACTGAAGAACAGAGTATGCATGAAGAAAATGAGATTTTACCATGACATGGTCCAATAGAAATTGGAATTATTAGATTTTGTGAGAGATTGTAACTTGCTTTCTATACATAATTGTTTGAAGAAAACTAGTGTCGAAGAATAATCAGACTTGTTTTACTTCATTCCTGAAAGACAGGACTAATAGTAATAGGTAAAAGGGCTAAGAAGAAAAACAGCTCAATTTGAAAAAAGTTATTAAAAGTAAAATAGATCTTAATGAAGAATAGAGTGTCTTAAGGTGTGTTAATGTACATATTTATGTATGTATATTTGTGTATATGTGTTTGCATGCATATCTCCATGTACATATGACTATAAGTATATAGCTATACAGCTATATTTGGGCATATATGATATGTGTATATATATATATATATATATATATATGAGTAATATACTAACACAAACTTACAAATACATGCACACAGATGTATGTATGTACATACACATATATGGATATGTGTATATGGGGATTCATAATATATGTGTATGTATACTATATTAGCATCACAGAAGTAGCATAGCTAGATATTGCAGTGGAGAAACATATTGAATTTTTAGTTAGAAGTCCTTTGCTCAAAATCCAGCTTTTTCACTTATCTCTTGTGAGAAGTTCAGCATGTCTTTATGCTCTCTGACTCATTTTACTCACATCTAAAATTAAGCTGTTAGAATAGATGATATCAATGGTTCATTCAAACTTTAAATTTATAATGGCCACATACATATAAGACAACACATACACTGACACTCACAAAGTACCTCAGGGAGAAGAAAATATGAAATATAACCAGGTGGTCAAGTATTTTGAATGTTTCAGTGGGATAGTTGAAAGTATTTGTATATTCTCTGGAAAATCAATTATCTATATTCTAAAGTAGATATAACACTCAAAACAATACTGGATTATTCTGTGAGATCATTATATCATTCCAAAAAAATATTGACCTTCTATAAGAGAAACAATATAATACATCGGTAAGAAAATGGCACTGCCATTCAGTAGATTTGGTTTCTTGTCCAAGCTCATTCACAATTTCCCCTTGTGTAAATTAATGAACTAAATTCTATGTCACCTCTTAAATTTTGTTCCGGGAGGGTGGAGCCAAGATGGCAGAGTAAAAGCAGGAACTTGCTTGAGCTCCCACTCCAACCAATTCCAATATCTATAAAATACGACTCTAAACAAATTTTAGAGGTACAGAACCCTCAAAGTGGCAGGGAGAAACAAATCTCCTGCTGAAGACAGCCTGGCAGACTGACAAGAAGGTGACAATTGCACCCAAGCAGGGAGCCAATAACATTCACCCATGAGACACCCGGACCCAGACCCATGGCATCCCCAACCAGTAGAAAGAGTGAAAAAGAGTGAATCACTGGCACCTGTAGCAATTTCCAGACTTCTCAACTCATAAACACCAAAGAGAAAATAAAAGGTTAGTGGGGAACCCTGTCGATCCACTGTGACAGAAGAGTGTGGTCCGGTCCATGCCCCTGGGGCAGCAGAGGTGACTGCAGCTGCAAATGGCATCGCTGCTGCTAATGGCCCCAGGCTTACCTATCATAGGGGAATCAAGTAACTGTCCAGAGGGCATTTGCAGGAATCTCTCTGATGACACTGAGGTAGGATTCTCCTGCTTTTCCCTGCTTGGATTGAGGGTGCAGTCATGGGTGGTGGTCCTGGGGTGAGGAGTACTGGTGTGGCAGAGCTTGTTGAGGCTGAGAATAGAAAGTTCTCCTCACAGTTCTGAGGCAGGTGCCTGGAGGGGAGGGGGGGAGCAGAACTCTGACAACAGGTATGCAAAATACCAGAAATTTGGACATGGCACTCTTGAATCTGGAAGCAGAGTTGTACTGAGGCAAAGAGTTAAAAACTCAAGTAATTGGCAGGCAAGATGAGCAAACAGTGGAAGCACAATCAGACTATAGAACTGATTTTTGGTGACAAAGAAGATCAAAACAGTACCAGAAGAAGACAACAAAAACAAAACTCCAGCATCAAAAATTTCCAAGAAAAATATAAACTGGTTGCAGGTCATGGAGGAACTCAAGAAAGATTGTGAAAATCTAGTAAGAGAAGTAGAGGAACAGTTGGTAAGATAAATGACAATGATGCAAGAAAATCATGAAAAGCAAGTCAACAGGCTGACTGAAGAAAATAACACCTTAAGAAATAGACTAACTGAAATGGCAAGAGGTTAAAAAAGCCAATGAGGAGAATGCCTTGAGAAGTCAAATTGCCCAGATGGAAAAGGAATTTCAAAAAAACTCACTGAAGAGGAAAATTCTTGCAAAATTAGATTGAAGCAAATGGAAGCTAATGACTTTATGAGAAATTAAGATACTATAAAACAGATCCAAACAAATGAAAAAATAGAAGGCAATGTGAAATATTTCATTGGAAAAACCACTGACCTAGAAAATAGATCTAGCAGAGATAAGTTAAAAATTCTTGGACTACCTGAAAGCCATGATCAAAAAACCAGAATAGACGTCATCTCAAGAAATTATCAAGAAAAATTGAGCTGATACTTGTAACACCATGCACTAGCAGATTCCCAAAAGAATGCTACTGTGAACAGCCTTTAAGGTTTTGATTACTCAGTATAGTGAACACCCCGTTTATTCCATTACAAATCAAGGCAAACATTCACAACAAATCACAATATAATATTCACAACATTACATCTTGTCACAGAAAATCACAATATAGTGTTCACAACAGCTGAACATTAGAATGGCCACATTGTTTTCACTACGCTGGCCACAACATTGAGAACAAAGAACAAAAGAATAATCATCTGGTTTCCCTTACTTAATCATGCAATCATTTCACAATGCAATAATCAATCTTCCACTCATGGGGCAATCATAGATTAAATTAATCAGTCACTTATCTAGCAATCATTGACTAAGTATCATTAATCACTAAATACAATCATTACAAAAATTACACAAACCTTCCACCCCTTGGTGTCTAGTAAATTTCAATCTCATCACACATCCAAGGGGAGGCTTTTCCTTCATCTTGACTTGGGGTGGTCTCTCAGATCCCTGGATCCCCTTCCGTTGTCCCAGCTCATACCTGAATCAACTAAACAGTCACCTGGATTCAGAAGCAGACAGCTCCCATGTTCTTGTCCAGTCTTCTGGGCATTTCATGCTATACACTGAAGCTCACAGGGTCCACCACGTCTCAGAACCTTCATTGCTTCTGTTGCTGGGAACTCAAAGATCAACCAAGCCATGAACAAACAGAGGCTTATCCCAGTCATGCTTCTTCAGTCCTCCAGCAGTTTGGCTGGCCCTAGGGCCCAGAAGAAATTTCAGCCTTGCAGGAGACAGCAACTTCAGCTTCACCAGATTCTGTCTGGTCTCAAGAAAAACTCCATCCTGCCTGACAGAGTTGTTGTAAAGATCCGAAGTTTGAAAGCACTTTGCAAACCATAGACTAGCACATAGGTCAATCAACCAACAAGCATTATAAAATACCAGCTATGTGCCAGGAACTGTCTTAGGTGCTGAAGATACAGGCAATAATGAAATAGTCCCTGTCCTCAAGATTACATTCAACACAAGATACCATTATTATTATTGTTCTTCTTCCTCTAATTCTGTACATCTTACTCTTAGAAAGAACAAGATCTTATACTGGAGGGTGCCAAGGCCAACTTGAAAAAAGAAAGAATGGCCATTCAATTCGACTCAAAAGATAATTATTGAACATACATAGTAATAATAAAAGCTAATATTGACACAGC
>CM053581.1:59897994-59919347 GCA_028627135.1 Pseudochirops cupreus | reverse complement strand
CTGACTTTAGTGGGAAGTATCTTTGTGTGCGTTTTGGAGTTCCAGGATTGGTTTAGAGTCCTATTTTATGGGTATTTTGGGGTGGCTATGTGAGAGCTGCGATGTGTTGCTGCTTCTACGCCGCCATCTTGGCTCCGCCCCCCGGATTCTCCTTTTCTAAAAGCGTTGTATTTTAAATCTTTGAGCATTAAGCTAAAGGAGATGTCAAGCCCACTCTGTCAATTATGGGAAAGAGGAATCATCTCAATTAGGGACTCCAGCAGGAGCTAGAAACTGGAAGCAGATAGAATCTCCACAGTATTTTGTTTCAGGGAACCATACATAGCAGCAAACAACAGTAACTATGGGAACAACAAAGAATTATACAACCATGAACCTAGAAAGACTAGCAGGGAGAAACACATGATACACTTGACTGCCTTGAAGAAATGGTACATCATGAGATATCAGGGGAGAACCTGTATGTGACACCTTGGATCACCCCAAGTAGGAGCACTGTGATGACCATCAAAAGATATCCTTGACCTTATAACCTTAGAATTGTGAATTACTTCTGTGTGAATATGCCCAGTCCACAAGTTTGCCTACATAGCTGTCTCTTCACATGCTTAACTGATCACAAAACTATCTTACAGGTATGGCCTTTTGCATATGTGCTGTGCCCACATATGTTCTATACATGTGCACTTCTCAACACAAATGCACTCCTTATTTGTGTGCTTCTTACTTTATGCAAAGGTTTGTCTAATTATTCCACTAATGGCATGTGTACGTGTCACAAATTATACCCCACTGTTTTTGTGGCAAATATTTTGCTCCTATTTCTTTAATCACATTTTGGAAATAACTTTGAAACAATTAAGTGCTGTCATGTAAAAGCAAACATATTAGAGTGGCTTGTAATCATTTTGAGCAGAAAAAACGCAGAGATAACCTTTAGCCTTAGGGAACATGTCTTAGGGAAATCTATATGAAAAGTTAGCATTGCCTTCAAATAGTCTAAATATATTGAGTCTAAATTTTAGCATGCCATAAACTCTTTTTGCAAACTAATTATTTCTTTGAAAACCAATTTGAGAGGGAGCTCCCTTTCTCAAATTCATTATGCCTCTACATTTTATCAAATATGGCATCTGTTACCTTTATTCAAACCACTGACAATTCTTGAACAGAACAGAGACAGAGGTAGGTGTCACTTCACTGACATGAAAGTGAGGGAGGAATAAAGATTCATTAAGTACTGATTATGTATCAGGCATCATACTAAGCACTTTACAATGACCTCATTTGCTCCTTACTGCGTTTCTGGGAGTAAGTTTTATTTTTATACCCATTTTACATTTGGAGAATCTGAAGCAGAGTTTAGACAACATATAAGTAAATGTAACTGCTAGATTCTGAGACTGAATTAAACTCAGGTCTTTCTGACTCCAGCTCCAGAGCTGTATCTACTGTTCCACCTAATTCTCTCTAGTGATATTCTTTCATTTATCTTATCCTAGAGAAAAAGATGTGCTTTTGTAAAGATCCACTTCCTTGGTACCTGTTCAATCCCAATAGTATGCAAAATTTAACCAATAACTAAATGGTCAGTGTCAGCTCTGACTCTAGGACCAATCTTGTCACTAGGCAAGAAGCCCAATTCTAGTAACTCAGGAGCTGAGAAGTGAATCAGATTATCCACTGCTTTTCTTCTAACCCTGTGCACACAATCTAATAAATTGTTTCTAATTGTGCTCCATTTTATCACCCCTTCCAGCTTCTCCCCTGCAAATACAGATACTAAATCCCTATTTATCATCTATTTATCTATCTATCTATCTATCTATCTGTCTGTCTTTCTTCATCATCATCATCATCATCATCATCATCATCATCACTGTCCAAGCTAGCATTTGTATCGTGCTACAGTGTGCCAGACACAGTGCTACAAACTTATAAATAGTATATCCATTTGGTCCTTACAACAACCCTGGGAGATAGGTGCTATTATTATAATATCCATTTTATAGCTGCAGAAATTGAGGCAGGGGGCAGAGCCAATATGGCAGAATCAAAACAGCACTTCCCCGCTGCTCTGGCTTCTACCTCCAATATGTGTAAAAAATGACTCTAAACAAACTTTAGAGCTACAGAATCCACAAAGTGACAGAGAGAAACAAGGCTCTTGCTGAATAAAGCCCAGCAGGCCAGCAGGAAGGGTCCATCACAGTGGGCCAACAGCCAAGGGTAGTTCCACCTGAGCCATGGTTTTAGCACCAGGGTGGTCCCAATCAGCCAAGGCTGGAACACCCTTTACAAGAGTAAATAACCAGCAGCTGTAATGGTTTCCAGACTTCTCAGTCCATAAATGGCAAAGACTAAGTAAAAGGTCAGTGTAGAATGTGGTTGGTCCCAGGAGAGATAGAAGAGTGTGATCCAGCTGCTACTCCTGGAGCAAGAAGCCAAGGAGGCACATTAACTGCAGCTGCTGCTGCATGGCTGTTTCAGAGCTCCTAGCCTGCAAATTGTAGGGGGACCAAGCAAACATTCAGAGTCTAAGCGCTTTTGCTTTGACCTGCTTTGATTTGGATTGCGATCTTGGGTAGTGGTCCTGGGGTGTATCTCCACTGAGCCAGAGTGTGTGGGGGCGGTAGAGAGGGCACCCATCTAATAGCTCCGGCAGCTGCAAAAACCCCAGTGATTTGGGACATAGCTCTCTCCATTCTGGAAGCAGATTTGTACTGTGGCAAAGAGCTCAAAAGTCAAGTAATTGGCTGCCAATATGAGCAAGCAACAGAAGCACAAACAAACGATAGAATCTTTTTTTGGAGACAAAAAGGATCAAGGCATGGAGAGGGAGGAATACATTGAAGTCAGAACTCCTGCATCAAAAGTCTACAAGAAAAATTTGATTTTGTTACAGGCCATGGAGGAGCTCAAGAAGGATTTTGAAAATCAAGTAAGAGAAATAGAAGAAAAATTGGGAAGAGAAATGAGGATGAAAGAAAATCATGAAAAGTGAGTCAACAGAAAGATAGTATCTAAGCTCTTTTTGTTTATCATGACCCTAATTTAACATACCTTTCCTGCCAAACTTCCACATAGTCATGGGCTGGAAATTTGTTTCACTCAGTCTTTTTGTGGGTTCTGCTGCTCTAGAATTTGTTTAGAGTCATTTTTAAAAATGTATTTGGAGGGGCTTGGGGGAAAAGCTCAGGCAAGTTCCTGCCTTTACTCTGTCATCTTTGATCTGCACCCTAAGATCTTCATAAAAAAAAATATCACAAAAATCACTACTTTTGGCATTATAAATCCATTTCATTGAGTAATTTATATTTGTTATCTCTTTTATTGAATTCAAACCTTTGAACACTGCTAGAAGTTTACAGAAAGATTTTAAAACCAATGTTAATACAGCTTCCTAATATTTATCTGAATTATTCTTTTCTTGGCATGGAATGATGATTTTAAATAGGAAATATTGGCAAAGCGATTCTTGGTAATTTTGATCACATACAAAAAACTGGTTGTCCTTCTTCCTTCTCCAAGACTCTTGGGAAATGCACATTTACAGTAGACAGGAAAACCGCATAATAGAATAAAGTACCATTGTATAATTGTGCAGTGGACGTCAAGTTAGGAAGATCTGAGTTAAAATGTATCTTTTATGCTCAATAACTGTGTGAGCCTGAGAAAGTTAGTTAGAATTCCTATGCCTAAATTAACTCTTTTAAGAAATGAATGAGTTAGACTTATTTGCCTTTAAGATTAATTTTAAGCTCTTATTCTATAATCTTACAAAAAGTATAGGATCCCTATACTTACCTTGGAATTTTTGCCTTCTCTTCTTTCCTTTTTCTTTTTTTTCCTCGGTAATTTAGTCATTTTATGAATAAGGCCAGCAGATTATATTAAAAGGATGGTTATTTGACCATCTCTCTTAGACCAAAGACTTGTCATGATGTTGGGCTGAGAGTTTATATGCCCTTCAAACAGTATGTTTCCCAAGGGGTGCCTAATCAATTCTAATTTGTTAACTCAATGGGAGGCCAGCTATATTGGAGTATGTGACTTAGGTCACTCAACTCTTGGTCAAAGAGACATTAATTTCCATATGACCTGTCTTGAAAGAAAGACAGAATCAACATTTCCCCAGAGCTGTCTAAGCAAATGCAATGAACAGGAATACATTCATTAGCCCAAACTTAGAATTTCTTTTACTGTCTGATTAGATCTTGGCCTGGGTAATTCTTAAAGAGAGATCTCCCACATTGGTTCATTTCTGGATAAGGAAGTAGAAAAGGGGAAAAACCTTGGTCCCAAAACAATAATTACTTATGAAATGTGAGAGAATTATTTATTTCCCACATTTATCCATTTGCTTCTAATGGAGAGCTGTAGTCTCCTTAATGAATCACCAGCTGATATCACAAACACTTCATCAAGGGCTCTTAACTGTGAAACTTATGATGAGTAAAAATGTGAGGGGACCTATAATTTCTTGGCTTTAAAACTCTCTGATTACCATGCAAATTATGTGTAAATCCAAGCATTTATTAAGTACTTATGTGCTAGGCACTGTACTAAATACTGAGGATATCCAAGTTCAAAATCTAAGTCCCTGCCTCCAAGGATCTCAAATTCTAATGGAGGAGACGACTTGTAAATATCATATTCATAAAATTCACAGACAATATAAATGGGAGATAATTTCAAAGGGTAGGCACTACCTTGTACTTTGAGGTGGGAGAAGGAGACAAATAAAAGCTCTTTATTAAAGGTACAATTTAAGCTGAGACTTTCAGGAAGGTAAGGAAGTCAGGCTTTGGATATGAAGAAGGCAAGCATTACACGTATGGGGGAACATTTCAGTTAAAAACAAATATAAAACTGAGAGACATTATTTTTTTTGAGCAACAACAGAAAGACTGAATCAGTTGATATTAGAGCATGTGGATGGTTAAGTAAAGTTAGAAAAGTAGAATGTGGCAAAGTCATGAAGTTTTAAAAGTCACATACCATTAATTGGTACTAGGAACCCATTGAAGTTTATTAAATAGGGGAGTTGCATGGTCAGATTTACACTTTAAAAGGTTGCTTGGCATCTGAGTGAAGCATGAACTGAATGGATGGAAGATATTGACTCAGAAACACCAATCAGGAAACTATTGCTATATATCTAGAATGAGATTGTGAGGGCTTGCATGAATGTTGAAACTTCAAGCAAAAAAAAATGAATTTTTACAAAGGATGCTATTAAGGTTGAAAAGATTGTTGTTATTGAGTCATTTCAGTCAAGTTCAACTCTTGTGACAACCTCTGGGGTTTTCTTGCCAAAGATATTGTAGTAGTTTGCCCATTATACAGATGAGGAACTAAGGCAAATAGAGTTAAGTGACTTGCAAAGGATCACACAGCTACTAAGGTTTGAGGCCAGATGTGAAATCATGGAGATAAGTCTTCCTGATTTCAAGCCCACTGCTTTATCCATTGTGCAACCTAGCCTTCCTAATATTGTAGAAATTTAGTACAACTTGGCAATATATTGGATATGTGGGGTGAGTGGTATAACACCATGCACAAGCAGTTTCCCAAAGGATTGCTGCTGTGAACAGCTTTTAAGGTTCTGATTACACAAGTATAGTGAACACTCCATTTATTCCATTACAAATCAAGGCAAATATTCACAACAAATCACAATATAATATTCACAATATTACATCTTATCACAGAAAATCACAATATAGTGTTCACAACAGCTTAATATTAAAATGGCCACATAGGTTTCATCAAAGTGGCCATAGTATTTCCCCCTAAGGGGGAAACCCTCCTTACTTAGTCATTCAATCATTTCACAATAAAGTCAGTCTTCCACTCATGGGGCAATCATAAGTTAACTTAATCAGTCACTTATCCAGATTAACAATTACTAAGTATCATTAATCACTAAATACAATCATTAGAAAATCACACAAACCCTCTACCCCTCTGTATCTAGTATACTTCAGTTTCATCACATGGTTCAATATCCAAGGAGAGGCCTTTTCTTCATCTTGACTTGGGGTGGTCTCTCAGATTCCCTGGATCCCCTTCCATGGTCCCAGCTTCTACTTGAATCCATCAAACAGTTACCTGGATTCAGAGGCAGTCAGCATCCATGTTCTTGTCTAGCCCTCCAGGCAGTTCCTGGCACACCCTGAAGTTCACAGGGTCCAGCACATCTCAAAACCTTCACAACTTCTGCTGCTGAGAACTCAAGGATCAACCAAGCCACAAACAAACAAAGTCTTATCCTGGTCATACTTCTTCAGTCCTCCAGCAGTTCAGCTGGCCCTAGGACCCAGAAGAAATCTCAGTCTTTCAGGTGGCCTTCTGAGTCTTCTAGGCAGGCTTCCAGACAGCCTTCCAGGCGGCCTCCTTGGCAGTAACTTCAGCCTTCATCAGATTTTGGTCTCATAGAAAACTCTGACTCAGTTCTCAGTCTAGTAGCTCAGCTTCCACATGCTGTGAAAATTCTGCTCCTGCCACCAGGAGCCACCAGGAGGAAAATTCTTGATTCTGTCTGTCTTTCCTCTGGAGCTCTTCTTCAAAACAGACACACACACACACACACACACACACACACACACACACACACATATATACACACGTTACTAAGGGCTAAGTACTTGCTAAATTAATTACTGTTACAAGTGGTAATGAAGGAGAAATAGAAGATGGCATTGGCATTACAAGACTGGGTAACTGAAAATGATAGCCCACTCAGTAATGGGAAAACTCAGAAGAAAGGAAGGTTTAAGAGGAAAGATAATAAGTTCTATTTTGGACACGCTTTGGGTTTGAAGTATCTATAAAGCCTCCAGAATGAGATGTTCAACAAGTAGTGATGATATAAAACTGGAAGTCAACAGAGAGATTAGGCATAGATAAATACATCTGAGAGTAATCTTCATAAAAATTGAATCTATTTTAGCTGATAAAAGACTGACTTTAGCTGATTACATGGGGCAATGAGATAAGCATACAAGGAAGAATCTTGAAGACAGACATCCATAAAGATGGTCTATGATATAGATGGAGTTAGAAAAGGAGAATTAGAAGGAGTGATCAGACAAGAGGACTAGCAGACATCCATGTCATAAAAATTTAGAGAGGAGAGAGTATCCATAGAAAGAAGCTGCTTGATGATATGAAAGGATGCAGAGAGATTAAAAACAAAAAAGGATGAGTATTGAGTTATTGGTAGATTTGGAGGAGACGGTTTTAATTGAATGATGATATCAGAAGCCATTCTCTAAAAAATTTAGAAGAGATGTGGAGGAGCCAGTTATAGATGGTTTTCTTAAGGAATTTTAGTCACAAAAAGGAGGAGAGTTATAAAATGAAACCTAGTGAATAGTACTTGCAAATAAAGTATTTGCACTTGTTGTTTTTGGATGGGGAAGACACAAGCATATTTTTAGGCAGCAGAAAGTAGCCGACAATCAAGAGAGAATAAATGGGAAAGTAGGGATGATGGAGGAGGAGTGATGCTGGAGAAAACACAATGAAATGGGATATGTAAACATGTAGATAGATTTGTCTGGAAAAGCAGAATGGTCACCTCTTCATGTGAACCTGGAATGAAGGAGGAGATAGTGGGGGAATATATTTGAGTGACATGAAATTAGAATGAGGCAAGAAATAGTTCTTGGTGTTCTGACTTAATTTTTTTAGTTAAACATACTCCCCAAAAGTCTTTCTTCCTGATCCAATACACTTATACTAGGATGATTCAGTACGTATACAGATAATCTTTCAAATTTTTCATTTCCTTTGACCTATTCCCCCACACCACTTCAGCACATAGAGATGTTCATACCCTTGATCATGCCATCACACACAAAGGAACACTTCCATGGTCATGAATTCTGAACTTACTTTATCTGATTCATAATCTATTACCATTCTAACTCTCCTCCTGTATAACAAATCCAAAACCTCTGAGCCATCTTCACCATGACCTCCAATCCCTCCACCAGTTCATTAATGTGATTGTTCTTCTGCAACCCCTTTGGCATTTATAATTTTCCCTTATTATTAACTAACCAATCACTTTTGGATGACTCTTTTCTCCAAGCTTCAAATAGGGTATTGATGTTAGGCAAAAAACTAATACTGCTTATTTCATTGCAACCACCCTTAACATCCTTTTCTTTATTTCATTCTTCTTTTATGTCATTCATTCAGTTTTCCAACCCAGTTTAACATCTAGTTTCTGGAAACACCATTCTACTACAATAGTTCTTTGTAAGTTGGACAGTAATGTAATAATTATTAAATGTAATGAACTTTTTCCCATCTTGTTTTTTAATAATTCTTCATTTTTGACATGGTTAAGCAGCACTTCCTACCCCTCATTCCAAGATATGCCAGTCATTTCCAAATGAATATGTTCAAAATGGGATTATTTTCCCTTCCAAATACCAACCTATTTCCTAAATTTCATATTTTTGAGGAAACCATGATTTTGCTAATCATCCAAACTCCTTCATCTCACATACCTAATCAGTTGCCATGTCTTGTTAATTCCAGCTGCACACGTTCTCTCATATTCATTGTATTCTTTTCACTCATATGTTTATAGTATCTAATAAGGTGCCTCATCATTTATCTCCTGGTCTGTTGAAAAGACTCCTTAAATGATCTCTTTATTTCATTTCTTTCCCTAATATAATCCATTCTGCCCACATACCTGACAAAATAATCTTCCTAGAACACAGGTTTTAACATGTTTCTTTCCAGATTAAAAATTAAAGAAAAAATCAGTGACTCCTTATTGTTGTAAAAATAATAAAGTCTTCACTTATTTATAGTGATAATGTATTTTATGTCTAGCTCTCATTCATACCTTTCTGGGTTTCTTATTATCATTTCTTTTTGCAAGCTCAACACTAACTATACATTGACTTTAAATTTTTCTTCAAACTCAATACTTCTTTAGCAGAAGACTGCTCTATGTTCTTTGTATTTATTCTTTATCTCCAGCTTTCAAAAACATTTTCCACCTTCAAGGTTCAGGTAAGGTACCAATTGCTCCATAAGAACTTTCCTCATCTTACTAATTGTTATTCTTTCTGTCCCTAAAAATTATTGTGTATTGTACTTATTTGTGTTGTTTTTCTATATACCCAGTAAAACATAAGCCAGTTTGAGGGCAAAGACTAGTTTCTGTCTTTGTACTTCTGACACAGCATCTAATAAATGCATAATAAATGTTTATGATATTCAAATGAATTGAATCTAAACAAAATACAATAAGTGATAATGAGATATTACAATAAAATGTCATGGAGGAAAAAGCCACATCTGATTTTCAAGTATTTTCCAAGAGAATTAGGATCTCATCTAACAAGCATATCACCAATATGGAAGATTCATCTTTGGCAATTTGTACTCAAATTAGCTGGAGAACAATATCACTATTGACTAACAAGATACTGTTACTTACTGTAAAGCTTGTCAGAATAGATATAATCTAATCCACAACTGACAGAATGAATCATGACCCCACAAGTCTGTCACTTCTCTGATTTTTTTCACACCCAAATAAATATAATTAAATACATTCTGCCAATGTTTGCCCAGCTATATTTAAAAACACGTGTCTCTTCTATATTCTGCCTCCATACTTTTTCATTCTGTGTTTTGCTTATTCATGTCTGTCCAAAAACCTGGCTGAGTAGAGAGAATGCTTCACCTAGTCTCAGGAAGACGTGAATTAAAATCTGGAATCAAATACTTACTAGTTGGGCAAGTCACTTAACCTCTATTTTTCCACATCTCCTCAACTGTAAAATGGGGATAATAAGAGTAGCTTCTTCACAATATTGTAGTGATAATCAAATGAGATAACATTTGTAAAGGATTTTGCATAGTTCAAGTTGGATAGTATATAGTTTATAAAGTTTCATTCTCTTCCCATCCCCTAATAAAGCTTCTATAAAAGAACTTCTAATACCCTATAGAATTTTCCCACTGGAACCTCGGACAGTTAGATAGAGCATGGGTAGAGCTTGGGCCTGAAGTTAGGAAGACCTGAATTCAAATATGACTTCAGACATTTCCTAAATGTATAATCTTGGACAACTATCTGCCATGTTATTTCACCATTTTTATTCCATTCTTCTATGAGTGTACCCTAGCTTTCCCTTTGCTCTCCTACTCTAGCTCTTAGATCAGAAATCAAATCAGTACTACCACATGTAAATCAAGTATGGATGATTCTAATAATCATTTCTCTGACTCATTATTTTAATGGTAATGGTAATTTGAAGATCTTGCCTGCCCCTTGAAAGGCTTAAGTAAATTTGAGGACCTTCCCTGATTTGAAAAATGTACTTTATCCTGTAATAGGCTGAATGTGGTCACACTGTGATGTGTCAGGGGGCTTGTTTATCAAGAATGCCCACACCTTGTTACTTTGTAATTGGACAGTGGGTCACGAGGGTTGTGATGTTTTCTGACCCTGGAGTAGACTATATATGCCCTGATGTGAGGTTTTGCTTCGGGGCTCTCTCATGGGAAATGTTTTGATTTGGAGAGATGAGACTCTAGACCACTGTTGAGTCCCCCAAGCTTTGAAACCCCAGATGTTGGTGCTTCCTCTGGTAACTAATACTGTATGTTTGTAATGTTCAGAGAGCTAGAAGCCCTGTCTATTGGCCTCCTGTATTGTGTTGTTTTGTGTCTGTATTTTTCATCCATTTGTAACTTCTGTTTGTATTCTCTAAAGTTCAAGATGCTGACTTTTTCCGCTGAACTAGGTAAATGATATATGTTTGATTAAAGTAAAATTGCTAATCCCTTTTTGAGTTGATTTCCTTTAGAAAATCAGATCAAAGAACCTTTACTAGCAGCCATCCTGGGTATGCTAGGGTTCTTGCTGCTACAGTTATCCAATACCCTGTCCTTTGTTCAACATTTTAAAATTTATGTTGTCTTCATATATTGGAATGTTTTATTTACTTATATTTTTATCCCCCAGTGCTTAGCACAATGACTACAATATATTAAATGCTTAATACATAGCTCATTCACTAGCTAGCTAAATAAATTCTTTTAATGTCTGGTGATTATCAGCAATCCATTAATAGCTACTTCTAAAAAGTTTACCATCTTAAGAACGTTAGCTATTACTAAAATTCTTAGGAAGAGAGAGATTGTTAGATCACATTTGGAAATTATGCAGTATTTTCAGTTATCTCAAACTAACTACAATCCTGAATAACCATTTCTGTTAAATATTTTTTATTGATTCTATGAGATTATGTGTTATGGACCACTACAAACTTTGAAAAACTGAAATTATAAATCAGGCAAAAAGAAATTTATAAAATGCATAATGGAAAGAAATAGTAATTACCAAGTTGAAAATAAAAAGCTTTATAAAGGATTCCAGTGAGATAATATCAGATTTGAAAGAGAAATGCACCCATTTTGTAGCAAGGAGAAATATCATATATGCAATAGGATTGCTAATCAAAAGATGTTAAGAGACTAGGAAAGTTTCCATGGGTTTGAGGTTTTGTCTACATCACTTGTAAGTTTAATACATGACTCACAATTTTTCTCCTTTCTCCAACTCCCAGTCTCATAGTAGGAGACTTCCACATACATAATGGCTCTCTTTCAAACATCTCTTCACCTGTTCACATCACATGACCTACTGCTCCATGCCACCTCAGTTATAAACAAAGAAAATCATATCCTTTTTCTTGCCAACATACACACATACAAATGCAGCATCTCTATTTTTTAAAAAATTCCAAAATCCCCTTATCTGACCATAATCTTTACACTCTCTACCTCTCCTTCTGCCTACCTCTACCAAGCCCTACTCTTTGTCCATACAATGACCTCTAATCTCTCAAACACTGTTTTCTGTAGGTCATCTCCTCTGCACTAACGCCTGTCTCCTCTTTTCCCCAGCTTGATTCATTTTGAATTCAGCTCTACTTTATAAACTTCCCTTGAGTCCCTATCTCCCTTATCATATAACCAAATATGCACTTTCAAGCCTCAACTTTGGATATCTCCCACAATCCTCCAATTTCACACATGCAACTGAATGTAGTTGCAGACAAGATCCATTACAAATATATGATACACAAGTTTAATTGGACCTATGGCTAAGCAATCCTTCTACATTTACCTTATCAACTTACTATCTCATTATCCAGAGACTCCAAAAACTTTTCATCCCTCTTCAAGTCTTTCATGGATCACCTTTCTCTCACCTTGTCAGCTGAGAACCTTGCCTCACCTTTTACAGAAAAAAAAAAGAAAGAAAGAAAGCCATCCACTATTCACATAATTCAGATGTCTTTGGCAAGTATTTCTATCTTTACCCTCATCTCACCTTAAGAGGTGATCTTATTACTTACTAAGACCCACTGCTCTGTCTGCAGAAGCAATCCCATTCTAGCCCAACGTTCTGAAAAATTTCCTTCTTTTGTAACACCTACTCTGTCATTCATCTTCAATCTGTTTCTGCTTGCTCCTTGCCTACTGCCTACAATCATGCCAAAATTCACTAAATCCCTATTGCCTTAAGAATCAAATACAATATCTACTCTGCTTGGCATTCAAAATCCTTGATAACATACCCCAATTTCCACCTTTTTTTTGCTTTTTGTACATCTTATTGTCCCCTATTTACTCTGATCCAGTGAGACTGGTCTCCTTGCTATTCCTAGAACAGCACATTCTCTCTCTCAACTCCAGGCTTTTTTTAAATGGCTTTTATCTATGTCCAGAGCTCTCTCCCTCCTCACTTACACCTATCGGCCTCTCTGGCTTCTTTCAAGTCCCTGCTAAAATCTCATCTCCTACGTGCAGCCTTTCCTAATTTCTTTTAATTCTAGTGTTTTCTGCTTTTAAGTATTTTCTATTTTTTTTTGTATATAGCTTGTTTGTACTTCTCTGCTTATTGTCTCCCCTGTTAGATTGTGGGCCCACTGAGGACAGGGCCTGACTTTTCCATCTTTTTATATCCTCAGTATTTGGCATAGTGCCTGGAATGTAGCAGGTGCTTAAGAAATGTTTATCAATGACTGACAAACACATTGATTGAAGAATTTCTCATGAGAGTTCTCCATTTGATTCAATTATGTATGAGTTAAGTTATTGGCTTAAACCTCTAAAACAGAAAATTTCTTTGCTTTTTTCACAACATTTCTTGTTAAATAAAGAGTCCATTCCCCAGCAATTTGTGATTTCATCAAACATTAGCATGCCATACATTTGTTTCTCAATCTTCCTTATCTAATTTACTTATTGATTTACTTTCTGAATGCCAGTTTAAAAGTATTGCTTTGTAATGTAGTCTGATATTTAATACCAAGACATATTCTTCCCAGTTTTTATTATTTCCTTTAATATTCTTGGTCTCTTATTCTTCCACAGAGATTTCATCATATTTTTTTTGAAAGTTTGTAAAGAACCATAGTGGTAAGTTCGGTGATAAATCTGTAGAATGCCTTAAGTAGGATCATCATCGTTATTATATCAGTATGGGTCAGCCATAACAAAGAAAAATAGCTTTCCAATTATTTAGATCTTTATTTTTGTGATTTTTTTTTTCATTTGTATCTCTATATATCCTATAGGTGTTTTTTAGGTTAACTCCCAATGTATCTCTCACTAGGTTAATGAATGTTGTTATTTTAAATAGAGTTTTTATTATCCTGTCTCCCAACTGTTTTTGTTTTCTGTTAATAATATACAGAATTGTTGACAGTTTTGGTGATATTTTTTGCATTTTGTCATTCAGCTCTTATTTGTCTCATTTTTATTTCAATCATTTTGGAGTGTCAGCATGACCTTGGAGTCAAAAAGACGTGGATAATTGTAATTATCTTTATGCATGTTATTATAGTTTTAAGGAAGATTTTTCAGGGCTGTCTTTTATAGGATTTCCCATATTTTTTTCTTGAATAGCCCTTAGGCAAGAAAGGACACTAAAAGAGTCTTGTCTTCTCTATACAACATATAAACACTCAGTTATCACCATAGGTGTGGTAGACCCAGTTCTCACCTTCTTGGGAGAAGTAAGTATTAAATTTTTAGTGTGAATATTTTTACTTCAGAAATAACAATCATTACAAATTGGAGCTAGATTTATTTTTTGTTGAACTTCTATAACTAAAGATGTGACAGCAATTTAAATTAAACTTAAAACTGTGTATACATTTTTGTTGTTACGTATTTCTTGGCATACCCTTATGTTGCTTTATAAGCATTGTTTGAGCTCAGCAGAAGTAAAGTAGAACACTCAGGGAATGAGGTCATAAAGGTCATCACCATATTGGTAGCCTGGTGACTCTCTAGGCTATGGACCACTGCTGCTTCTGCTGCTTCTGCAGCTGCTGCTGCTGCTCCTGCTACTATTACTACTACTACTACTACTTACTACAACTATGACTATGACAACTACTACTACTACTACTACTACTACTACTACTACCTTTATCACCTGGTATTTATATGGCACTTTAACATTTGTAAAATACATTGCAGCCATTATCTCATTTGAGCCTGAAAACACCCCTGGTTCTTCCCAAGAATTTTCATGCTATTTGGGCTTCTTTGCCTTTACTGTTTAGCTTTGCTACTTTTGAAATTCAAAAGCCCTTACAGTGTTTGATGTCTGTAAAGAAATGATTGAAAGTCTATATTTGGTGTGGCCTGGCCCAACGGTCTTGCGTAGTTGCAGTTCCCTTCTGAGCTACTCACGAGTTTGGGGTGGGGAGGAGGGTCCCGGAGGAGGGAGGAGGCTTGGCAGTCCTGGTGGCGCCCCTGCCTTGTGGGTGCTCTGTGGAGAGGGGTGGTGGGGGAGAGCTGCTGCCTCCTCCTCTTCCGTTGTTGGTGCGGCTAAAGCCACAGAGTTTGAGAGTAGATTTCAGAATCCCCTGGAATTGTAACGATGAAGCAGAGTTCGAATGTGCCGGCTTCCCTCGGTAAGCTCTGGACACTGGTGGAGGAGGCCCACACCAACGAGTTCATCGCCTGGAGCCAGAATGGCCAGAGCTTCCTGGTGTTGGATGAACAGAGGTTTGCAAATGAAATTCTTCCCAAGTACTTCAAGCACAACAACATGGCAAGCTTTGTGAGACAGCTAAATATATATGGCTTCCATAAAGTAGTTCATGTTGACTCTGGTACTGCAAAGCAAGAACAAGGTGGCCCACATGAATTTTAGCATCCCTACTTCAAACAGGGCCAAGATGACTTGTTGGAGAACAATAAAAGAAAGATTTCTTCTTCAAAACCAGAAGAAACCAAAATTTGCCAGGAAGACTTATCTAAAATCATAAATAATGCTCAAAAAGTTCAGATCAAACAAGAAAACATTGAGTCCAGACTTTTCAGTATAAAGGATCAGAAACTAATACGAATAATGAAGTTCAGCCAACTTCAGAAGATGAAAAAACTTCTAAACCTAAATCAGATAAACAGCTCTTCCAGTGCATAGCTTTTCCTCTCCTTGCATTTCTTGATGGGAGCCCGTCCTCCACTGTTGAAAATCTTCAGACAAACCCATAGAGGTTGATGAACTTCTGGATAGTAGTCTGGACCAAGAACCAACCCAAAGTAAGCTTGTTTGACTGGAATCACTGACTGAAGCCAAAGTTAGTGAAGCCACACTGTTCTATTTATGTGAACTTGCCCCTGCACCATTGGACAGTGATATGCCACTCTTAGATAATTGAATCCCCAAGAAGGTAGACTAAATGTATATATTCATCAAAATGATGAACTATTTATTTAAAGTATCATTTGGCACTTGTTTGTTTTGTAAATGACTTTGTTTTGTGTATTCAGATACCGTGGTATCTAAAGCACCTTACTTGTCCCCACTCCAAGTTTAACCACACACTGATCAGTCTTGCAAAGCTTTCAAATGTTACTCAGCTGTGTAGTTCTATAAGATTTCCTGAATACTATTGGCAGATCCTTAATTTGGATGCAAATTGCCATTCTTTCCCCAATTGCAGTGGAATTTGTTAATTTCTGTTTTCCTGTATATGCCCATTACCCTGACCTAATTAAACCTTCATTTGTTCAAAAAAAAAGCTATCTATCTCATTTTCCCTATATACTAATTCAATTGTTTATTTGTTTTCCAGTCATATCCAAGTCTTCATGACTACATTTGGGGTTTTCTTGGCAAAGATACTGGAGTGGTTTGCACTGTCTTTTTCCAGCCCTTTTTTGAAATGAGGAACATAGGCAAATAGGGTTAAGTAACTTGCCCAAAGTCACATAGCTAGTAAGTGTCTGAGGCCAGATTTGAACTCACAAAGACAAGTCTTCCTGACTCTAGGCCTGGCACTTGTAAAGCCAAGCATGAGCAGCTGTAAACAGCTTCAAGGTTCTGATTACATAGTATAGTGAACTCTCTATTTATTCAACAGTAGATTAAGGCAAAACATTCACAGAAATCAAAGTGCAACATTCACAAGGTTATGACATAACAACATATCACTAAAATGGCCACATATTTTTCACCAAAATATACTCATTTAGTAACTCAATCATTTAGTAAGTCCTTAATTCAATCATCCTTAATAGACACAAAGTACAAAGGTCAAAGTTCTCCACAAAGATCACATTGTCTTAATCTCTTCAATAAAAAGGTCTTCTCTCCTCTTAATTGGAGATATTAGTTCCCAATCATTCTCAATTCAATCATCCTGAAGAGTACAGGATACAGAGTACAAAGTCCTCCCACTGCTAGGTTACATTAAATCATGATCTTCTTGGTTTGCATTAGGTACCCAAGAAGAAGTCTTTTCCCGTGGACTTGAGGCTGGCTCTCAGTTTCCATGGTTCTTCTTCCATGGTCCCAGCTCCTATCTGAATTCATCCAACTTTCACTTGGTTCAAAAGGCTGGCAGCTCCCAACTCCTTGTTCAGTTCCTGTGCCATGTTGAAGCTCACAGTGTCTAACCCATCTCAAGGACTTCACAGTTTCTGTTCCTGGGAAGGCAAAGCTTAGAAAAGCCACATTACCATTCATGCACATTGCTGGCCCATTATCAATTCACTTTCTCCCTGTGAAATCAACATAGACCCAACACCAAGGTCTGAGAAATCAACACAAATCATGGTATAGTCCCAGGACCTCTGGAAACATCAGTAAGACTGTCCTTCAGGATTTCTGTAAACATACAACAAGAAAATCCTCTTTCATGGCTTCTGAAGCAGCAGTAAGGTCCCAGGGCTTCTGTAACAACAGCAATGTACTCTATCAGCAGACAAATCTGACAATGTAACATCAGAACAGTCAGACAGAGTACCAGCACCACAGCCATGCTTCCTCTCAATTCTCCTCTCTTTTCATGTCTCTGTTCTTCTCAATTTTCTTCTCATTTCTTCTCAGTTCAGTTCTCAGTTCTCTGTTCTGCCACCACAAGTACTATTTTCCATTCTATTCTCAATTCATAGCAGTTCTCAGAAGTTCTCAGGATCCTAGCAATTCTCTTTCTCTCAGAAATTCTGGCTCTGTAGCTTGGGCTTTTCCTTATATATGGTATTAGCTGCTCTCTGTTCTCCCCTTCCTATTATATCAGCAATTTCTTCCCACTCTGGGGTTCACAAATTCGGGATCTTAATACTTGATACAATCATGAACTGAAACAGGGTACTAAGTACCTGTTTGATTGACAGTACAAGGGGCAGGGAAGATCTTCAAATCCCCATTACCATTACAGCACTCCTTCCACTCTACCACTTAGCTACCACATATAGGAATATGACTATATTACTGAAATATCCTATCCTATGTTGCAATAAATTTTTGTTTTTTAATGTTGTATTATGACCATTGATTTCATTTTTATTATTGTTTATGAAACTTGACCAAATCAAATGAATATCCATTAATATAAAATTGCTTCCTCCTGCCTGATTTTTTTTTCAAAGAAAAAAATTGGTGAGATGTATAATAAAATACTTAGATAATATACTTTTCTGGGAATCACAAATACCATCATTCAATTACAACAAATTGAGAAGTTTGGAATATTGTGGGTAAGTTCACTTACCTTTACAGTATAATGTGTTGTGCACATTGCCAGAGCTAGCACAGTGTTTGGGAGATTCAAGGAAAATGTAGGAAAGAAGAGGTAGTAGAATCTATTACCTGTTAAATAGACTGATTGTCAACCTAATGGTCTACAGAGTCATTGTGCTGACCTCATTGTTTTATGCCTGTGAAATCTGAACAGTATACCAGTGGTTTGCAAGGAAACTGAATCACTTCCATTTGAATTGTTTTAGAAAGATTCTGAAGACCACCTGGCTGGATACAGCACCAGTCACTGAGCTTACCTCTTAAACTAAACTGTCAAGCTTTCAAATTCTACTGCATAGAGCAGAACTTTAATGGGCTGTCCATATTGTTCGAATGCCAAACGTATGCTTGCCTAAAAGACTATTTTATGAAGAACTCACACAAGGCAAGTACTCACATGGTGGTCAGAAGAAGTAATAAAAGGAAGCTTTCAAGGTCTCTCTGAAGAATTTCATTGTGTGACATGGGAGATGCTGGCACAGGACTGTCCAGCATGGTGTGCCTTCATCAAAGAAAGTACTGTGTTCTATGAACAAAGCAGAATGATGCAGCTAAAAAGAAAGATGAGACATACAAATTTAGATGACACAAATGTTCAGATGAACTATTTCTGCCCGACCTGTGGTAGAGCATTCTGAGGTCCTATTGGTCTGATCAGCCACAGTTGGGTGCATTATAAATTAACTCTAACATACTGATGTCCTTTTGGACCTCTTTGAGAATAAAGGACAAAACAAACATATCCCTTGTTGAAGAATTTGCTACTTAGTCATTGCCATGAAAGGAATATGATTTTCATCTCTTCTAGTTTTTGAGGGGATATTACATTTAAAATTCAGGTCCTATATTAATTTTGAATATATTAATGAATATGCATAAAGTATTGGTTTAAGTCTCATTTCTTCTTGACTGCAAATTTTACTAGCATTCCTAATAAAATAGAGAATTATTTTCTTGGTATTTATTTTTTCAGATTTATATAATACGGAATTATTGAGTTCAGTTTTCTTTTTGATTCTTTTTATAATCTCTTGCACTAATCTTTGTTGTTGTTTTTTTATGTAACAATAATAGTTGTTCTTTTTTATTGTTACTACGTATTTTGGATTCTAGAAATGTTATAGTTCCCATATTTCCTACAAATTCCTACATTTTAAATTATTTTTACTTAATATTCTAGATCAGTGGTTCTCAACCTGTGGGTTATGTTCAATTTAAATACATCCTGCATGTCAGATATTTACATGACAATTCATAACAGAAGCAAAATTACAGTTATGAAGTAGCAACGAAAATAAGCTGTATTAAAGGGTGGTGGCATTAGGAAGGTTGAGTAGCACTGTTCTAGATGTACTCTACCATGACACTATCTCATTTATGATTTCACCAGCTCTCATGGGCTCCATTATTAGTTTTCACATATTATTCCCAGATTTATAAACCAATCCAATGCTTATCTTTCTCCTGACCTCCAGTCTCCCATAACCAACTGCTCTTTGGATATTTCCAAGTGGTCATCCTTTATACATCTCAAAACCAATGTGTACAAAAATAACCCATTATGTTTTCCCTTAAAGATAACACATTATCATATTCCCCTAAACCCTCACCTCTTAAAAACTTCCCTATTATTATTGAAGGAACCCTCTAAGTGACTCAACTTCACAACATTGGTATAATAATAATTCCTCTCCCCACATGTCTAACTTGTTGCCAAATCTTGTCTTTTCTAGCTTTCCATTTCTCAAATGTTTCTTCTCTCCACTGTTACAGCAGTCATCCTTCTGTAGTTCCTCATCACTTCTCACTACACCTATTTTGATACTCTTCGGATTGGTCTCTGCTTTATGAATTTCCCCAGTTCTATTCTATCCTCTACTTAGTTGCTAAAGATATTTTCCTAAATTACAGGTCTGAATATGTCACTGCTCACCCACCTGGTTAAGTGCATCCACACCTCTCTCTCTCTCTTTCTCTCTCTCTCTCTCTCTCTCTCTCTCTCTCTCACACACACACACACACACAAACACACACACACACGCACATACACACACACACATGCGTGGGCACACCCACACCCACACCCACACCCATACCCCCCCCCCCCCACACCTCTAATGGTTTCCTATTACCTACAAGAGGTCAGCTATGTGTCACAGTGGATAGAACACCAGGCCAGGAGTACTTACTTATCCCTGTGAGTTCAAATCCAACCTCAGACACTTAATAGTTCTGTCACCCTGTTTGCCTCAGCTCTTCATCTGTAAAATGAACCAGCAAAGGAAATGGCAAACCATTCCAGTATCTTTGTCAAGAAAACCCCAAAATGGTGTCATAAAGAGTCAGACAACAGAAAAGCAATTAAAATTTGAAATTTTATCTTGGAGGTAATATTTTTCAGTCATATCTTCACAAAGAGTCAGACCCTAGTTTTCTATCTATTCTGCCAACTAACTACCCCAAATATGAAATACTTGGAGATTTTCTCACAGTATCTACCATCACATTATTCCATGAGTTTTTATGGATTGTCTCTCTTGTCCCACTGTTTCCCTCCTTACCTCTGACTCCTAGCTCCCTTTAAGAATCAGCTCAAATATCTCCTTCTTCAGGAGACCAGGTCCTCTAATCTTAATAGTAAAGCTTTATACTCGGAGATTACTTTCCATTTTCTATTTATATATCTTTTATGTACATTTGTGGTCATTCAGGTGGCTTACTGGATAGAGTGCCAAGACTGAAGTAAGGAAGACCTGAGTTCAAATCTGATCTCAGGCATTTACTAGCTACATGACCATGAATAAATCACTTTTTGTCTCAGTTTCATCATCTGTAAAAGAAACTAGAAAAGGAAAAGTCAAATCACTCCAATATCTTTGCCAAGAAAACCCCACATAGGGTCAAAATAGTTGGATGGAACTGAAAGGACCAAACAACAACAACAATAACAGAAACAAACAAAAAAAATGTGTATTTATATATCTTTGCCCCCCCTCCCCCGATAGAATACAAGCTCTTTTTGTACAGGGATCATAATTTATTTTGTTTTTATTGTATCCAAAGTACAAACAGAGTTGTGTACAACTATAATATACTGCACAATTTTAGGCATATATAATATTTTTAAAATGTTGATTGACTAAATATCTTATTCCTCCAAATTGTCTAGAGCCATAGTTTGATAAGAATAAAACTAAGTTTGTAATATATATGTATATATATTATGTATATGTGTGTGTGTGTGTGTGTGTGT
>CM053581.1:59881274-59897494 GCA_028627135.1 Pseudochirops cupreus | reverse complement strand
TATCTTAATGCCATGCATGAGCAACTTCCCAAAAGAATGCTACTGTGAACAGCTTTTAAGGTTCTGATTACACAGTGTAGTGAACACTCCATTTATTCCATTACAAATCAAGGCAGACATTCACAGCAAATCACAATATAATATTCACAATATTACATCTTATCACAGAAAATCACAATATAGTGTTCACAACAGTTTAACATTAGAATGGCCATGTAGTTTTCACTACAGTGGCCACAGTATTTAGAACAAGAAAAAAAGAATAATCATCTGGTTTCCCTAAGTGGGAAACTCTCCTTACTTAATCATTCAGTCAATTCACAATACAATAATCAATATTTAATCATTCAATCAATTCACAATACAATAATTAATCTTCCACTCATAGGGCAATTATAGATGAACTTAATCAGTCTGTTATCTAGCAATCAGTCACTAAATACAATTATTAGAAAAATACACAAACCCTCCACCCAATTTCATCATGCATCCAAGAGGAGGCCTTTTCAACATCTTGACTTGGGGTGATTTCTCAGATTTCCTGGATCCCTTCCTGTGGTCCAAGCTCCTACTTGAATCCACCAAACAGTCACCTGGCTTCAGAAGCAGAGAGCTCCCAGGTCCTTGTCCAGTCCTCCAGGCAGTTCCTGGTACATACTGAAGTTCACAGGGTCCAGCACATCTCAAAACCTTCACAACTTCTGTTGCCAGGAACTCAAGGATCAACCAAGCCACAAACAAACAAAGTCTTATCCTGGTCACACTTCTTCAATCCTCCAGCAGTTCAGCTGGCCCCAAGACCCAGAAGAAATCTCTGCCTTACAGGCAGTCTTTTCAGCCTTCCAGGAAGCCTTCCAGGCAGGCTTCCAGGCCACCTCTTTGGCAGCAACTTCAACCTTCACCAGATTCTGGTATGATAGAAAACTCCTACTCACTTCTCAGTCCCGCAAGCCCAGTTCCCAGATGCTGGGACAATCCTACTTCCTCCACCAGGAGCCACCTGGAGGAAAATTCCTAACTCTGATTCTCTGTCTCTGGAATTCTTCTTATATACACACACTGGCCTCCTGTCTCAGCCAACCCCCTCCTGCCAGATCAGCAACAGGAGACAGAGTTTATGCCCTCTGTTCACACAGGAGACAGAGTTCATGCCTTCTGCTTCTTTCACACAGGAGACAGAGTTCACACGCTCTGCCTCTGTCAAGAGGTACTTAAGGGTGGCTAGGTGGCACAGTGAGTAGAGCACCAACCCTGGAGTCAGGAGGACCTCAGTTCAAATCCGGCCTCAGACACTTAACACGTACTAGCCGTGTGACTTTGGGCAAGTCACTTAACCCCAACTGCCCTCCAAAAGAAAAAGAAAGAAAAAAAAAAGAAGAGGTACTTAGCCCTAAGTTACCAAGGACTAAGTATCTGCTAAATTGATTACTGTTATGGATATTGAAAAAAGCATGCTAGAATTTTCCTGTATGTCCTTCTAGACCAAGGGTGCTTTCCATTGTGTGTTCCTTTACAACTTACTCTATTTTCTTGTTTTGAGATTTAATTATCTAAAACCTTTATTTTTTATTTGGATAGTTTCAGTATTCAATATCAATTAATCAACTAACAGACCAATATTTATTAAGTGTCTATTTAATGGAATTTAAGGGCCACTTAATGACAGGGAGTCCCTGGGGGGAATGGAGTTGAAAAAAGCAACACTGGCCACTTACTACTAAAGATTTGTGCATGTCATGACCTTCTCATCACCAACACTGTCTTCTTTTTACTTAAATGAAATAAAACTTCATGGATGAATCCTCACAGTAAACATTAGCATTATAGCAAACTATGTTATAGTAAACTATGGAGAAGGGATGGAAGAGATGTGAAAATGACAAAGGCAATATGTGTCGAGGAGTACTGGACTGATCATATTGTTATGCTCTCCAAGCTAAGGATTCACATTTAACAAAAGAGATGGCCTCATGTCAAGACCACCAGAAGACTTTAATGTCAATAGATTAGAGGACTTTTCTGAGCAAGAACAAATATCTAATTTGGAGGGAGTCACAGCACACAGTTGGCAACAGTGGAACAGAAAAAGAGTGAGCAGCTTTTTGAGATTTATTGTACAGTACCACATTTATTCACTTGCGTCAGAATACTTGCAAACATCAAGACTGATTTGATGAAAATGAAGGAAATTTAGAAGCTTCTAAACAAACAGGGTTTATCAATAGGATAGTTCACCCATCTCTAAGAAGATAATGTTGAACTCCATTTAAAGCAAAGTGCAAATGAAGCTTAGAGATGCAGAGTTCTTGCCTCAATAAAAAGGTAGATAAAACTCAGTTTTACCCAGATAGTAACAAACCAAAGCACTTTTATGATGCCCAGAAGACTATTTATAGGCCAAAGACCTATGATGTATCTCAATTACTCAGTGCTGATAGAGCCAAGTTGATTAGTGATAAGAACACAATCCAACAAAGATAGGCTGAATACTTCCATAGTGTTGTCATCAGACCAACATCAATCAATGAAGCCACTGACCATATACCTCAGGATGAAGTCAATCCCTCTCTAGCCAAACTTCCAACGGAAGAAGTATTCAGTGTCATTAGGCTCCTCTCCTATGACAAAATACCTGGTACTGATTTTGTTCCAGGTGAGATTTAGAAGGCAGGGGTCCACTGCTCATACAAAATTTGACTGAAATTTCTGGGTTATATGACAAGAGGAGGCTATCCTCCAGGAGCTCAAGGATGCTTCCATTGTCCATCTGTATAAAGGTAAAGTTAAATAGATTGCCCTGTCACAATCACAGGCTAGGTCTCTTTCCTAGTTATTGCTGTCAAGATTCTTTTCAGAGGCCTCCTTAATATGCTAATCCTTCACCTGGGAGATGGTCATCTACCTAAGAGACAATGTGGCTTCATAAAGGGCTGAGGAATGGTTGCTATGGTGTTTGCTGCCCAGCAACTCCAGAATAAATTCCAGGAGCAGAACAGATATCTGTAAACAATGATCATCCATTTGACCAAAGCCTTAGATAATGTCTGTCATGTGGGCTTGTGGAAAATTATGAAAAAAATTTGGTTGCCCAGAGAAATTCATTGGTATTGTACATCATTTTCATGCCAGCATGCATGCACAGATTCTAGATGATGGACAGTCCTCTTGAACTTTCCCAGTCACCAATGGAGTGAAAGAATGCTGTGTACTTTCACCCATGCCTTTTAACATGATGTTCTCAGCAATATTGTCTGATGACTTCAGTGAGGATGAAAAAAGCATCAAGTGTGGCTACCATAATTATAGTAAATTATTTAACTTGAGAAGACTACAGTCCTAGACTAAAGTGGATGGGAGTTTGCAGATAGTTTTTGGTTCTCAGATGATTCTGCTTCCAATGAAGCCTCTGAGGCTAAGATACAACAGAGTGTGGATTGATTATCTGATGCTTGTGTTAATTTTGGCTTAACAATTAGCACCAATAAAATATAGATGCTCCACCAGTCAGCACTGCCCCATTAATACATGTAACCATTGGTTACAGCAAATGGAGAAATATTAAATGCTGTGGATAAGTTCACTTACTCTGGTACTTTCCAGGGTTGTACACACATGTGAGGATGTTGACACACTTATTTCCAGAACTATCTCAGTGCTTGGGAGACTCAGAAGGAAAGTGTGGGAGAGAAGAGTTTTAGACTACAGAGCCATTTGCTGACTTCATTGTTGTATGCCTGTGAAACCTGGACAGTATACCAGTTGTGTGCCAGGAAACTGAATTGCTTCCATTTGAATTGTCTTAGAAAGATTCTGAATGTCACCTGACAGGTTAAGGTAGTGCACACTGAGGTACTTTCTCAAACTAAACTGCCAAGCATTCAAACTCTATTGCAGAGAGCACAACTTCAGTGGATTGGTCACAGTATCCAAATGCTAAATGTGTGTTTGCCTAAAAGACTATTTTACAGAGAACACATATAAGGCAAACACTTACTTAGAGGTCAGAAGTGATACAAAGACAGTCTCAAGGTCTCTCTGAAGAACTTTTTAATAAAATATGAGAGATGGGAGATGTGGGCACAGGACTTCTCAACATGGCAAGCTTCAAGGCACTGTGTACTATGAGCAAAGCAAAGCTACAGTAGCTCAAAATAAATATGAGATGTGAAAATTTAGAGACATTTCCACTCCAAATGTTAATATGAACTATTTGTACTCAATCTGTGTAGTCTGATCAACCACATTCAGACACACTATACCTTGTCTCTAACATAGTGATGTCATTTTGGTGTTCTTTGAGAATAAAACACAACCACCACCAACCACCAAGTGCCAGACACCATGTTAAGCACTGGAGATACAAAAAAAGGCAAAAGACAGTTCCTGCCCTCAAGGAACTCATAATCTAATAGGGGAAATAAAAAACAAAAAGATATTGACAAGAAGTATGAAGGATAAATAATAATAAGTAATTAACAGAGGGTAGGCAGTAGTATCAATAACAGTTAAGAAAGTCTTTCTATATGAAATGATTCATTTGTTGAGATTTGAAAGAAGTTAAGGGCACGGAGGGGGCACAATGGGTAAAGCAACAGACCGGAATTTATGAAGACCTGAATTCAAATCCAACCTCAGACACTAACTGTATGACACTTGGTAAATCACTTAATAATTTTTACCTCAGTTTCCTCATTTATGAAATGAGCTGAAGAAAGAAATGGCAAAGCAATCCAGTTACCTTCTCAAGAAAAATCTCAAATGGGGTAACAAAGAGTCATACCTGACTGAGAAATTAATGCACAGAGGCAGATCAAGTCCATTGATAGAGATAGGAAGGGAAAGCATTTCAGACATATATGATAGAGAAAATTTCCAGAGCAAATTGATGACCATTCTTATTCATGAAACAACAAGGAGGCCTGCATTGCTGTACCTAAGAGTACATGGTGGGGAGTAAGGTGTAAGAAGAACAGAAAGGTCTGATGGGGCTACTAGGTTTGAATGCCTTTAAATGTAAATCAGAGGATTACTTTGTGAATATACTCCGCTATTTCTTTTATATTCTGAATTTTATTTATATGGAGCAGTCTTTAATACATTATGATCTTGATGAATTTTTGGTTTTGTTGCTGTTTTACAATATTAATTTTCATTTCTTTATTTGATTATTGCCTATTATTTTTAAACACATTTTATTCATATCTCATTCCTACATCTCCTCAGTTTCCCCTTCTTTCACTTTACCTTCTCTCTCCCAGAACTGTCTAAGTTAATACATGCATATAACTATTACATGTGATATCATAATATAATATATAAATATGTGCGATGTTGTTGTATGTATAGGTATACATGTATACTTATATAATGTAGAATATATGATGTAATAGATTATTTGATATCACTTTAATTATATAAATTAAGCTACATGGTATATTATAATATATAATTATTCATGTATATATTTTACTTTCAGAGAGCTCTATTGGAGTAAGGAGGTAGAAAACTACAAGAGGAAATTGAGGTCATACAGAAACAAAAGAAAGAAAAATATTTTTTAAATCATGCACACACATATATGAAATTAAAAAGTACGAATGAAAAAGTAAGTAAAGCTGGTCATATAATGAAAAATGCTGATAATATATTCAGTGTTTTCTATCTATGAACCTGTCTTTGCAAAAGGGTGATTTTTTTCTATTCTTTTGTGTTATTTCGGCTAAATAGTTATTATTTTTGTAACTCTTTTTGAAGAAAAAAACCTTTTAGGTATGGATTTGAAAAAAATAAATTCCTCTAATTTTAAAGTCTCTCAATTTGCTGTTGCTTTTTTAAAATTTTTGATCTGTTAGCTTTCAAATTTTAATCACATTTTCAGTTGACTAATACTTCTTTAAAAACAATCAGTTACTCTTTGCATTTGCTGTCACTTTTTCTCTGATAATTGTTTTACCTATATACCAGAAATTTTAATATGCTACCACATAATTATCATTGTCTTCTGTATAATTATTAATGTTTTTGGATTTGTTTTTTTACCTAGTTGCTATTTAGATTTTTATTATTAAGCATCTATTTAAATATATCTTTTGTTTGTGCTCCATTAATTTAATTACAATTTTTATCCTGTAGTAGAATTTAAATGATGCTTGACATTTTTTGTGTTTTTATGTTTATTTGCAAATTCCCTTCAAAGTCAGTTTCTTTCTTTCTCAATGCAGATTAAAGCATACCCTTTAAATGATTTTTTTATATTTCATTATTTGTCTGTTTTCTTTCACAGCATGACTAATATGGAAATATGTTTTGTATGGCTGCACATTTATAACCTATATCAAATTGTTTGCCTTCTTGGGAGAGAGAGAAAGAATTAAAACTCAAAAATTTTTTAAAAATGTAAAAAATGTTTTACATATAATTGAAAATTTTTTTTTCAAGGAAAGTCGTTGGTCTTCTCTTTTTCTGGCTATAGATTTCTAAGTGTATTCACATCCCTCAACAAGCCTTAATTATATTGATGAGATCAAGTATAATTTGCTGTGAAATTAAAGAGTATTTGATTTCACTTAAAAAGTAGGTACTAAAATACATAAAAGTCAGCGGATTCAGATTTCTTTTTTTTTTTTAATTTTTAAATTGATTTGTTTATTTACTTTTAGTTTACAAGATTCAGTTCCGGAGTCCCTTGAGTTTCAAATTTTCTCCTCCACCTCTCACCCCGCCCCCCCCATGGTGGCATGCAGTCAAGTATAGCATCTGGAAATATTTTCACGTTGGATATTAGTCTGGTTGTATAGAAGGGTTGTAATTAATGGAGTGAATAATGGGAAAAAGGAACAAAACCAAACGGAAAAGAGCAATAGCACATAGGTTGCTTCAGGCTCCATTTAAACTCTGTTCTTTCTAGATCTTTCTCTGAATGTAGGTAACTCCTTCGATCCTGAAACTTGTAGAGTTGTCTTATAGCTGTGCATTGCTGAGAAGAGTCTGGTTTATCAAGGTTTGTCGTCACACATACAATGTGTCTGTGACTGTGTACACATTTCTCCTGGTTCTGCTCTTCTCACTTAGCACCAGTTTATATAAGCCTTTACAGGTAAATATGAAGTCCATCTCATCCCCTTTTCTTATAGGACAATAGTATTCCATTCCATTCATATACCACGACTTGCTTAGCCATTCCCCAATTGATGGGCATCCCCTTAAATTCCAGTTTTTTGCCACCACAAAGAGAGCTGCAATAAATATTTTTGTACATGTGGCTCTTACTCCCACTTCTGTGATCTCTTTGGGATACAACCCCAGAAGTGGTGCTACTGGGTCAAAGGGTACGCAATTATTTATAGCCCTTTGGGCATAGTTCCAGATTGCTCTCCAGAATGGTTGTATCAGTTCACAGCTCCACCAACAATGCATTAGTGTTCCAATTTTTCCACATCCTCTCCAGCATTTGTCATTTTCCTGTTTTGTCATCTTAGCCAATCTGGCTGGTGAGATGTGGTACTTCAGAATTGTTTTGATTTGCATTTCTGTAATCAATAGGGATTTAGAGCATTTTTTCATATGCTTATAGATACCTTTAATTTCTACCTCTGAGAATTGTCTGTTCATATCCTTTGACCATTTATCAGTTGGGAAAGACTTGTATTCTTATAGATTTTACATAATTCCTTGTATATTTTAGAAATGAGGACTTTATCAGAGACATTGGTTGTAAAAATTCTTTCCCAGTTTTCCACTTCCCTCTTAATCTTGGTTACATTGGCTTTGTTTGTACAGAAACTTTTCAAATTAATGTGATCAAGATTATCCATTTTACATTTTATAATGCTCTTTAACTCTTCTTTGGTCATAAAGTCTTCCTACTTCATAAATCTGACAGGTAGGCTATTCCTTCCTTCCCCAGATTATTTACAGTATCAGCCTTTATACCTAGATCATGTACCCATTTGGACTTGATTTTGGTGTACGGCATTTGATAATGGTCTATGCCCAGTTTCTGCCATACCATGTTCCAGTTTTCTCAGCAGTTTTTGTCAAATAGTGAGTTCTTATCCCCAAAACTGGGGTCTTTGGGCTTATCACACAGTATATTACTATAATTGTTGACTACTGAATCATTTGTACCCAAACCGTTCCATTGATCCACTACTCTGTTCTTCAGCCAGTACCAAGTAGTTTTGATGACTGCTGCTTTATAATAGAGAATAAAATCTGGTATGGGTAGGCCACCTTTCCTGGCATTTTTTTTCATTAATTGCCTTGATATTCTGGACCTTTTGTTCTTCCAAATGAATTTTGTCACTATTTTTTCTAGCTCAGTAAAGTAATTTTTGGGTAGATTGATTGGTATGGCACTAAATATGTAATTTAATTTAGGTAAAATTGACATTTTTATTATATTAGTTCGACCCAGCCACGAGCAATTGTTGTTTTTCTAATGAGTTAGATCTGATTTTATTTGTGTGAAAAGTGTTTTGTAGTTGTGTTCATATAGGTACTGTGTTTGATTTGACAGGTAGATTCCCAAATACTTTATAATGTCTACAGTAACTTTAAATGGGGTTTCTCTTTCTATCTCTTGCTGTTGGACTTCATTGGAAGTATATAGGAATGCTGAGGATTTATGTGGGTTTGTTTTATATCCTGCAACTTTGCTAAATTTATTTATTGTCTCAATAAGTTTTGTACTTGATTCTCTAGGGTTCTCCAAAATATATCATCATATCATCTGCAACAAGTGATAGCTTAGTCCCTTCTTTGCCTAATCTGATTCCTTTGATTTCTTTTTCTTCTCTAATTGCTACTGCTAACATTTCTAGTACCAGAATGAATAAGACGGGTGGTAGTGGACATCCTTGTTTCACCCCAATCTTATTGGAAAAAAAAATATGCCATACACATAGCAGAACATGAGAGAATTCAAAATACGTATCAGTAAATTTTCATTTCAAGAAAACCTATGTGAGGGATAATTTGCAGTGAAGTTTCCCCATTCTGAAAAATCAAATCTAGAGTGGCTTCAGCATCCCCTAGGCCTAAGCTTACAGGTCACCTGACCTTACAGGAATCTGGGATTTTGAGCAATGGAGACTATCCCCAGTGCCACCTTAGCACAAGATATGTCAAATAAGGATAAAACTGCTTTCCTGGCCTGTATGGAAAGGAGGGGTTAGGTGGCCCCTAGAAACTCTCTTGGGCAAGGTCATCAGCCCCAGGAAAGGGGCAATGAGAAATTTAAAATCTGTAAAGGGAAAATTAATAATTATACAAAGACTTTGTAAGATTTCTGGTCATTTTATCAATTGTGTGTAGATTTTGTAATATTCGAACTATTTTTAAAGAAAGGAAATACTTTTAGAAAGGATGTTTTGCAGAAGACATCTTGCTGTTTTAATCTAAATTTGTGGTTATTGCATGGTATAAGCAAACAAAACCCTCCTGTCTCCAGATGGTTGATATCAGTTTTTAAGGGTTTAAGTAAGTTGAGAAGGAGTTTGAGAAAGTATCTAGGAAGGCAGAAAGATTTGTAACTTGATTTTATAATTCAATCAAATTTTAGATGAACTTGTCTAAAAGACACTAGTCAATATTAATTTGCTATTTAAGAATTTTGGGGACTGCAAAAGTTACTATTATTCTTAAGCTTGATTACAAGAATAGCTGTCTTTAAGGCCAATAATGGAATGGCAGGAACTGCAGCTGAAAACTGCTAATGGTGGATGTTTGTGCCTGGGAAGAGTTGTGAAGATGACCTTGGACACTGCCTAGGTGAGATCCTCTCTGACTCTATTTCCTAACTGTGTGTTTCTTTGTGAAAAGGAACCCCCCCCCCCCCACCTATTTATGCCTAAGCCCTGCTTTTGGCACCTAGTGGCCATCTGATTGCTACCAGAGATGGCTCATGCCTGGAATCAAACAGGGCTAAGGAAATTTTTCCTCCTGGCAAGATTGATGACATTATCCCTCTTTTTCTTTTATAGCAAATTCTTTTAGAACTAATATTTGGGGCAAAATAATAAATAAATAAATAAATGTAGAGATGACATCCTTAAATAGGAGGAAATGATTAGTAATGAGGGAAAAGTATAATGCAATAGATGTCTAAGTAAATAGGATAGTAAAGTTTGGGGAGAGCAGCAGGATCAGATTTAGATGATTCCTCTAGAATAGCGGTTCTCAATCTGTGGGTTGTGACTCCTTTGGGAGTCGAATGACTCTTTCACAGAGGTCACTTAAGATCATTGGGAAACACATATTTCCAGTGATCTTAAGAACCTAAACACTGCTCCTCTATCCATCTCCAGGAGGGTCCACCCACATGCAGATACACTCACATATGAGTAGTGAAGGGTTGTTGCATTAGGAAGGTTGAGAACCACTGCTCTAGAACTATATACAGATGAAAAAGATTGGCTTCCAGAAATTGTCTGTTATGAGAATTTAAACTTTGAACATGTTTGGGAATAAGGACAAAGGTTTGGATTTTACCACAAGGACTCTATGAGATAGTGGTAAGAGTGAAAGTAATATTTCTTTAAACATCTGTCTGGTAACTTTTAAAGGGCAGATGAAATAATTTTTTTTAAATATCTTTGCAAAATGTGGAACTAATTTTAAGTTATTGTACCAACCTATATTAAGTCAGAATTATTTGGTAACCTCTACATTGGAACTGGAGAAGCCAAATTTATTTTTTGAATTGTGTAAGGACATGAGACATTTGGGATAAAAAAAGGTGTTGTTTAAATGAAATATGTCACTGGGATACACGGAATTGAATGTTAATGGACATTGATAATAATTAATCTGTTAATTGGTATGGTTTGTGTGTGAGTTTTCTTGGTTACCTTGGTGACATGTAATCACCTTTCTAAAAGCTAGTATACTGTAAGCCGACTAAGAAATTTAATCTGTATCTGACTTAATGTAAGCATGTAACTTTGTAAAATTGTAAGAAAGCCTTATTGTATTCCCTGAGCCTAGCCCTGTGTGGCTAAGAAAAATTGAACTATTTAATTGTACTGTTTGGACCTAGTCTTGCATGGCTGGGAAACTGGACCTTTATATGTACCCTTGATGTCAAATCATATGTTTCTGAGAACCCTGTTAGATCTGGCTGGCTGCGCCAGCTTGTGTATATGAACTATAGGCATCTGAAGACTACCCTTCCTCTGAGCCAAGGGATCTGAAGAAGACGACATCAGATGCCGACAGCTTTCCCAAGAGTCTGGACCTGACTTTTATCAGGACTGTGCCTTTCCTGGAGACCCCATCTTGGGAATATGAGCAATTTCATGAGAAGTTTTCAGAGTAAAAGAAAAAGAAAAAAACGGAGGACTGTATGGGATGAGTGAAAACTTCTCAGTTTGGGATTGTTAACTTTCCCTGCCCCCCTGCATTGCTGCTGTCAATCACTTTTATCTTCCTTCGTCTGTTTTCCTGCCTTGGTGGGACCCTTCCAGCCCCCTTTTCTTGCTGTCCCAGTTGGGGAAGAGCTTGGTGAAGTATGCCTCTTCACCAATGAGAGAGGAGACAGTTGAGAAGGGGGCTTGGCTAAGTTAAGTTATAAATTCTTGCACTATCTTTTGTAACATGCCTCTTCTCCATGATGAATCCTGGGGAAGACTGCCTTCTTCTCACAGGGAAGAGAATAAGCTCCTGCTCTTATCCTAAGAAATCTCTGTGCTTATTTTATTTTTTTACTAAATTAAGGATGAAGGGTATTTTTCATCCAAAACAACTCTCATTGGTAGGGAGGCTGCCCCTCAACCTAAGAGTGGGAATCTGTCTCTGAGAAAAAGGACCCAGAAACATGTGTGTTCAGTGCAAGGCCAGGAAAGCAGTTTTATCCTTATTTGGCATATCTTGTGCTAAGGTGGCACTGGGGATAGTCTCCATTGCTCAAAATCCCAGATTCCTGTAAGGTCAGGTGACCTGTAAGCTTAGGCCTAGGGGATGCTGAAGCCACTCTAGATTTGATTTTTCAGAATGGGGAAACTTCACTGCAAATTATCCCTCACATAGGTTTTCTTGAAATGAAAATTTATTGATACGTATTTTGAATTCTCTCATGTTCTGCTATGTGTATGCCATATTTTTTTTCTTTCTAACTTTGTATTTAAGTTCCAGTGTTTAAGTTTATGATGTTTTTGTTTCTTTTCTCTATTTTCTATTCGTATTTTGGCATTTGAGTCTAAAATAACATTTTTGGAAAAAAAAATAAGTGAAGTAGGGGAAAGATTGGGAAAAGATATGAGAGTGATGTAAGAAATCCTGAACAAAAAACAGTTAACAACTTGGTAAAGGAGATAGAAATGATTCTAAAGAAAATAATACCTTAAAAGAATAATATAACATATGGTAAAAGAGGCCCAAAAATCCACTGAAGAGAAGAGAGCCTTAAAAAGTAGAATTGATGGGGCAGCTAGGTGGTTCAGTAAATAAAGCAGTGGCCCTGGAGTCAGGAGGACCTGAGTTCAAATCTGATCTCAGACAATTAACACAAAAACTAGCCATGTGACCTTGGGCAAGTCACTTAACCCCAATTGCCCTACCTTCCCCCCCTCCAAAATCAAAAAAGAAAAAAAACAGTAGAATTGGCCAAATGGGGGGAAAAAGATATTAAAAAGCTAAATGCAGAAAATAATTATTTAAAAATTAGAATTGGGCAAGTAAAGGCTGATGACCCCATGGGACATCAAGAAACAACTTTAAAAAACCTAAAAGAATGAAGAAAATAAGAAAAAAAATGTGAAATATCTTATTGCAAAAAAGAAAAGCAACTTACTTAGATAATGTATCAAAGAGAGAGAATTTGGGAATTATTTTAATATTGGAAAACTGTGATCAAAAACAAAATAGAATAGACATCATATTTGAAGAAATTGTTAAAGAAAACTGTGCTCATATCCTAGCATCAAAGAGTCAAATGGAAATCAGAAGAATCTAATATCACCCTCTGAAAGATATCTCAAAATGAAAACTCCCACAAATATTATAACCAAGTTCTAGAGATCCCAGGTCAAGGAGAAAATACTGCTAGCAGCTAAAAAGAAACAATTTAAATATAATGGAACCATTGTCAAAATTACACAAGATTTAGCAGCTTCCATGTTAAATGGGTGGAAGACTTGGAATATGATATTCTGGAAGGCAAAGATCTAGGATTACAGTGAAGAATCAATGCCAGCATAACTGAGTATAATCCTTCAGGGGGAAAAATGGATATTTAATGAAAATAGAACTTTCAGACATTCTAGATGAAAAGACCCGGATTGAAAAGGAAATTTGACTTTTAAATATAAGACTCAAGAGAAGCATAAAAAGGTAAAAAGGAAAGAGAAATCATAAGGGCTTAAGTATGGTTAACAATTTACTTTCCTATATGAGAAGATTATACATGTAATTGCTAATATAAAAAAAATTAAGAGTAAAAAAGAGGAATGTCCTAGGAGAGGGGGGAAGGGAGATGTAGAATGGGGTAAATTTTCTCACAGAAAAGAGACTGGAAAGAGCTTTTACAGTAAAAGAGAAAATGGGAGGTAGAGTGACTGACAAGTCTTGAATCTTATTCTCATCACAGCTGGCTCAAAAAGGGAAGAACATATAAACACATTCAGTTGGTTAAATAAATCTAACTTACGTTACAGGGCAGGGGAGGGAAAACAGAGCAGGAGGACTGATAGAAGGACAGCAGATTGGGGAAAGTGGTAGTCAGAAGCAAAACACTTTTGGGGAGGGACATGGTGAAAAGAGAAAGAGAAAGGTAATCAGAAGCAAAAAAGTAGAAAGAAAAGAAATAAATAGTAATTATAACTGAATGTGAATTGAATGAACTCACCCCCGAAATGGAAGCAGCACAGTAGATTACATGATTTAGACATAAAGGGCTATACAATGAGCAAATTAGGGAAGCAGGGAATAATTTGTCAGCTCTATGGAGGAGAGAAAAAATCATAACCAAACAAGGGATAGAAAATATTACAACACATAACATGGATAATTTTGATTATACCAAGTTGAAAAGTTTGAACAAATAAACCAATACAGCCAAGATTAGAGTTAAAGCAGAAAGTTGGGGAAAAAATTAATGGCATTTTTTCCCCCTGAGAATGGCTTGATTTTTTCAATATAGAGAACTGGGTAAAATTCATAAGAATTCAAACTATTCTCTAATTGATAAATGGTCAAAGGATATGAATAGGCAGTTTTCAGGTAAAGAAATTAAAGTTATTTTAGTCAAATGAAAAAATTTTCTAATTCACCATGGATTGAAGAAATTCAAATTTTAAAAACTGAGGTACCACCTCACACCTATTAGATTGTCCAAAATGGCAGAAAAGGAAAATGACCAATGTTGGAGTGGATCCAGAAAAATTGGAGTACTAATGCACTGGTACATTTGTGAATTGAGCCAATCATTCTGGAGAGCAATTTGGAATCATGCTCAAAGGTCTATAAAACTGTACATACCCTATGATCCAGCATACCCTATAATTCCTAGGGCTGTATCCCAGAGATATTTTTTAGAAAATGGAAAATTACCAATATGCATAAACTATAGCAGCTCTTTTCATGTTAGCTAAGAATTGGAAATTGAGGAGATGTCCATCATTTGGGGAATGGCTGAACAAATTATGGCATAGGATTGTGATTGAATACTATTGTATTTCTATAAGAAATGACGAGCAGGATACTTATAAAAAAAAACCTGTAAAGACTTAGATGAACTGATACAAAGTGAAATGAGCAGAACCACGAGAACATTGTACACACTAATCATATTATATGATAATCAATTGTGAATGACTTAGGTAATCTCAATAATACAATGATCTAAGACAATTCTGAAGTATTTATGAAGATCAATGCTATTCACCTCCAGAGAGGGGGGGAAATTGATGGAATGTAAATACACAAAGGAAATATTTTTTTTAATTAACTTTTTTTTCATTCTTTTTTGGTCTGTGTTTTATTTCACAGTATGACTAATGCTGAAATGTTTTTTGGCAAGACTGAATATTTGTAATACGATTTTACTTGCTTTCTCAATGAGGGAGCAGGGGAAGGAGACTGGAATGAATTTGGAACTGAAATTTAAAAAGAATTTTTTTTGTTGTTTTTTTTTTTTAGCTTTTTGGAGGGGGAAGACAGAACAACTGGGGTTAAGTGACTTGCCCAAGGACACACAGCTAGTAAGTTTTAAGTGTCTCAGGCCAGATTTCAATTCAGGTCCACCTGACTCCAGGGCAGGTGCTGTATTCACTGCTCCTCCTAGCCACCCCAAGAATGCATTTTTTTACATTTAATAGGAAAAAAATTAAAAAGACAAACTCCTTGGTGGTACAGTGTGATAATAAACTCACCTTTGTCATTTTATCCCCAGAATGTAGCATCATCAGTAGGTACCTAATAAATACTAAATACTTAACAAATGCTTGTTGTTTTAAAATGGATACTATTGGTAGCAGTCGAAGTTTCCTAGTAAAGTCACAAAGTTATGAGTTATGCGATCTCAGGAACCATTTGGAATAACTAGACCCTGAAAAACAATCCTCTTCATCTCCCTAAATGATCATCTAGTCTTTGCTTGAAAACCTCTAATAAGGGAGGACCCAATATCTTCTGAGACAATACATTATTCTTTTAACTACACATATTTATAAAATTTTTCTCAATAGTAAAACTATTATTTTTAACTAGCAGAATTAATTTACTATTTCTTTTTTTCTTTTTGGAGTGAGGTGGGCAGGGCAATTGAAGTTAAATGATTTGCCCAAGGTCACACAGTTAGTAAGTGTGCAAGTGTCTGAGGCTGGATTTGAAGTCAGTCCTCCCTACTCCAGGGCCGGTGCTCTTTTCACTGGGCCACCTAACCACACAGAGAATGTACTACTTCTTAAAGAAACAGTTCAGATACTTAATTAACACTAACTTCTTTCCCCTAAATGACCTTGTGAAATGGATTGAACACTGGCCTAAAAGCAAGAAGACCTAAGTTCAAATATGGCCTCATTTAGACACTTATTTTCTTTCTTTCTTTCTTTCTTTTTTATTTATTTATTTATTTGGTTTTTTTTATTAAATTTTTTTTGAGTTACATATTTTCTCCCCGTCTTTCCCTGCCCACCACCCCAACACAGCCATCCCAGTGTTTCCCCCCTCCCCCAGTCTATTCTCTCCTATGTCACTTTTTGGTAGGGCAGAATGGATCTCCC
>CM053581.1:59853459-59880774 GCA_028627135.1 Pseudochirops cupreus | reverse complement strand
TCCAGAAGGGAAAGCTCTGTCCCAAGTCGCTGGGGTCCTCCCAGCTGCCATAGCTCTTAGAAAGAGGCTGGGAACTCTTCCTATTTACTGACTGGATAGCGAGGACTCCAAGACCGAGGCCCAAGAGGGCGATCCGGATCCAGGCCGCTCAACACCAGTGCCCTGACCTAAGAACAGTCGCTCAGTCCCCCTGCTGCCTGCAGGCCGCGGGCGGGAAGCTGCAACGCCGAAGTTGGTGCAAAACCTCTGCCTTGTGCTTTTCTGCTCTGGAGGCCTTCTGGCAGGACTGCTTATCTCCCCCTTTCACAAATCCCACTCACAGCTGCTGCTAATCTGCTCACCTGAGAGGCTCCTCAGCTCCTCCCGTTCAGCCGCCCCCGGGGCACAGCTACGGCTTCAGGCCAGGCTGGTTTCGGTTTGCAGTGCTGATATGGTTCCTCGTAGCCGAGCTGACTTTAGTGGGAAGTATATTTGTATGCGTTTTGGAGTTCTAGGATTGGTTTAGAGTCCTATTTTATGGGTATTTTGGGGTGGCTATGTGAGAGCTGTGATATGTTGCTGCTGCTACACTGCCATCTTAGCTCTGCCCTAGACACTTATTTTCTGTGTCACTTTGGGTAAGTCATGCCACCTCTTTCTGCCTCAGTTTCCTTACCTGTAAATGGGGATAATAACACCAACCTCATAGAGTTGACGTGAGGATTGAATGAGATTACATTTGTAAAGTGCTTAGCAGAGTTCATGGAATAGAGCATGTTTAACAAATGCTTTTGCCTTCCCCTCATCCCCCAACAAGGCTTTTTCCTCCCAAATTCCTTCAAAACATCTTTATATGTCTTTAACTCTCCTTTTCGCAATCTTATGGACAATCTCCATCTAATCAGTGCCCTTCCCAAAAATATCATATCTAGAATTAAATATCAAATCCCTTATGTGATCGGACCTTGGCTGAGTGTGGTGGGATAATGATCACCCTAGCCCTAGGTATTAGGCATATTAAAAAAAAATGTCTAAAACAGCATTTGTTGGTTTCGCTGCCATTGTACTGATGACTCATATTGAGCTTTCAGTTCATTAAATTCATTGGATTCTCCCCCACCCCACGCCAGGATAACAGCTGTCTAGCAATACTTGTCCTGTATTGTACCCAAGAAGTGGATCTTTTTTTTTTTTAGAAACAAACATAATTTATTTTATACAATTAACAAAAAACAGCTCGGCTGCATATTACTTCTTTTCCTGAATGGACATCTGGGCAACAGCCTTCTGTGCTTCATCTGCAACATCAGGGGAAGCTGGTGGATACCATCTGATGATACATTCAACCAGTTCTTTTGCTCTAATTCTAAAGTGGTTGCATCCAAAAACTTGCACCTTTGCTCTTTGGGGCTTTTCACCATTTTCCTCTTGATTGAACAGATCTGTTTTAATCTGAGCTCCTGAGATCATCTCCGTGGCTCTAATCCTTGATCCTTTCATCCCTAGGAGATCCCCTACAAAAGCCAAGCCTCTAATCTTTTTTTTTTAACTCATTGGTAAGAGACTTTATTCATTACTATTACATTTCAATGTTTACAATTCAGCCTACATTCTGCCCTGTCAAATTTTTTTTTGGATCTTTACTCTCTCATCTAAAATATTAGACTATTTGCCTGACAGAAGAATAGCATTAATGTTACTGAAGTAAGAGTTGGTGTTCACATTTCAGAAGAAAGCAGAAAGGAAAAGATAGGAATTTGGCATGTTACCGTAAGAATTTCAATACTAATTTTGTGATCTTATAAATAATTGAAAGTTCTCTAAAACATATGTTAAATTTGCATAGTCTTAAGTGCCTTAAAAGCTGTAAAAAAAATTTTTGGTATTTAAATTTTATCTCCTTTGGAAAAACTCACTGAAAGTAACTGGACAAATGAAAATACCGATCATTGAAAATGGACATAACTGCCCATAAAAGGAGTGGTTGTGAGGGCATTAAAGTAATACAACTGCACATATTAAGCTCCAGAGCAGTGGAAAAAAACAATCTTAAGTTGTGAGCAGAAGTGTATTTGGGAATAAGAAAAACTCGAAAAAAAAAACAAAAGAAAATAATCTAGTCATATCAGAATAAAAAATTTAGTTGGTATCAAATCCCTTTTTATATTTTTCTATTCTGACTCTGTTGTTAACATAAAAATACTGATAAAAATGCTTTGCTTTCAAAAGGAATCCTTTATATATAACATATTTAGGGGAGTCTTGAAATGAATTTATTTAGGAGCTCCACAATGAGGAAACTTTTACCAAAGTCTTTTTAAAAAATCTGCTATCCCGTAAAATTAGAAGGTACTATTCTTGAAGAAAAATTCAATCTGAACTATACATTGTTATCAGTGTTGATGTTCACAGCACTAAGAATTTTAATCTTCTAGCATAAATGTGTACTCTTCTTACTCAACCAACTTTCATGTTATAGACAATAAATCTTAGCAATACTTAACAGTAATGCTCGTGTCTCTGTGTGTGTGTGTGTGTGTGTGTGTGTGTGTGTATTTGTGGGTGTGTTTATATATTCTTCTTACGGTATTTATATACTTCTGTCCTAATACACTGCAGATTTCAGGCTGCAATTTATTTTAATGAAATATTATTTAATCCAAATTTCTCATAGATCAGGAAAATGAAGCAATGAGAGGATGAAAAGCAATGCTATGTGAAGGATAGATTACTGAATTTAGTCAAGAAACCTAGATTCAAGTCCTACTTTAGCAAATTACTAACTGGTCTCTGGGAAATGCGTTCGGGAAGGAAACGGCAAATCTCTCCAATTTCTTTTCCAAGAAAACATTAAATGGGGTCACAGAGTCAGACATGACTGAAATGACTAACCAAAAAAACCCCAAATAAATTCCAATTACAAAAATGAGAAATCAGAAAAAGATTGTCATCTGTATCAGTGAAATGACAGCCTTCATTTATAATCTTATATATTCAAACCAACATACATTCTTCAGAGAACAAACAAGTGTGTATATAAACATAAAAATATAGTTATTCATTTTTCATGCTGTTTTGCCCATTAATTTTAGTTATTTTCCTTTATAAAAACTCAAGGACTAATTCTAAGGGTAACTAGAATTATAGGTTTTATGTATTATTGATTAACAGTGAAATCTCTTTCTAGTTAGATTGGCTATTCATTTAATTATTGTACTTCACAACTTCTGTGAAGATTGATTCCTTAGTTTGCTTGCCCTAAGGTATAACATCCATGTATTCTAAACCCATGTCTTTTACTCCAGAGAAATGATAGCCTCTTAGCCATATTATTCAGTCACTAGAAAATTGGGTGTGTATATGGGGTGGGGTGGTGATAGACTTGGACTCAGAAATTACAACATATGCAAATAATTATGAATATTTCCGTGGCAGAAAGATATAGCACTTTCCCCAAGTGAACACTATAGGAGAGTACGTAAGCTACAATTTTTGCAACAATCCCTCACTGATTAAATATGGATAAGTTCAAAAAGTGGTGCCATCTAAAAGGAGCTACATGAGTTGAAGGGTTTTAACCTCAATTCCAGTACCTCTTTCAGCTTTGCATTTGAACAGTGGATAGAATGGTGCTTTTTTCCCCTTCTGAAGCTTTGGTGATTTAGAAAAGGAAGATACATCTCATTATTTAAAAGAAGTGTGTTGTTCAAGTGGAGATTGGATGAGTACTTCTTAGTGGGAAATCCAAACTACTAGTGAATAGTTGTAAAAGATTGCTGCCCTTAGAATTCTCATTCTGCTCTTAAGATACTATGATTCTATGGTAGTAGAATGAAAATGATTGTAAGGATCTCAGAGGAAGGTGTCATTGTGCCATGGCTTGAATATGCTTGAAAGACCTGTCTCTTTATGCAAAATGCAATCATCTTTTATATCTAGTTACCTGAAAGAGATGGAGGAAGAAGGAAAGACAATGGAGTGGTTCTCTAGACATTATAGAATCAAGAATTGAAGTAAGAACACTTTCAGGAACTGTCTTTCCAAGGTCTTTAAACTCTCAAAATGTATTGACACTTCATTTAATAGTAGTAAGATAACAGCTAAGAGTAAAATTTTCTTTTACTGGGCACAAGCTACTCTGGAGACAAGGAGAATCAAAAGAGTGAGAAATGTCAAGACAATGGAAGAAAAGTCTAAGTTCTATCATTCTAATTCATGTCTATTAGTTTCCAAAATTCTCTGGATTTAGTGTTGGCTTATCCTTGAATAGGATCATATTGATAGAATCATTATACACATAGTCTACAATGAAAATAAAGAATGGTATCAGTTAGTTAAAAAAAACTTATTGCAAAAAGTTATTTTCTTGAATTTGAAATTATTTTTATAGCTGCTGTTACTTTATTTAATTAGCTGGTAAACATAACATATCTAGGAAAAATATGGTACATATTATTTTGTTTTTTGTATGTATGTACCTATAGAAAGAGGTAGTCAACTCTTAACAAAATAAATGAATGAATGAATGAACAAACAAATAAAAGTGTGGTTTGAATTTGAATGAATCAGACAGATTACCTTCCATTCTTTTCTGAAAGATTGACATTCAGGATGATTAACACAGACATAACGTATTTGATTTTAGCAAGAAGTTAAAAAAAAACCAACTCTCCCATGATGCTTTGTAGACAAGTTAGTTTTATCCAGAACTGACTAAATGCCTGCCTGAGCCCAAACAGGAATGGTTAATGGATTATTGTTAACATAAAAGTAGTTGTCCACCAGAATATCCAAATAATTTTTCCAGAATCATGTCATATTCAATATTTTTATCAAGGACTTGAATAAAAGTACAATGGGCATACTTATCAAATTTTCAGAAAATATGAATCTGGAAGCACTAACAAAAATTATATATAATGTTATAGAATAAGTATGCAAAAAAGATAACCCTTGTTTAAAACAATGGATCAATGACATTTAATAATAATTATAAATATGAAAACCTACACTCAGGCTAAAAAAAACATTCATGAGTATAGGATGGGAAGAGAATAGCTAGATGATAGTTTGTGTTTAAAAATACCTGAGAGCAGCTCACTTTATTATCACATATAAAAGATCTTCCAAAAGTCTCAGTGTTCTCCATGCTCATTTCTAATTCCAGACTTCCTGTTTGCTTCCTGACTAAAACCCCAGTTACTTCTTCAAGCATTTTCTGATCCTTCTTAATGCTAGTTCCTTGTCTCTGTTGATTATTTCCACTTTCTTCTGTATACAACTTTTCTATACGTAGTGGTCTTTATGCTGTTTGCCCTATTAGACTGTGACTTCCTTGACAGCAGGGACTGTACTTTAATTTTCTTTGTATCCTCAGTGATTAGCAAACTGCCTGGCTCATTGTAGCACTGAAGAAACTTTATTTATTGACTGAATGACCACTTGTCAAAGTATTATTAAGAGGATTTGTTCTTAAGATATAGTTTGGAGTAAAGATACTCAGACGTTCCTTCAAACTTTGAGAATCCATGATGGTATAATTCTGTTAAACATAAAGTGCAGTTTATCTTCTTACGAAAAATCTTAGGCAATGAAGCAAATAAGTATTATCAACCTTCATTTAAAAAAAAAAGGTAGGTTACCTGAGCTATCTTATCTGTGGGAAAATGAGCTTAAGGACTAATACACATACTTGAAGTAAACTATCCTAGAAACCTCTGAGGAAAACGAACTAAAACTATTTAAATACAGAAATTATCCTTGATTGTGTGTCAGCATAAAAATACCTATCTTTCAATCTTTCATCTATTTATATCTATCTATTAATTTATCATCTATGTATCTTTTTATCTGTCTATCTTATCTATATATCTTCTATCTTCTTTATCTGTCTATCTTTTTATATATCTATCTATCTTAAAGAGAAGTATTTGGGACTTTATTAGCTGGGGGAACTCCCAGGGTTCAACAGTGCACATGCCTTACATAATTAATCATTCTGGATATGGCATAAGAGAAACTGGGTTTGAATCTTGGCTCTTCTATACGGTACCAAGGTGAAACCAGAATGTCATTTCACTTCCCCAGTACTCAAATTCCTTTATTTCTAAAATAAAGACACTGAAGTAAGTGGTCCCAAATGTCCCATCAAGCTTTATTTCCATGTTCCTAATGACTTAGAAAATACCTGAGGCACATAGAGGTTAAGTGATTTGTCCAGAGATATTCAGAGAATGTGTCAGAAGCAATATATGACTTCCTGGATACAAGATTAGCACTTCATCACTCTATCCACTATGCCACACTAAATCTATCAACATATACATATACACATATGTACATACACATATAATATACATATATGCATGTATGTACATATCAAAAATTATATAAAGAAGTATACAATGTGCTCTATGTATATAGTATAAAAGATGCATCCATTTATATACTTCTTTCAATGGTGCTTGATTCTAACTATATTTAAAGCATAAATAGAAATTCTTACTTCTTTTTATAAGAATCTTGAAAAAGTAAAATTTCATTTATATTACACTATTTCCTAAATTCTATTTTCTATTTATACCATATACTCCACTTAGCATCAGCTGATTTGAGGCACCCAACTCTCTATTGGAAACACTTACCTTTGTCTATAAATGTATAATTTTCAGCTTGAAATACCATTGGCACCTTCAGGGGATGATGTATTTTCCTGTCCCAATAGCTCCTTATTTTATTTCTTTTGTTAATTAACCAGCAACAAAACCATACAATTTACCATAAGAGACACAAGCCTACGGATGTTGTTTTTAAATCAGGTTTTTTTTTCTTTTTCTTCCTTACTCCAAGCTGAGTGTTCTATCCACTCTGCCACCTAGCTGCCTCAAAAATGAGATGGAAATCATAAGAAAAGCAATGTCTATAAGAAAGGCCATAATTTATGGCTGCATGGAAGATATAATTAGCCAAAGAGAAAATCATGATTCTGTAGTTATGAGTCTCTCCAAATAAATGAAAAGGAAAAATAAACAGATTAAGCATATAAATATTATGAAGTAAGAGAAAATATTTTGAATGAACCAAAAGACAATAAAACAATAAAACAATACAATTTATTACACAAGCAGAAACCATTGATCTCAAAGATAATATTTAAGAGAAGAAATTTAACAATCATACTTTCCCTGAAAGAATAGGACAAAGTAAGACAATCAATCCCCATAATATTAGTAATAATACTAAAAATCTGCTTGAAACTTGTGGATACAATAAACAAAGCACCAATCAAAATACACCACAGATAGGCAAAAACAAAACAAAACAAAACAAAACAAAAAACCAACCACTGTGGCACATAGTTGTTAGAATTAACAGTGTCAATACTGAATATATAGATATAGATATAGATATAGATATAGATATAATTTATATAAAACCAGGCACTTCTTTATGCATAAATGCTGAAGAGAATGGGATGATTAAATTTTAAAAAGGAGCAAAAAGGGCTCAAGATGTAACTCACAATGACAATACTCTATAAAACAGCCTAGTAATCAATGAAAATAAGTGGTTATTCAGTCAAAGAGAGGAGTTTGAAAAATTCCTGCAGATCCATGGCAATGTGGGGAGTGGATGTGAGATTTACTTGGAAACACTTGGAAACCAGGAAACACTAGAAACATCACACTCACAAGAAAGGTTAAAAGAAAAGGTAAATAAATATGGGCAATATTGGGAAACTCAGTGGGACAGCAAAGATGAGTCAGAGAGAGGAAAACCACACCCATGAGAAATTACAAGGATTTATATTATATGAAACAACCATAGAAAGAGCTGATTTGCCAATCTAAGAAGAACAGGTACCTCACAACCTTGCCAAACTAAATTATCTGTCAACTTGAAATTTAGAGTTTAATCTATTTTCTTGAAAGACCTAGATGAAGAGTCAGTCAGTCAATAAATTTTTATCAAACCTACTATGTGCCAGACCCTGTATAAAAGTTAGGAGGACAAAGAAAAGCAAAAGACAGTTCCTGCCCTGCAGGATCTATTAATCTAAAGTGGAAGACAAGATGCAAACAACTGTGTAAAAAACAAGCTGTATGCAGGACAAAGAAGCAATAATCAATATAGAAAGAAACTAGGAAAAAAAATATTACAAAAGACTGCCTGTAGAAATTAGAGTTTTTCCTGGGGCTTGAAGGAAGTGAGGGAAGCCAAGAGGAAGAACATTTGAGGCATGAGGCATAGCCAGAAGATATGCCTACAGCTGAGTGGAAGATCTTTTGGTGGAAAGAGTTAAGAAGGGCCATATCACTGGATTGGAGAGTATATGGGGAGGTGTAAGTATTAGAAGATTAGAAAGGTCCTGGGAGGAGGTCGGGTTGTAGGGGTGGTGGTGGAAGGTGAGGGAAGTGGGAGGTGAGTTTGAGTGAAGGTTATGAAGGTCCTTAAATGCCAAACACAGGATCCTCTATTTGTTCCTGGAGGCAATTGTGAGGTGTTGGAGTTTATCAAGTAAGGTGGTAGTATGGTTGGATTTGTGATTACAAAAATAATATTGGCAACTCAATGGATGATAGACTAGAGTGAGAAGAGAATTGTGGCAGGAAAACAAGCAGGTTATTGCAATATTCCAGGTATGAAGAGATGAGGATCTGCACCAGAGTAGTAGCAGTATCATAGAAGGGATGGTGACATATTAATTTTTTTTTCAAAGTTGAAATTTTCAGGTCTTGCCAACAGATTGGATATGAGGTGCAAGAAATGTTTGTCTTTCATTTTTGAAGAGGATAAATGACATCATCGGGTGATGTTTTGACTTGCACATGAATTTAAGCTAGGCAGTTTCATTAAATCGTTAACGCAGAGTCTCCTTGAATCCTTGAATTCCAGTGGCAAAATGAAAGTCAGGGTTAATAGTAATAGCCCATGATGCTTTGGATGACCTTATCTTTGATATCTGACCAAGCTCAAATTCTTCTCATCCACCAATGCTGCTAGGGGAAGTCTTCACAGGCTTGAGGTAGACATACATCCTAATTTATCTATGGGCTTGAGTTTTGACAGTTACCCTCAGCGTGGTTTACCTGTCTACCCAGAAGATTTTTGCCAGGGTATCTCCACTGTGCATGCTACAGCTTTTTGGAGCCACAGGTGAAATTTGGGTAAAGGTGGACACCAGATGTGGATGAGCAAACTCTCCCCTTAGGTGCTAGTCTTCCCTAAATACCCCATATAGCTCAGGAATAGAGGTAATTCCAAATTGAATATGACGGGTGATAGCATTAGGCCATTTCTAGGGCCCTTCTTAGCACTTTCTAGATCTTCCATTCACCAAAAATTGCCCCCAAGAAAGGATCTAAAAAATTTCATTGGCTAAATTATCATTAACCTCTATGGCAGTGATTCTCAACCTTCCTAATGCTGTGACCCTTTAATACTCATATGTGAGTGTATCTGCATGTGGGCGAACCTGCCTGGAGATGGATAGAGATGTGGTGTCTCAGTTCCTAAGACCATAAGAAATATGTGTGTTTTGTTGGTCTTAGGCAACCCCTGTGTAAGGGTTGTTTGATAATTTAGCCAAGATTTCCCCATGTTCCACAACCACTTTCTACTTTTCCAGCTGGGGAATCAGGGAACCTTTCCTGTATTTTATGGAATGTGACTTGGTCTTTGAATAAATAATATATTTAATGGAATCTCAGATAGAGAGTTAGAAAGCAGTCTCACAAGTCATCTATTCTAGGTCCCTCATTTTACAGATAGTGAAACTGAGACCAAGAGGTGACATGAAGTGTTCAAAGACACAGGCAGCAAACAGCAATAATAATATTCATCTCATCTCTGTGGCACTATACAGATATGAGTTTATTTGGTCCTTACAACAAGCTTATGGCAGTGATGAGGTGCTGGGGTGCCTTTGTTTGTAATATTCAGTTGTAACTTCAGTTTGTAAAAATCTCATTTATATTTGAGTACCTATGTTTGTAATACTGGCTTGTGTAATTAAGTTGTAAAGTCATACTTCCCTCAGCCTAAAACCATTAACTCTACCTCTCCCCTTAGCCAGCACTCTGCCTAGCTTCAATTATCCCTGCTTGGTACAATAACAAGTTATACCTATGAATCCTTCACTAAAGCGTTTTATAAAATAATCCCTTAGTTTACAGAAATATATGGCCCCCTTGTTCTAGTGGCCAGCTGCACCCATGAATCCTTCAATGCACTATCAGCAAACTAACTCCTCTCCATTAGGCACATTCTGGATCCCCAATTAGTCTAGCTTCCCAACATTCATCTTGTCAAACAGGACATTGATGGGTAACAGACTGGACATCTCTCAGTCATCCCTGAGCACTGGCTGACTTAGAGTCATTTTAAGGCAAAAACCGTACCTCCTGGTAGCCCCACCATGGGCTTTCTCCCAGTGAACTATGGGCAATGTGCCTGCGTGGTTGATATAAAAAGTGCATGTCCCTTTAAGCACCGACCACTCCTTAACTCCTCCCTAATCCCACCCTTATCCACCTAGTTAGCATAGTTGATACCTTATTTATGGATTTATCACTTTATAACTGGTACCTCAGACTGCTGCAGACTTGCAGGTATCCTCAGGAACTCCCCTACCCCCACCTGCTGAAAAGTGTAACAATAAACTTTTACAATCTTGACTGCCAAGACTGCTTGAGTCCAGGAATTCTTTTTCAGACTAAAAGAACCCTCCAAGGATTTCTTAGAAATCCCTGCAAACCCTTTCACCCTCATCAGCAGGTGCTATTATTATGCCCATTTTACAAATGGGATAATTGAGGCTCAGAGAGTTAAATTACTTTTCAATTTCATGCACCTCCTTCAGTACTTTTGTGGCTTTCAAACTCAGCTTTTCTGACTCTACCTCCTCCTTAACTAGGCTGCCTCTCAGGCAAAGTTGTGAAGGGAGTATACTCCAAGGATGGGTGAAGGGTGATGACCTGAGAAAATATACAGAAACTTTTTCTACTCTGGTTTGCATATGGAAATAATTAGTTTATTGAGTTGGTGTCAAGTTCTTAAATAAAAAGAAAAGAAAAGAAAATATACCCTCAAAAGGGATATAAATGTACAGAGACAAGAGTTGAAATTCAGGTTTAGCACCAGATGACAGTAGTATTAGGATTAGCTGATGAGGTTCTCACTGAAAGAACCCTCAGAAGTCATTTTGCTGAGCCTATCATTTCACAGGTAAGGAACTGAGACCCTGAGAAGCCATATAGTTTGGCCAATATAAATTAGTAGAACAAGTATTGGGAACCTGGTCTTACCTCTAATTCCTTCTCTCTTTCCATTTTTGTAACATGGAGGTATTAACTAACCCATGGATATTTTTAGCTCAAATGAGAGGCAATGTGCTATAATATATAAAGTGATTCTTATAGGAAGAACCCTGGCTCTGCTTTCAAAGAGCATGGGTTCAATCTCCAGATCAACTTCTTAATCTTAAGATAGTTATTTGAACCTGGATCTCATTTTTCTTATCTTAAAATGAGGATAGTTCTCACAAAGAGAGACAAAACATGTTATAAGTGATGAAGCACTCCAACATAACTCTAAAATAATACAAGTTTAATGATAACTATCCAGCAGTAAATTAATTAATCTGAGCTGCAGTCTTCTCTATAAAATAAGAATATTGCTAAACTCCAAAGACTGTTGAGGAAAAATAGACTGTAATCACTTTTTCAGTGCTAAAGAAATGTCAATTATCACTCCTCCATGGCAGTGAAGCCTGGGCTTGTTCTCTACTGCTGGTATCTCCAAGAACCCAGAGTCACAGTCATACCACTTGCAAAATACACTTGTGTTTTCTGTGAGGTTTAAAAAATAGTTAAGAGCAAAAGATTACACCTAAGTTATGAATCTGGGCAACTAGGAGAATAGTAGTATCCTTGAAAGTAATGAGGGAATTTTTGGGGGCAAAGCTAAGATGGCAGAATGAAAAACAAAACAAAAAAAAACTGAGCTGAATTCTCCCAACATTAACTATCCAAATGACTTTTTTATAGTAATAGCAATACTTTGTAAAAAGTGCCACCAATGAAGATGGCAATTATTAGGAGTTATTTCACCCAATTACATGCCAACAATTCTGACAATCTCAGTGAAAGGAATGAATATTTTCAAAAATAGAAATTGTACAGATTAACAGAAGAAGGCAGAGAATACCAAACATTTAAGGAACATTTAATCCCAATACTATATAAACTACTTTGGAAAATAGACAAAGAAATAATTCAATTAAATTTCTTTTATGATACAAAAGTGATTTTGATGTCTAAACAAGGGAGAGCAAAAGCAGAAAAGAAGATGATAGTCCATTTCCTTTACAAATATTGATGTAAATTTTTAAAAATAAAATACCAGCAAGGAGAGTACAGCAATGTATGGTAAAGACCATACTCTATGACCAGGTGGGATTTATACCAGGAATGCATGGCTGGTTCAATATTAGTAAAACCATTAGCATAATTGATCATATCAATAGTTAGACTGTAACGTTTAAGGAATTTGAAGATCTTCGTTGCCACTTAATAAGCCTATGTAACCTGCTTTGGGCTCTGGCCGAGCTCACAGCCTGAGTCACATGGAGCCCATGGTGGAAGGAGTTTACTGAATGGGTGGAGCAGGAAGAGTAGAACAGGAAGAGAGTGAGGCAGAGCTGAGGAGAATGAAGCAGAGCTGAGGCAGAGCAATGAGCAAGAGTGAGAGAGGGAGGAATTTTGCCTAGGAGAGGTATTTGTGGGGAGGCCTAACAAAGGGAAGGCTTAGGGATGTCTGTGCTCCCTGGATAAGTGATATGTATAAACTTCTTCATTACCATGGTGGAATTGGCTTTCTGGTATCTGAATAAATACTTTGGCTTCATTTTTGAGGAAGAGAGTTTGTTATATTTTGCAATTCAGCCCTGGAAATACATCTACACCTTCATAGTGTCTGGTATGGATATTTCATTGATGATATAAAAACCAACAGAAATCCTATTATTATCTCAATAGATGCACAAAAAGCCTTTGACATTTATAACACCCATTCCTATTAAAAACACTAGAAAACAAATGTATCAATGGAATGAATCTTAACATAATATTTAACATATACCTAAAAGCAAAAACAAGCACTTTCTGTTATGTGAATAGAGTCAAAGCCTTCTCAAAATGATGAGGAGTAAAGAATGTCCATTATAGCCACTATTATTCACTATTGTACTAGAGATGTTAGCTGTAGCAATAAAATAAGAAAAAGAAATTGAAGAAATAAATACAGGCAACAAGGAAACATAATTATCACACGTTGTAGATGCCATGATCACATACTTGGAGAACCCTAGAGAATTAAATAAATAGACTAGTGGAAACAATTAACAACTTCAGCAAAGTTGTAGGATATAAAATAAACCCAAAATCATTAGCATTTTTGTATACTAGGAACAAACCCACGAAGAAGATGTAGAAAGAGAAATTTCATTTATAATAACTGTAGATAATATAAAGTACCTGGGAGTCTATCTTCCAAGAAAAAACCAGGGATTGTAGAAATAAAGTTACAAAACATTTTTCTTTTTACAAAAATACTTACCTAAGAAATTGGAAATATATTAAATGCTTATAAGTAGACCCAGTCAATATTAAAAAAAATAATTCTCGATAAATTATTTATTTAAAATAATATTATACTAATAAAAATACCAAATAATTCTTTTGTAGAGTTGGAAAAAAAACAGTAACAAAATGCATCTAGAGGAACAAGATGTTAAGAATTTGAACAGAATTGATGAAAAAAGGAGTTAGGAAGACAGCATAGGATTTCCACATTTCAAACGATATTACAAAGCAGTAATCATCAAAACAATTTAGTTCTGGCTAATAAATAAGAGTAGTGGATCAGTGAAATTGATTAGGTGCACAGTATACAGTACTAAATGATCATAATGATCTAGTGTTTGATTAATCCAAAGATCCCAAACCTTGGGATAAAAACTCACTATATGACAAAAATTGCTGGAAAAACTGGAAAACGGTTTCACTGAAATTACGCAAAGTTAAATGTCTCACATAGTATACCAAAATAAGGTCAATATGGATAAATATGTTAGAAAAAAAAGACTGATATGGGGGCAGCTAGGTAGCCCCAACTTGAGCACTGAACCTGGAGTCAGGAGGATCTAAATTCAAATCTTGACTCAGACACTTACTAGCCTTGTGACCTTGGGCAAATCACTTAACCTCAATTGCCCTGCCTTCCAAAAATAAATTCAATAAATAAATATTTTTTTAAAGAAGACTGATATCATAAATAAGTTAGAGGAACAAGGAAAATTTACAGTTTATTACCAAAAAGGAGATAGAGAAGATTACAAGAGATGAAAGAGATCATTTCAATTACATGAAATTTAAAAAAAAAAAAAGCATTTGCACAAACAAATTAATGCAGCCAAAATTAGAAGGGTAATAGGAAACTGGGAAATAATTTAGAGCAAATTTCTCTGATAAAGGCCTCATTTCTCAAATATTTAGGGATCTGTAAGTGCAAGCAAGGTGAACTTTTTGTTGTTTTCTCTTTGGAGTTCAGTTTCCCTGGCTCAGCCTAAATTGTAAACATCCAAAGGATTAATCTGCTTTGAACCCTGATAATTGACAGCTGTGCTGAGTCACATAGGTTTTGTGCCTTCTGACTCTGAGTCAATCAGGGGCCAAGTCTTTGTTATATATTCTGGGAGGTTGGCATTTTGCTTTGGGAGTTTGATTATGAGAAGGTTTGTTAAGGACCCCCCCCCCCCCAAAATACTCAGAGGTTTTCGCTCTCCTGATCCAGTGGTGTATCTAGGTGTTTGTGTTACTTTGTTCAGAAGGTAGGAACCCTGCCTGTTGAATGTCTGTGCTAATTTACTCTGCTTGTATTTTCTACTTATCTATAATTAAGGTAATATGTTGACCCCTTTAAAAGTTGTCTTTCCTTTAGCAAAGCAGATAAAAGAACCTGTGCCAGTGGGCCATCCTAGGTATGCTAGGGTACTTGTTATTATTGGACCTGAGTTAAATGTATAAAAATAAGAACTATTTCCCAAACAATAAATGGCCAAAGAATATGAACAGCAGTTTTCAGAACTAGAAATCACAGCTATACAAAGTCACATGAAAAATTGTGCTGAATCACTATTTGTAAGAAAAATGAAGATTAACATAATTCTGACATATCACCTAAACAGTATCAGATTAGCTAACATGTCAGTAAAAAGAAACAGCAAAAACTTGAGGGAATCTAGAAAAATTGATACATTAATATGTTATTGTTAAAATTGTGAACTAATTCAACCATTCTAATGAATGAACTGAAACCCCAAAGGGCTATAAAGCTAGACATACCTTTTGATCCAGCAATAACACTAGTAGATCTCTATGCCAAAGATACAAAAAAGAGAAAAAGGAACCATTTGTACAAAAATGTTTATAGCACCTCTTTTTGTGGTTGCAAAAAAATCAGAATTTGAGGGGATTCCTATTAATTAAAGAATGGCTGGACAAGCTGTAGTATATGGTTTTTATGGAGTAAAATTATGCTGTAAGAAATGATATGGAGGGTGGTTTCAGTAAAGCCTGGAAAGACATGAATTCATGTAAAGTGTAAGGATATTTAACTGTGACTTAGCTACGTTGATCGAGACAATGAACCAAGACAATTCCAAAGCATTATGATGAAAGATGCTATCCACCTCTAGAGAGAGCACTGATCAATTCTGAATGCAGAATGAAGCATTCATTTTTAAAATTTTCTTTATTTTCCTTATTTTATTTTATTTTTTGCCATGTGGCTAATATGGAAATATGTTTTGCATGACTTCACATTTATAATCAAAGGCAAGTTGCTTTCTCAAGGAAGTTAAATCATTAAATTGTTTTCATTTAATTGGTAAATATTAAGAAAAAACAATTACAAACCATAAAAATAATTTAATAGGAAAGTTTAAAGAGAAGAGTTTTAATGGGAAAGATACCTGATTTAAGTTTTGGACTTGTTGAATTTAAGATATCTGGTGGACGTCTAGTTTGAGATGTCTTATAGAGAGTTTGAGATGTGAAGCTTGAGTTCAGCAGGTTGATCAGAGTTGGATAGGTAAATCTGAGAATCATCAGCATAGAAATGATCATCTCTGTCCATGGATGCCAAGCGAAATAGTACATAGGGAAAAGAAAAGAGATTTTAATCAAACAAGTAAAGGGGAATTAGAAAAATTAAAAGTTAATTCATGCATTTTTCTATTAATTTCCAGGATTTCTTCAGACTTATATTTATTACATTTTGTTGTTTTAATCATCTTCCTTGCTGTGTAAACTTATTAGCTGGACACAAGTGTTCACCGATTGTGAAGCATATATGGCCTCAGCCATTTTACCTTACATCAAATTACTTAAACTCTGCCTGCCTTAGTTTCTTCATCTTTAAAATTAGGATAAGAATGCAAACTACCTTCCCGGATTGCTACAAATAAAAAAAGATATAATAATTGTAAAGTATATAAAACACTTAAAGTTTTATATAAATTTTAGCTATTAATGTTAGTATTATTATTATCATCAGTAGTAGTAGCAATAGTAGTAGTGGTAGTAGTAGTAGTAGTGGTACTGGTAGTAGTAGTAGTAGTAGTAGTAGTAGTAGTAGTAGTAGTAGTAGTATTTATTTTAATGTCATTGCTTTTGATGTTTCCTTTGCTTCCCCTTATATCATGTCAATTCTATAAACTAAGGAGAGGCTGAAAAGACATTTGGAAACTAGTGGCCATAGGACGACAATGGAAACATTCGAGTAGAACGGTATCTTGATAGAATTCTTTGATTCTATATAATTTCATTATTTAAATGTACCCCAGCCACTAATATAGAGCGCAAACATACCCATGTGTTGTCATTTGGTATGACTTGTCTCTATTATGTAGTAAAGAGTGAATTCCAAAGATGTCACTGAAAAAAGGTTAGGAGTGGGTGTTTGAGAAGCAGAACAGGAATAACGTAACCTTTACTATTAATTTAGTATTCCAAGAACAGTGAAGCAATAAACACGAAGAGTAACAGCAAAGTCCTAGAGGAACTTACAGATTCATCCTTCATTTGGCAGAGTATGGTAGGCAATTATAAAGCTATCAAGTTCTAAACCCATAAATTTAATTAAGGATAAAGATGGGCAAGAATATAAATACTAGTGAGGAAATGTTGTTTGGGTATAATTGTAGAGTCTTCTTATTTTGAAGGAAAGCAGTAAATTTCTATGGCCCTAGCTAATGTAATCAGATCCAAGTTCTTCTTCATGCCCTTTAAACCCTTGTAAAACACACAGTAAAGTTACACTCCCTCCAGCAAAAATGCGCCCTTGGAATTCATTAATATAAAAGTGAGGACAATTCTCTTATTCTGGGTGAATTTTAAGGATAGTGAAAATAAGTTACACACACACACACACACACACAACACACACTCAAAATCTCTATTCGTATCTATTTATTCTACTTGTATTAGTCACCCTAGGGATCTGGATTTCACAAAAATATTAGCAAATGTCAAAATGAAGTAATTTGATATCTTGTTTATCTATTATCTTTTCAAGTAGTATTGCCATCAGCTTTCTTCTATTTCTTAGCTTCTTCTAGAGTCTCCCAAAGGACCTAGTTCTATTGCTGACTCTAATTAAGAATATACCCTTGATTCCATACTTCAAATCCTATGATCATACTTTTCCACTAAAGTCTTTCCAATGCCTCATCATTTTAAGAAGGTATCTATCAGATTTTGAAGTCTGTCTTAGGAGAATGAAGCCTTGTCAGTCCCTACCAAGCTGATAATGGGCCCAGAAGGAATTTATGTCTATCATCTGAAGTCAGCTTAGGCAGATTTAGAAAGAGCAACCCTCAGGTGGCAGTGGCATGATGATTTTTTTTTTTTTGCGATATCACACGCGTCAAAGATGTGTCCAACTAAGTCATAATGGAGTTGTTGCTACTGTTATTGGCTATTAAGATTTACATTTGCGAAGGAAGTCCTACACCAATGATACCACCTTATCCTATAAGTCAGTTTTTTTTCTGTGAGTTGTTTAAACAATAGTAGACTCCCACTGCCTCAGAAATGTAGTAAGTGGCCCAATCAACCTCAAACATGTGTTGTTTTCATGGAAATATTTGGGAAAACCAGCAGGGTAAGGCATCCTCCTTACCACCTACAAATTTATGTGATTAATTATTAGAGGAAGAAGCATTCTTCTTTGATCTGTTCTACCATTTTTCTGCTAGTCTTGACTCTTGCCCACAAAGCAAGAGTGCTGATATTGCTAATTAGTGTGGCCATCAAGGTAGAACACTTGAACAAATAGGACCTTCCATTTAATTTAATACTCTAGCACAAAACCAACTGAGAATGTTGACTGGAATTTTCCTTGAAAAATAATGCTACCATTCTGGGTAGGCTTGGATCCTTTAGATAATAAGACATGAGTACAAGAGTATTATTAAAAAAAAATGCATGATCAGGGTCTGAATGTAATATGTACAGCTAAGTAATAATGAATCAGTGCCACATAATGCTATGGAAATAGCCCTTAATGAAGTTGTTCCAGGTGAGACAAGAAATATTCAATAAGATAAACTTATAAGGTTATCTAAATATTCAAAGGCACAAATAATAGTTTTGTCTATTCAGTCATCTTTAGAGTAATGCTAATAAAGAATTATATTTTAATTGTTTTGTTTTAAGGGAAACAGATTGAAATAAACATCTCCAACTCATTGCCAGCCAATCCAATAGACACCACAAAAGAATGTTACCTAGTAGGTTGAAGACTGACAACGCATTTTGTTTATTAAAGAGGACAAGGTTCCCCTGGTATCAACTAAATCCTACCTTGGAAAATTAAAACAAACAAACAAACAACTCCACCTATCTTCGAAACGTTGGGTAAGGAGCCCAGCAAGAACTGAAATGACTAGAAGAAAGTGATTTGACTTCAATAGAAGTAGTAAGTAGGAGAAGTAGTCAGCAGAATTTTAAGACAGGTTTTTTTTTGTTTTTTGTTTTTTGTTTTTTGTTTTTTTTGGCCTTGCTTTCTTATGTCTTAGCTGGCAACAAGAGCAGGAACTTGAATTTGCTTTAATGTGTTACTCACTCATGTACCTAGTGGCCAGGAAATAGTGGTTATTTTATGGCTATGCTCAAATGACTTTTCTTTCTTCTTTCCATTCAATCCTGAAACTTTTACCTTTTTTTTCTCTTCCCTCATTTAGCCAGAAATATTTTTTTTGGTCAGCTCCCTTTTCCAGATGAGCATAGCATGTACTTAAGAGTCTAGGAAAAGAATAAAATATTAATTTACTACTATCCTTTCAGGAATAAGCACCTCTTCTTCCTCCTTCTCCTATTCTTACTCCATATCCCTCTTCCTCTTCCTTCTTCTCCCCCTTCTTGTTCTTCTGCTTCTTCTTTTTCTCCTCCTACTTCTTTTTCTCCTCCTACTTCTTTTTCTCCTTTCTCTTTTCTGTCTTCTTCCCTTCCCCCTTCCCCCTTCTCTTTTTCCTTCTCCTTCTCCTAGTAATCCAGCCCTTCTCACCAGCCCTAGGAAGAGTGGGCTCAAACTTAAAGTGAGAATTTAATGGTAAACATATGCAGGGAGGACAGTTGACAAATGGCCATCTTCAGTGTCCTGGCACCGGGATTTGTTTTTCTAACTTTGAAAAATCCTCCTATACTTCCCCCTCCCCCTCCCCCCCTTAGGAGTAGCCTTCTTCTGGACTCTGTGTGCTTGTGACTCTCTAGAGATTATAGCTACTATTCTCTCCACTGGGGCAGGTTAATGCTTTTTCTCCTGGGTGGGCTATCTTTCTGTTTTACTTTTTTTTTTTCTCTTCAATGTTTCTTTCCAAATTCTTGCCTCAGTAGAGTGTTTCTTTGTGGTCTAGTCTCACCAGTAACATGGTCAAAGGAGATAGTTAAAGAAAGAGAGAAAAAAAAACTTTTTCTATCTCCATAAAAACAATTTATTTCAGAGACTAAGCCCAAATGAGAATATTCAAACATTTAACTTCAATGTCCCACTTTTTCAATGAACTCCTTTTTATTGCATAATCATTTATATTCCTCTAACTAGTAAAGGTATCAGAGACATGGATAGAAAATTACACTTTCTCTAACTCCTGACCAAACTGGAGGTTTTTTGTAGCAAAGTGTAGGCAATCTTGATTGTATACCATGTGTTGTTTGACTTATTCATTCTGCAACTCAATCAAAGAAGCATTTTTTTTAATTTTTGCTAGATCATCTTATTTACTGAAATAGAATAGAACATCTTACTTACTGAAATAGGAATGGAACAATACCATTTATGGTGGACATTTTCCTTTGTCATCCACTTGCTTCATGAATGTTGATTTTATAACAGTGTTTATTGACGTAAGTAACTATTCTGTAGTCTCTTTTTTAGGGGAGAGGGGGGAAAGGCAAGGAAATTGGGGTTAAGTGACTTGCCCAAGGTCACACAGCCAGTTAAGTGTCAAGTGTCTGAGGCCAGATTTGAACTCAGATCCTCCAGACTCCAGGGCTGGTGCTCTATTCACTGAACCACCTAGCTGGCCCTGCTGTAGTCTATTTGTATTGGAAATTGAGAGATTCTATATAGAAGGGAAGATTATTTTTTGCTATCTCCAAACTCTTTGGATGAACATTGGATTAGAAGAGAGAGAACAGAGGATTCTGGGAAGATGGGGTAGCAAGTCACAAAATCCTAAACTCTCCAGATTTCCCCCACAAACAAGATGAAACAGCACATCAAGGGGAACATAGATTGGTAGAATTAAACAAGAGTTGGGACAGAACATTAGTCCTCCAGAAATAACGGGAAAAGAACGGGAGAAAAATTCCAGGGCTGGGGTTTGATTCCTACGAAGAGTAAACAGTTCTGGGCAGGTTCTGCTGAAACAACAAGCAATGAGCCCTGCAGCTAGCTGGGTTGGGAGGTAGCCTCAGCACCAGCCTCATGAATTTTCACCTCCTGGCCAGTGTGAGGAGTTGAACAGAGAGAGATTGAGGGATCTTCTGTTAATAAGGAACCCCAGGTCCAGTTGTTCTTCCTATATGAGGCCTGGGGTTAGAAGGAATCAGCACATTCTTGGTAAGTGAAGAAATAGTAAGGGTTGGGGGAACCCCCTGATTGTGGACACTTATAGGAGGGCAGAATTCTTTGTTTTGGTTCTAGGTTAGTGCGGAGAACTAGGAGAACCTGAGGCTAGAGGCACCATCCCTCATACTCCAGGACTAGAGGTGATAACAAATTGTTATAAATTAAAAAAAAAAAAATCAAACAGAGGAGAAAGAAGTCCACCACAGAAAGTTACTGTGGGAATAGAGAAGACCACAGTTCATCTTCAGAGGAGGATACTGAAGAAAAAAAAAAAGGCCTCTCCTATCCTAAAGAGTAATGCCAAATGGTCACCTTCCCAAAGATAATTCATAGAACTTAAAAAAAAAACTTTAAAAATCAAATGAGAGAGATTGAGCAATTTTTTTTTGAGGAGCCCAAGAAAAATAAGATTAGGAAATGGAAGTTAATCAATTGGAAAAGGAGATCCAGAATCTTTAGGAAGAAAATGACTCCTTGAAAATGAGAATTGGGTACATGGCACCTACACAAAAATTGACCATGTACTAAAGCATTAAAACCCTCATAATCCAATGCAGAAAGGCAGAAATATTAAATTCATCCTTTTCACATTGTAATGCAATAAAAGTTATCTATAGTAAAGGGCCATGGAAAGATAGACTAAAAATTAATTGGAAACTAAATAATCTAATCCTAAAAAATGAGTGGGTTAAACAACAAATCACATAAACAACCAAGAGCTTCATCCAAGAAAATGACAATAAAGAGACAGCACACCAAAACCTATGGGATGCAGCAAAAGCAGTTCTTAGGGGGTCAGTTTTGTATCTGTAAATGCTTATATGAATAAAATAGAGGAAGAGGAGATCAATGAATTGGGCCTGCAACTAAAAATAAAACCTATAAAAAGTACAAATTAAAAAACCCAATTAAATATCAAATTAGAAATACTGAAAAGCAAAGGAAAGATTAATAAAATTGAAATTAAGAAAACTATTGAACTAATAAATAAAACAGAGCTAGTTTTATTTTTTTTCAAAAAACAATATAATAGATAAACCTTTGGTTAATTTGATTCAAAAAAAGAAAGAAAAAAATACAGATTGGGCAAGGGGAAGCCAGTGAGTTATTGGAAACCAAGAAAGAATAAAACAAAATCTAAAGAACGAACAAATACAAGATAATGGGAAACATCTCATGAGAAAAACAACTGATCTGGAGAACAGATCAAGAGAAAACATAAGAATAATTGGAGTACCTGAAAGCGATGCTAAAAAAAAAAAGGATCTTTGTGTAATGATACAAGAAAAATTAAATTGTCCTGAAGTGTTAGAATAAGAGGGGGAAGTAGAAAAAGAAAAAAAAATACACTGATCACCACCTAAAAGAGAGCCTGCAGGAAAACCTCCAGGAACATCATAGCTAAATTCCAAAACTCCATACTTAAGGGGAAAATATGAGAAACAAGAAAAAAAAATTCAAATATGGCCGAGTCACAATTTTTAGAATCACACAAGGCCTTGTGATGGCTACACTAAAATACCACAGTTGTTGAAATGCTATGTTATCAAAGAGCAAAAGAATTAGGGTTGTGGTCAAAAATATACCCGACAAAGTTAAGCATAATCCTGAATAACAACAAAAAAAGGACATTCAATGAATTTTCATACTTTCAGGATTTTATTAGAAAAAGACATGAACTTAATAGAAAATTTGACATACAAGATCTAAGAGAAATATAAGGTAAACATCAAAGACTAATTACAATTACAAGGACTCAATAAGGAAAGACTCTTAACTTTTTATATGAGGAAATTTAAACTGTATGTGTAGGACTGTAATTAGTCATTAAGTACTTTAAAGTAAAGATTGGAATATATCTAAGTATGATGTGATTCTTAAAAGTAATACCATTTAAGGAAAGGTAAAATAAGTAATTATCTTATAGAGATGAAATGTAAGAGTCAAACCCATCACAGGGGATTTAGATGGGGAAAGAGGACTGGTAGTTTTAGAACCCTACTCTAGAAGTTCATTATTGTTACTCTCATCAGGAATGGGTTAAAGAGGGAACAATACATAAATACATTCATATACATACATGCATGCACACATGTACATACACATGTTGCATATATATATATACATACATATACATGTATAAAGCTTCTCAATTCAGAAAGAAATAAAAGGCTAAGAGGAGAGAGAAGGAGGAAGAAATTTTCGAGAGAACTTTACTCACTATAGATCTAGATTAAAGAGAGAACAATATATAAATTTAGAAGGGACTAAAAGTCTAAATTTATAAAGAAATAAGAGAATGAGGGAATAGGATAAGCGGGGAAACATAGAAGAATGTCTAGATTAGTGGGAATGGGATAAAGAAGGAACATCATATATATTTGGAAGGCTACAAAAAGTCTTCCAAATTTATATAGAAATAAGAAGGCAAGGAGAAAGGGGAGGGAGGGTATAAGGGAAGTGCCCTTGGAGGAGGTTGGGTTAAGTAATAGGAGGGCAAGATAGTGTTAGAAGTAAAATAAAGGAGTCAGGAGCAATAGAAAATAAAATATACACAAACATAACGAAGCTTCATTAACCAACACTGAAACCATTGATTATATACAAAACTCATTGGACTCCTCTCATGTGGCAAAGCACCTGTTGTTGATTCTATTAGAGCTGAGATATTCAAGGCAGGGAGTCAACTGTTTATACAAAAACTGAAATTTTCCAAGTTATATGGCAAGAGGAAGTTATGCCCTAAGAGTTAAAAGATCTCTTCATTGTACACATCTATAAAGGAAAAGAAAATAAGTTGTCCTATGACAATAACTTGGGAAAGAGGTCTTCTCTTGCTACAGTCCTCCATAATAGGTTGGTTCTTCACTTGGAAGATGGTCATCTACCAAAGAGACACTGTGGCTTCAGAAAGAATTATAAATATCATATTTTTTAAATGAAATTTTATGCTTATTTTTAGTTTACAACATTCATTTCCACAAGATTTTGAGTTACAAATTTCCCCGCCCATCTTTCTGTAAATATGATGTTTGGTGACGAACAACTCCAGGAGAAATGCTAGGAGCAGGACAGAGTTTGTACACCAAAACCTCCGATACTGGCATTCTGAAGTCTTGTTGAAAATCATGGCAAAATTTGGTTGTTCAGAGAAGGTCATTATTATATAGTACTTCCACAATGGCATGCTTGCATGGGTTTTGGATGACATACAACGCTCTCATGATTTCCCAGTCACCAATGGAATAAAGGAATTCTGTATGCTTCCTCCCATGCATGTTGTTTTTAGAGTTTTCACATACCTTCAATGAGAATGAAAATGGCATCAAGATCAGCCAACACAATCATGGTAAATTTTTTAACTTGTAAAGGCTACAAACCAATACTAAAGTAGAAGGAGAGATGGTGAGTGACTTGGTTCACAGATGATTGTGCCCTCAATGCAGCCTCTGAAGCTGAGATGCAACAAAATAAGGATCAGTTTTCTGCTGTTTGTACTGATTTTGGCCTAACAATTAACACCAAGAAAACATAGTCTCTTCGCCATTCATATGTGGAACCACTAGTTTAAAGCAAATGGAGAGATTTTGAGCGCTGTGGATAAGTTCACTTACCAAGGCAGTATACTTTCCAGGGATGTACCCATAGATGGTGAAATTGACACATGCATTGCTAGAGCTAACTCAGTGTTTGGGAGGCTCTGAAGGAGAATGTTGTAGAGAAGAGTTTTAGACAGCCTACCCAAGTGAAGGTCTACTGAGCTGTTGTACTACCCTCATTGTTATATGCTTTTCCAACCTGAACATTATACAAGCAACATGTCAGAAAACTGACTTGCTTTCATTTGGTTCTCTTAGGATGATTTTGGAGATGGCCTGTCAAGGTAACTCTACAGAATAAAGCACAACTCTCATGGACTGGCCACATTGTTTGAATGTGAAATGTATATATGCCTAAAAGACTATTATGCAGAGAACTCATACAAGGTAACCATTCACACCGAGGTCAGAACAAGCTAAACAAGGACACTCTCAAGGTCTCTCTGAAGCACTTTTGAATCTACTGTGAAACATGGGAGACAATGACACTGTACCACACAGCATAGTATTGACTGCATCAAAGAAGGTGGTGTGCTTTATGAGAAAAGTAGAATTCTAATAGTACACAAGAAATTTAGAGATATCTCACCTCCAAGTATCCATATAGATTATTTATGCATGACCTATGGTAGAGCCTTCTGAGCTCTTATTGTTCTGTTCAGTCACAGTCAGACATACTGTACCTTGACCTCAAGGTAGTGATGTAATTTTGGTCTTCTTAAAGCAAAAAGGGCACCAACCAATCAACCATAAGCACTTAATAAATGATTGTTCCTTTCTCCTTTCCTTGGGGTGTTTTAAGTTATTTACACTGTTAGTAGATGGTAGAGGAAACTTCTCCTAGCAGAACCAGTTAACTAGGGACAGAGCAGGTTTGTGAAGACTGGTAAGAGAAAAAGGGCAAGTTTGGTTTCAGACATGTTAAGTTTATTTCATCTAAGTTTTTGATTACGTTTTGTCAACTAATAAAAAATCCTTAAGTATCTATTATGTGTGTAGCATAGTACTATATGCTTAGACAGCTGTATGTTTATAATCTATTGTCCCTTTGCAAAGGAAACAAATGCAAGACTAGTCAAACTGAACTACATGTCTTCAAGAACTCAATTTCTGGTTAGTATTAGTTACTATTCAAAACAACAACAACAACAACAACAACAGACTATCTGCGTATTAAGGAACCTGCAGGTTCACACCTATTCCAAATCATTTTTCTAAAATGTGTAATTATTTCTTTTAATATCTGGAAAGAATAAAACACTATTTAATTGACCGTATTCTGTCCATTTCAGTAGAGTTGCAGGTCCATAATCCAACCACATGATTAGAGCTCAATGAAATACAATAGTGGTGTAAGGGAGATTTATAAGATGGGGGCTTACCTCTTGGTGTTTTTGGGTACAAAAATACAAAACTTGAGCCTAGATATAGTAAATATGCCTAGTTGTGAAAATAGAGCTAGAGTTGAGTAACAGAAGCTTATCCACTCTGCTAGAAGTTGGCAATCTTCCCATATACATCCTCAGAATAGTTATGCTATAAGAACTACTAGGTAAGTATTGGATATACCGTGATTTATATCGGCCCTCTGGATCTTATATCACTCTTGAGTATTATGTGTCTTAAAAGCAGATTTTTCCTTTTTATTTTTCTATTTCCAGCACCAGCAGATTATATTGAATATAGTAGGCACTAATTAATTAGATACTGAATGAGTGGATGAATATATGAATAGATGAATGAAGTTTCTGATAGATCATATCATCATTGTTTAATTTTTACTAAATACTATTTCTTTTCCTACTAAACATAAAATCCTAAGTTGGACGCCATTCATGTTAGATATGGAAAGGTTTTGAAATTTCTCGTTTTTCGCTATTTAAAATGATGCCTCATTGAAATTGTTTTTCTAATATTAATGCTATTATTTGTATTGATTTTAATATGTCAATATATATTAATAAGCATTGACTCCACCAATAAATCCCGTGCAGAAGTGCTATCAGAAGGAAGAACGTGTTCTTCCCACATAGAAAGAAAACAGAATAGAGATGATTTCTGAACCAGGGAAGACAATATGAGACAAGCTACATAGCTAGTCAGCCAAAGACGTACAGCAGGTGATGTGATGAAAATCTGATTGTGAGATATGTAATGACAGTTTGATGTGCATAATTCACTTTTCCCAAGGAGCACCTGCACATCTTTTCTGGCGGTATTGGAAATTTTAAAATGGAAGAAGGCCATCATACATTGCCTCTAGACAAATTCCTTTAGGGCCTCACTTGTCCTTAACTTTGTTTTTGTTGGTGGTGGTTGATTTCTTGTGTTATGATTGAATTTGCAACAGCACCATAGAACCAGAAGCATTAACATTGCTCTGTGAATTAAAGCACTCTTTTTTTTTATTAAGATTTTGAGTTACATATTTTCTCCCCGTCTTTCCCCCACCCACCGCCCCAAAACAGCCATCTCAGTGTGTCCCCTCTCCCCCAGTCTATTCTCTCCTATGTCACTTTTTGGTAGGGCAGGATGGATCTCC
>CM053581.1:59824509-59852959 GCA_028627135.1 Pseudochirops cupreus | reverse complement strand
CTACCAAAAAGTGACATAGGAGAGAATAGACTGGGGGAGGGGGGACACCCTGGGATGGCTTTTCTGGGGCGGTGGGCGGGGGAAAGACGGGGAGAAAATATGTAACTCAAAAAAATTTTAAATAAAATAAAAGAAAAATAAAAAATAAAAAAGTAAAAAAAAAGAAAAGAATATAAATTTAGTATGTGAAAGGTCCTCAGAGACTATGTCATACAGTCCTCTCATTTGAATTATGAGAAAATCTAGATCAAGAGAGCCTGACATATAATGAATGTTTATTGAATTCACAATATTTTACAGTGGAAATATCACTTTCTCTGGTATTAGAGGGCCTGATGTCAGATCCATCATCTGATGTTTACAACCTCTCTGACCTTAGACTAGCCACTTCATTTACCTGTATCTTGTGTTTTTCTTCTACAAAAAATAAATGAGCTTGATGGGAAAACTTGTGGCAAGCCGATCCAAGATGGTGCAGTAAAAAGAGGAACTTGCTTAAGTTCCCACTCCAACTAAATCCAATACCTGTAAAAAATGACTCTAAGCATATTTTAGAGCTACAGAACCCACAAAGTGACAGAGAGAAACAAATTCCCCGCTGAAGGCAGCCTGGCAGGTTGACAGGAAGGGTCTATCACACCAGGCTGGGAGTCCCCTCTGAGCATGGGCCCAGACCTGGGGAGGCCCTGACTAGTGGCCCCGACCTGCCAGAGCAGACTTCAGGAGAGTGAATCACCAGCAACTGTGGCAGTTGCCAGACTTTTCAATCCATAAATTCCAAAGAGAAAGTAAAAGTTTATTAGGGAACTCTGTTGGAACTGTGTGAGAGAAGAGAATGGTTGGCCTCTGCCCCTGGAGTGAGAGGTGGTGGTAGCATGGCACCTAGAGCTGCTGCCATGTGGCTGTTTCCTGAGCTCCTGGTCTGCAGATTATAGCAAGACTAAGCTATCATTCAGAGGGTAACTGCTCTTGCTTTTACCTCCTTGAATCTGGGTCACAGTCTTGGGTGGTCATCCTGGAGTGAGAAATGCCAGTATGCCAGAGCTTGTGGTAGCTGTCGAGAGGGCACCCTCCTCATAGCTCTGACAATAACTCCGAGAACTATGAAAAACCCAGCAACTTGGGACACAGCTCTCTCCACTCTGAAAGCAGAGTTCTATGATGGCAAAGAGCTCAAAAGTCAAGTAATTGGCTGGCAAGATGAACAATCAGACCACAGAATCCTTTTTGGGGACAAAATGGATGAAAACATGGAAGCAGAAGAAAATTAAGTCAAAATACATGCATTAAAAGCTTCCAAGAAAAATATGATTTGATTGCAGGACATGGGGGAGCTCCAGAAGGATTTTGAAAATCAAGTAAGAGAAGTGGAGGAAAAATTGGGAAGAAAAATGAGAATGATGCAAGAAAAACATAAAATGCAAGTCAACAGCCCAACTCAAGAAAATGAGACCTTAAAAAATAGACTAACACAAATGGCAAAAGAGGCCCAAAAAGCCAATGAAGAGAAGAATGCCTTAAAAAGCCAAATTGCCTAGATGGGAAAGGAATTTCTAAAGCTCACTGAAGAGAATAATTCCTTCAAAACTGGATTGGAGAAAATGGAAGCTAATGACTTTATGAGAAATCAAGATATAATAAAACAGATCCAAACAGATGAAAAAGATAGAGGGTAATGTCAAATATCTTGCTGGAAAAATCACTGACCTGGAAAATAGATCCAGAAGAGATAATTTAAAAATTATTGTACTACCTGAAAGCCATGATCAAAAAAATAACCTAGAAATCATCCTTTAAGAAATTCTCAAGAAAAATTTCCTTGATACACTTAGAACCAGAGGGCAAAATAGAAATTGAAAGAATTTACCAATCAAGTCTTGAAAAAGATCCCAAAAAGAAAACTCCTAGGAATATCAGAACCAAACTCCAGAGTTCCCAAGTCAAGGAGGAAATCTCACAAGCATCCAGGAAGAAACAATTTGTGTACTGTGGAAACACAATCAGGATAATGCAAGATCAAGTAGTTTCTATATTAAGGAAAAGAAGGGCTTGGAATGTGATATTCTGGAAGTCAAAGGAGCTAGGATTAAAACCAAGAATCACCTACGCAGCAAAACTGAGTGTAATGCTTCAGGGGAAAATATGGTCGTTCAATGAAATAAAGGAATCCCAAACATTCTTGATGAAAAAAAGCAGAGATGAAGAGAAAATCTGACTTTCAAATACAATATTCAAGAGATGCATGAAAGATAAACAGGAAAAAGAAATCATAAGGAACTTATTAAAGTGGAACTGTTTATATTCCTACATGGAAAAATGATAATTGTAACTCATGAGACTTTTCTCAGTATGAGGATAGTTGAAAGGAATATATATGCACACACACGCATATGTATATATACATATATATGTGTTTGTATAGAAGGTTGTGTGTGTGTTTGTGTATATATATATATGTATATACATACATACATACATACATACATATATATATACATATACATATATATATACATACATATGTGTATATATATATACATATATATATATATATATGAGTTTGTGTATATGTACATGTATACTTAGACAGAGGGCATAGGATCTATTGAATAGGAAGGGAGGATATCTAAAAAATAAAATTAAGAGGTGAGAAAGAATTTGTTAGGAGGAGAAACGGAGAGATGGAGTAGGGTAAATTATCTCATATAAAGAGGCAAGAGAATAGTGTTACAATGGAGGGGAAGAGCAGGAAAATGAACAGGAATGGGTCAACCTTACTCTCATTGAATTTAGCTTAAGGAGGGAATAACATATACACTCAATTGGATATCTTACCCTACAGGAAAGTAGGGGGAAAGAAGATGGGGAGGGGGGTGATAAAAGGGAGGACAGATTGGGAGACAGGGTAGTTAGAAGCAAATACTTTTGAAAAGGGACAGGGTCAAAGTAGAAAATAGAATGAGTGGGGGTGAGATAGAACGGAGGGAAATATAGTTAGTCTTTCAAAACATAACTTTTATGGAAATGTTTTGCATAATTATACATGTACAATCTATATTGAATTGCATGTCTTCCCAATAAGGGTGGGTAAGGAGGGAAGAAGGTAAAGAATCTGGAATTAACTTTTAAAAACAAATGCAAAAAATATTTTTATATGCAACTGGGAAATAAAATATATAGGCCCTGGGGTATAGAAATCTATCTTGCCCTACTAGAAAGTTGTGGGGGAGGATATAAGAGAGAGCAGATTAGGGAAAGGAGTATTCGGTAGGCTTGCTGTCTGGTGGTGGCTGGTAAGGGAAAGACAGGGAGACAATTTGTAACTCCAAATCTTATGGAAATGAATGATTAAAAACTAAAAATAAATAAATATATTTTTAAAAAAAGCTTCTGGCATGCATTTCATCTCTAAATCTGTGATCTTATAAAGACAGGGAGTAAATTGGTAACCCAGAATACAAGTGTTTATGAAGTGCTTTCTTTGAACTAGGCCACATTCTAAATGCTGTAAATACAAAGAAAGACCAAAAGGACTTTGCAATCTAATGGGCAAGGTAGACTGCGAATGACTATGGAAATACAAGGTAGGTATAGGTAAAATTGCAGATACTCTTAGAGGGAAGGCACTTGCATTGACAGGGCTGAAGAAGAACTTTTTGCAAGAGATGAGACTTTAACCGAGACTTGAAGGAAGCCAAGTAGTGGAGGTGGCAACAAGGAGGGAAAGCATACCAGGCATAGAAAATAATTAATGAAAAGTCACTAAGTAAATAGCGAAATCAAGATACGATCTTAGATTTTCTTACTCCAGATCTAGTCCTCTTGGATTGACACTATGGTGATTTGCTCAAGCATAAGGCTTATTCCTTCGATTATAGGTCACCAATAATTCTGCAATCAGAACATTAGAAATGAATAAAAAACAATTTAACATTGATATCTTTCGGGGTCACATTTGCCTGCCCATTCTATCCTTTTCCTTTACATTATTCTTTACATTAACCTCTTAGTAGCAAAATGGCGAAAAGCCAAGCAGTCCAGTTCCTTCTGTTCATTTCTAGGGAAAAAAAAATCAGTAAAATGTCCTCATAAGACTCTTCACTTACTGAATTTGAACTTTGGCATGAGTTTTCTGTTAACTTGTCACTAGAAAATCAGTCCAGCTGATCTCCCTGCCAAATAAAAAAACCAGAAATTAATTTTTTCCTTCCCAGGGATTATGACTTCTCTATGGCTTGACTGGATTTCTGCTCACTATACTCTTTTGTTGATGTCTCTTTCACCTCTACACCATTTAACAAACTTAAGAGACTGTTATTTATTTTGTGGTAATCTATTGCAGAGGACCCATTTCTAAACACTGAAACAGTTCTGATAAAATATTCCATGCTGTTCCCAAATGGTCCAACATTATAGTCATATATCTAGAATACATTGTGGAAAGGTAATTGCCATGGCTTGGGATGCATATCTCATTTCCCCCTTTTACCTTAAAAACTCTAGTTATTCCAGATTTACTTCACTTCTCATAGGCAAACTGTTAACCCTATTGATTAAAGCACTGCTGGCAAGATATATTTCCTGCATTTATAATCAGTTCTTATATTCATGATCACTTCCTGTATATAACATCACTGTACCAGTTACAACTGCAATCCTTGGAATCTGATTCATCATTCTATTATTCTTATATCTATCTTCTTTCTTGTCTGTTATATTCCATCTTCCTGCATCAAATCTAGGTTTCCAGAGCAATCTATGATTTGCTTAATGGAGAGAAGGATTAACAGAGATATATTGGAACTTTCTTATGAGTAAAGGGCAATGACTGCTTTGGGTATCTTGCTCAAGAGCAAAAGAACAAGGCTATTATTCACATAGGACCACTGAATCAACTATTTTGCTTGAAATGAATAGCCACCCATTAAAAAAAATTATACAACAATCTTTTTTACTATAGAATAGACCAGTGGTTTGATAGAATGGAACAATTATTTTAATATTGTGCAGTCACAACTCACAAATCTGCAAATTAATTTTTTAAAATTTTTTTGGAGGGGGAAGGCAGGGCAATTTGGGTTAAGTGACTTGCTTAAGGTCACACAACTAATGAGTTTGCTCTAGTCACTACACCAACTAGCCTCCCCTACAAACATATTTTTGAAGGATAGCCAGTAAGATATCATTTGGAATTTAATTTTTTCTTAAGTATTTAATGTAATTTTCCTCAGATAGGTAGAGTGTCTCTTTTGGCTCTAAGTTTAAAACATGATTTTAAAACTTCATTTCGATGCAATGAAATTTTTTTGTAGCAGTAGTCAGGTTCTGCGCTAAATGTTGTTAAAACAGATGAATAATAACACCTTTTCTGTACTCAAGAGAGATATAATTTGGTAAATCCTTACAATCTTGTATAAGATTTACTTTTTATTCTTAGAAAAATATTAAATTAACTTATTATTTTAATTTTATATTATACTGAAAACTAGTTGTTTCTCCAATATAATTATTTTTTTTTAATTATAACTAGAATTCAGAGATGGAAATAATTTATTTTATGAGTGCTACATGATGATGTATGGGTCAGTTAATATCTTTAACTAGAAAAGGCTATTTCTCCCTCTCGATGGTCCTTTCTTCCTGAACTACAGTAATACGTACTTTTCAACACAATGTGACAAATCTTCTAGTGCATTAAAAATTAACACCTCTGGTTACTGTTTCCTAAAATATACCAAACCTCAAAATTTATTTTATTGCTTGAAAAGACAAAGTATGTCGCAATTATGGAGACAAATTGCATAGTGAATATGACAGGATATTGAGGCAAATAAAAGAATCAAGTATATCATTTATCAGTTCCATTATCACCATCTTCCCAAGGCTTTGTTTTTATATTCATATCCTGTATCAATTTAAAAAAAATGAGGGAATGACAAGGTAATGGAAAGGTTATTAGCTTTAATGTACTCCCCTTTCATGTTTGTTGTTAGGCAAAATTGGGAATAATTTTCACCCTAGCTATTTTTCTTTGTGTGTGTATATTGTAACAGATGTGAAAATTGCTCATGTAAGTGCCATCGATCAATTGAGCTAAATGCAAGTAGAGTTAAATGAGTCTCTAACAAACCTCCATAAGGCTGCCTTATTCTATAGTGACATTACAATTGCTAGAAGTTTTTATGAAGAGTGTAGAGTTCTGGAGATTCTAATTTCCATTCAATAACATGGATTATTTTTTAAAAAAATGATTCCTAATAAATAAGGACAGCAAAAATTGTGCTTGCTAGTGAAAAAATAACAAACATATTTTGATTGTTTTTGTAGAACAAGTCTATTTATGTTATCAGTATGATAAGAATAAAAATTGAAAAGGGACAAAACCATGTCCAAATGCCATAAACATTAACAAGTATAAAAACAATCGTGATTCTTCTTCTCCAGCAAATCATAGCTTCAATCTCTCTCTCCCTCTCCTTCTCTCTCTCTCTCTCTCTCTCTCTCTCCATTTCTGTTTCTCTCTCTGTCTCTCAACATTTCAATCTCTCCCTGTCTATTGTTTCCTTTTCTAACTCACTCAAAGACATCTAAGTCTTATGGATTAAAAAAAAATACATATAACCACTTTTGCTCAATCCTACTATCCCCTCTATATATTGTCCTTCGTTTCTCTTGCTTAGCCAAAATCCAGACAAAAGCCAGATATACATGCTTATTCCTTAGTCCTTTGCAATCTGAATTCTGAACTCATCTCTTGACTGAGAAATTTCTCTCCAAAAGTGACCAAATGACAGGCTAATTGTTAAATCTTTTCCAAGTATTCATATTTCTCCACCTTTTAAAAAATATTTGACACTGTTGATTACCTTCTGTTTCTGGATACTCACTCCACTTTGACTCCTCCCCCCAACATTACTCTGTCCTATCTAAATGTTTATTTTCAGTCTCCCTTATTGCTTAATCATCTATAACCTCCCCCACCCACATTTTATTTTGGATACTTGTCAAGATTTTTTTCTAGATTTTTCTATATAGCCTATCTCTTGCTGTCCACATAAATTCAATATTTAAATCTCATCTCTATGTACATTCCTCCCATATCTATATATGCAGTCCCAGTTTCTCCCTGGAGCTCCAGTTTTATATCACTGATTACATATTGGACTTTTATAAATGGTAGTCAGAGTCATCTCAAATTTAATATGTCCAAAGCAGCCTTCATTCTATTTTTCAAAAAGAGATCATTTTTCCTCCCCAACTTCTCTGTATCTAACAAAGATACCACCATTCTTCCAATTTCTCTGGTTCATAACCTTTTGGATTATCTTCCATTTCTCAATCTCCCTTCCCTCACATATTAAACCAGTTGCCAAATCTTGGTGTAACTATATCTACAGCTCTCAATTTATGTCTTGTTTCTATTCACATAAGATACACCTTCAAGGGCTCATCACCTTTCTCTTGTAAATTGGGTTAATTACTTCTCTAGTATCTATTTCACAGCAACCTGTATTGAAAATATATTGAACCTCAAATGAAATATATTATAAGGGGATGGAGCTAAGATGGCAGAAAGGAAGAATTAGCTTTTCGAAGCTCATCCAAGAATTCTGTAGTTAAAAGCTAAAAAGTGAATTTGAAAGGATATGAGAGTGACAGAACCCATTGGGAGACAGAGCAGATTCCCAGCCCAGGAAAGTGCCTACTCAGGTCTGGGCAGGGAGAAAGCAGAGCGTACAGGAGCTGCTCCAGCATGGATCTGAGAGCAGAGTATGACAGACTGTGAAGAAGCCCCAGCCAGCCAGCAGACTCACCCAGCCAGAGGGGTTTGCAGCCATTTCAATACAGGATCAAGGATTGTCAGAGCTGGTTAGGGGAAAACTTGGGGCCCATAGCAGGGTCAGCAGCTTTTCCTGGGGCTAACATCCCATAGCCTGCATGTTTAAAAATTACATACCCGAACTTCCAGAAGTCAAGATGGAGGAATAAAATTTAGTTGCTCTGATCCACCCTCCCTGAGACAGAAAAGTACAGAGTTAAATGCCCCACCCAGAGCAAAATCTTGAATTAGTGGAAACAGCCTCAGGCTTGGGTGTCACTGAGGAAAGGGGAAGGGAGACAGTACCCAATCTAAGCCCAGTAGGGTGGAGCCAGCAAGCCCTAACCACAACAGCCCAGGTGTGCTTTAGCACCATCAGGCCAATAAGCAGACTGCAACCCTGCCCTGATACTGGCCTCTTCCTAAAGAGCCTGGCTGCGATGTAGCCCAGAGACACAGAGGTGGAAACCTGAAGGAGCCAGACCACCCCTCCCTCATAGCTTACTCTGTAAGCCTCAGAGTAACTCAGGGGAAACATTGAGAATCCTGGCCTTGGCCTCAGTCTATACATTCAGAGGCTACAGCTCACAAAGTGAACAACCAAACCCTTACCTCCCAACCTGAGAAGCTCAATACTTCTATACCCCAGAGGCAGATATCCACTCTAAAAATTCAGGACATAGGCAACCACAATGGGGAAGAAGGAAACTGTGAAGTCTAGGACCATCAAATATTTTTATAGTGAGCAAGAATGACCAAATTCAGAAGGCAACACGGACTTTAAACTCATACTGGAGACTACAGAAGGAAATGTGAATTGGTCTCAAGCCCAAAAAGCATTCTTAGAGGATCTCAAGAGGGATTTTAAAAACAAAATTAAAGAGGTAGGAGATAAAGTTAAATCTACAGTGACTAAATTGGAAAAAAAAATCTCATTGAAGAAAACAAATCTTTAAAAAGTAAAATTGGAGAACTAGGACAAGAGGTCCAAAATCAAACTAGAGAAAATACCTCCCTAAAAATGAAAACTGAACATATGGAAAAGGAGCTTCAAAAACTAAGTGAGGAATATAATTCACAAAAAATTAGAATAAGTCAAATTGAAGCTAAGTACTCTATGATGCAGCAAGAGTCAGTCAAACAAAACATAAATTTTGAAAAATTAGAAGAAAGTGCAAAATATCTCACTGGAAGAACAACTGACCTGGAAAACAGATCCAGGAGAGATAACCTAAGAATTATCAGCGTACAAGGATGCCATGATGAAAAAAGCAGCCTGGAGAGCATCCTCCAAGAAATTGTCAAAGAAAACTGTCCTGAGGTCCTAGAATCAGAAGGGGAAAAAGCTGTTGAAAGAATTCACCAATCTCCTGAAAGACATCCCAAATTGAAAACTCCAAGAAATACAGTAGCCAAATTCCAGAGCTATAAGGTTAAGGAGAAAATATTGCATGCAACCGAAAAGAAACAATTCAAATATCATGGAACTACAGTCAGGATTACACAGGACTTAGCATCTGCTACATTAAAAGATCGGAGGGATTGAAATGTTATATCTCATAAAGCAAAAGAGCTAGGACTGCAACCAAGGAGCAACTACCCAGCAAGACTGAGCATATTCTTTCAGGCAAGGAGATGGTCATTTAATGAAATAAAGGATTTCAACACTTTCCTCATGAAAAAGCCTGAGCTCAATGGACAATTCAATCTCCACTTACAAGACCCAAGAAAGACATAAAAAATTAAGCAAGGAAAACATACACTCAAACATACACACACACAGATGCTCATACATGCACATAACTTGGGACTCATTAAGAACAAACTGTTTACATCCCTTTATTAGAAGCAGATACCTGTCAATACTGAAATTTGTTTAAGTATTGTGACACTTAAAAGGGATGTCCATAGAGAGAGGGTGTGGATATAAGTGAACTAAACTGAAGATTAAAAAAATAAAACCTATTAAGGGGAAGAAAGGCATTGGAATGCGAGAAAAGGAAAGGCAGAGGCAGAAAATGGTAAATTATGCCACAAGAAGAGGCATGAAATCATATTAACATGGAGAGGTAGGAAGGAAGGAGATGAACATCATATGATCATTACTCTCATTGGTTCTGATTTAAAGAGGGATCAATGCAAACAGCTAAGTTTAGATTCTAACATGAAAAGGCACAAAAACCCATAACAATAGAGGGAAAAAATGGAGAGAGAGGACCACTGTATGAAATTTGCTAGCATTGATTTGGGTTCAAGGAGGGAATAAAATACTCTGTTAAGCATAAAAATCCATTGTGCCCTATAGGCAATAGCAGGGATAATGGGGAGGGGTGTAAAAAGGGGGAGGGTGGTCAGTAGGGAGGGAAAGAGTAGTAAGGGGAAAGTGTAGGTAAAGAGGGGGGGACACAAAGAGGGAATACTGAGGGAGGTGATGGTCAAAAGGAAAATTCTTAAGGAGGGGAAGAGAAAAGGAAGACACAAAGATATAAACAGGGAAGAGAATAAGATGGAGGGAAAGTCACAGATAGTAATCATAACTGTGAATGTGAATGTAATGAACTCTCCCATAAAACAGAGGTGGATAGCAGAATGGATTAAAAACAAAAATTCTACAATATGCTGTCTGCAAGGAACACATTTGAAATAAGGGGATACATACAGGGTAAAGGTAAAAGGATGGAGTAGAATATATCATGCCTCAGCGAAAGTAAAAAAAAAAAAGCAGAGGTAGCAATCCTTATCTCAGATAAAGCAAAAGCAAAAATAGATCTAATTAAAAGAGATAAGGAAGGAAACTACATCCTGCTAAAAGTCACCATTGAGAATGAAGCAATATCATTACTTAACATATCTGCACCAAGCAGTATAGCACCCAAATTCCTAGAGGAAAAGTCAAGGGAATTAGAGGAAGAAATAGATAGCAAAACAATACTAGTGGGGGATCTCAATCTCCCCCTCTCCAAACTTCAAACCTCAAAATAAACAAGAAAGAAGTTAAGGAGGCAAATAGAATTTTATAGAGGCTAGACATGATAGATCTCTGGAGAAAAGTGAATGGAGATAAAAAGGAATATATCTTCTTTTCAGCAGTACATGGCACATACACAAAAACAGACCATGTACTAGGACATAAAAACCTCACAGTTTAGTGCAGAAAGGCAGAAATAGTAAATGCATCATTCTAAGATCATGATGCAATAAAAATTATATGCAATAAAGGGCCATGGGAAGATAGGCAAAAAACGAATTGGAAACTAAATAATTTAATCCTAAAGAATGAGTGGGTCAAAGAAGAAATTAGAGAAACAATCAGTAACTTCATTCAAGAGAATGACAATAATGAGATCATATCAAAAGTTGTGCAAAGCACCAAAGGCAGTTCTTAGGGGAAGTTTATATCCCTGAATGCATACATGAAAAAATTAGATCAAATGGAGGTCAATGAATAGGACATGCAATTGAAAAAGCTAGAAAAAGAACAAATTGAAAATCCCCAATTAAATACTAAATTAGAAATAATAAAAACCAAAGGAGAGATTAATAAAATTGAAAGTAAGAAAACTGTTGAACTTATCAATAAAACTAAGAGTTGGTTTTATGAAAAAAATAATAAAATTGATAGACCCTTAGTGAATATGATAAAAAAAAAAAAAGAAAGAAGAAAACCAAATTTCGAGTCTCGAAAATGAAAAGGGTGAATGTACTTCCAATGAAGAGGAAATTAAAACAATAATTAGGAATTATTTTGCCCAATTGTTTGCATATAAATTTGACAATCTCAGTGAAATGGATGAATATTTACAAAAATCTAAGTTGCCCAGACTAACTGAAGAGGAAATAAATTACTTAATCAACCCCATGTCAGAAAAAGAAGTTTTACAAGCTATCACAGAACTCCCTATGAAAAAATCTCCAGAGCCAGATGGATTTACTAGTGAATTCTATCAAACATTTAAAGACCAATTGATCCCAATACTCTACAAATTATTTGGGAAAATTGGTGAGGAAGGAGTCCTACCAAATTCTTTTTATGACACAAATATGGTACAGGGAGAGACAAAACAGAGAAAGAAAATTGTAAACCAATTTCCCTCATGAATATAGATGCAAAAATTTTAAATAAAATAGTAGCAAAAAGACTACAGCAACTTAACACAAAAATAATACTTTTTGATCAGGTTGGCTTTATTTCTGGATTGCAAGGATGGTTCAGTATTAGGAAAACCATCAGTATCACTGATCATATCAACAATAAAACTAGCAGAAACCATATGATTATCTCAATAGATGCAGAAAAAGCCTTTGACAAAATACAACTTCCATTCCTATTAAAAACACTTGAAAGTATAGCAATAAATGGAGTTTTACTTAGAACAATAGGTAGCATCTACTTAAAACCATCAGAAAGTATTATATGCAAGGGGGATAAACTAGAGGCATTTCCAATAACATTAGGGGTGAAACAAGGATGTCCACTATCACCCCTCTTATTCAATCTGGTACTAGAAAAGTTAGCAGTAGCAATTAGAAAAGAAAAAGAAATCAAAGGAATCAAATTAGGTAAAGAAGAGACACTTTCACTCTCTGCAAATGATATGATGATATACTTGGAGAATCCTAGAGAATCAAGTGAAAAACTTCTTGAGACAATAAATAAATTTAGCAAAGTTGCAGGATATAAAATAAACACATAAATCCTCAGCATTCCTATATATTTCCAATGAAGTCCAACAGCAAGAGTTAGTAAAAGAAACCCCATTTAAAGTTTCTGTAGACAGTATAAAATATCTGGAAATCTACCTGCCAAAACAAACCCAGTGCCCTTATGAAGACAACTACACAACACTTTTCGCACAAATAAAATCAGATCTAATTAATTGGAAAAGCATCAATTGCTCATGGCTGGGTCGAGCTAATATAATAAAAATGACAATTTTACCTAGATTCAATTACATATTTAGTGCCATACCAATCACTCTATCAAAAAATTACTTTATAGAACTAGAAAACATAGTGACAAAATTCATTTGGAAGAACAAAAAGTCCAGAACATCAAGGCAACTAAAGAAAAGAAATGGTAGGGTAGGTGGCCTAGCTGTACCAGATTTTATTCTGTATTATAAAGCAGCAGTCATCAAAACTGTTTAGTACTGGCTAAGGAATAGAGTAGTGGATCAATGGAATAGATTGGTTACAAAAGACTCAATAGTCAATGATTATAGTGATCTACTGTTTGAAAAGCCCCAAAACCCCAGTTTCTGAGATATGAACTCACTATCTGACAAAAACTGCTGGGAAAATTGGAATATAGTATGGCAGAAACTGGGCATAGACCATCATCTAACGCCGTACACCTAAATCAAGTCTAAATGGGTGCATGATCTTGGTATAAAGGCTGATAATGTAAATAATCTGGGGAAGCAAGGAATAGTTTACCTGTCAGATTTATGGAGTAGGGAAGACTTTATGACCAAAGAAGAGTTGGAGAGCATTATAAAATACAAAAGGGATAATCTTGATTACATTAAATTGAAAAGTTTCTGTACAAACAAAGCCAATGTAACCAAGATTAAGAGGGAAGTGGGAAACTGGGAAAGATTATTTACAACCAGTGTCTCTGATAAAGTCCTCATTTCTAAAATATACAGTGAATTAAGTAAAATTTGTAAGAATATAAGTCATTCTCCAACTAATAAATGGTGAAAGGATATGAACAGGAAATTTTCAGAGGTAGAAATTAAAGATATCTTTAAGTATATGGGTAAATTGCTCTAGATCACTATTGATCTGAGAAATTCAAATCAAAACTACTTTGAGGTACCACGTTTCACCAATCAGGTTGACTAAGATGACAAAACAGGAAAATGACACATGCTGGAGAACATGTGGAAAAATTGGAACACATGCATTGTTGGCGGAGCTGAGAACTGATACAACCATTCTGGAAAGCAATCTGGAACTATGCCCCAAGGTCTATAAATAATTGTATACCCTTTGACCCAGTAATACCACTGCTGCGTTGTATCCCAAAGAGATCACAGAAGTGTGAAAAGGACCCATATGTAGAAAAAATATTTATGGCAGGTCTCTTTGTGGTGGCAAAAAACTGGAAATTTAGGGGATGCCCATCAACTGGGGAATGGTTAAAGAAGTTGTGGTATATGAATGTAATATAATACTATTTTGCTATAAGAAATGGGGATGAGATGGACTTCATATTTACCTGTAGAGGCTTATACAAATTGATGCTAAATGAGAAGAGCAGAATTAGGAAAAATGTGTACACAATCACAGACACATCATGTGTGTGACAACCAACTTTGATAAACTGTACTCTTCTCAGCAATGCATGGGTATAAGACAACTCTACAGGTCCCAGGATGGAAGGAGATATCTACATTCAGAGAAAAATCTAGAAAGACCGGAGTTTAAATGGAGACTGAAGCAATCTACATGCTATTGTTCTTTTTCGTATTTGGTTTACTTTCTTTTTTCCCACTGTTCACTCCATTGGTTAAAACCCTTCTATACAACCAGATTATTGTATAATGTGAAAGTATTTGCAGATCCAATACCTGATTGCACAGCATCATGGTGGGGAGGGAAAGAAGGGGAGAAAATTTGAAACTCAAGGGATTGTGGAACTGAATTTTGCAAACTAAAAGTAAATAAACAAGTCAATGAATTTTTTTTTAAAAAGATGTATATTATAAACTGGAAAATAATATATAAATGTTGGCTCTCATTTAATCAAATAAAAGCCCTTGGAGGGTATATCTAGAGTGTAAATTTACACAGACACACACACACACACACACACACACACACACACACCTCTTAGTGTGCTAGATATTTTTCTCTTACTACAAGTTACACACATTCTGGTATTAGTTGGTGCAGTTTCTACACCAGGAGTTCTTCATACGGGTCAAATCGGACATCCTCAACAAAACAAAACATTTACAAGGGATTGCTAATGTCTTTTCAAACAAGAAAAATATGATCATTTGAACCATTTAAAATGTGTTGGGTTTTTTTTTGTCAATCATATATTTCTATTTTTATCATTAAAAAAGGAAGGAAGAAGTCTACATTGATTCATGACAAGAAGAAAAAATAGATTAGGAGATCCAAATTTAAAAAAAACATACATTTTTCCTTGAAAAAGAAACTGGTAATTAAGAACCTGTGATTTATTATTAATGTTTTTTGCCTATTTCAAAACCCAAAGGAATGTGGGTAGGAAAAGATTGAGGATCAACCATTTATTGCTCTAGAGTTCTTTTACAGAGTGGGTGCCATTTCAGTGTCATTCATGACTTGTTAATAAATAGAAACTTTTGGAAAGATCTAACATGTCAAATCCAAGGGTCTGGACAAAAATATATATCCGAAACCAGGAAATTTCTTTAGAGTTGCATAGTAAGCAAGTCAGGTGTGTTTTGTAGATGGGTTAATCCAACTCGGGATTGTTCAGTTTTCATTATTTGCATTAAAAAAAAAACCACCCAAAACTCAAAAACCAACACATGATATAAATTACTTCTTGATTTATTGTTATGTGGTTTATACTTAAGAAAGTGATAAAAGAGTTAACTTTTAGGTTAACCTTCAATTTATATAAACTTAAAAGTGCTTCCTCCATAGAGATTTGCCTTGCCACTGTAAACTGATTATTAAACATTTATCTGCATGTCATTGGAACTCCAGAAAAGAAGCTAGGAGTCAAAAACACAAAGGATCCCCAAATACACAAAACTCGATTATTGGCGGAACACATCACTGAATAATTAGGAAGTTAATTCTGGAGCCTGAAATGAGAATTACTCTGAACAGACAACAAAAATATCTGGGCATTTATTTCCCCCCCATTTAATAGTATTTTATTATTTTTTCCCAATCACATGTAAAGATACTTTTCAATATTAGCTTTTATACTATTTTGAGTTCCATATCGTTTTTTCTCGCTCACTTCCTTTCCACCTCCCTGAGATGACAAGAAATCTGATATGTGTCCTGGCATTCACTGGCAGAATGTATTGATATTTCTCCTTGAAAATTGTTTTTTACTTTAAATTCCAAAGGTAAGCAAAAACTTCTTGATATTTTTAGTTTTAAAATATATTTCCAAAAAAATCTGCTTTATAGAAGGAGCTAAATGACTCATAAAATTGGCAAATATTTCTCAAACCACAAAAACACATTTAACATTCAAATTAAGCATCACTTCTGTTTAGAACATTCTTAATTTTAACTTATATACCTTTAGTACATATAGGTCTCTAAAATATGGAAAGAAGTAGAAAAGTGGGTTTTTGAATATGAATAAATTGACTTCATTTGGGGTAGTTGTTTCGTTTGAGCATTGCTAGCTAATAAACTGACAAATTTAAAGTGTAAGTTTCTGAACATGTGGAAAAGGATGATGCACAATATGTTTTTTTTTATCCAGACATAATTATAAAAACATTCCATCATATACATTTTTCTTATATGGGACACAAAATAATAGTTGATAAAACAGTTTATATTTACATAACTCTGTAAGATTTACTAAATCTTCCTGTTATAGCAATATTGGGAGGAAGGTAGTATAGGGATTATTGGGCAAATTTTAAATATGTGGAACCTGAGGCATAAAGTGACTTCCCCAGGGTCGTATAGCTAGGAGGTGTCAAGAGTCATGCCATTTTTTAAAAAGATTTCTTACACTTTTTTACGCCTGATTTAATTTAGATAATTTATTTTATTTTTATCAATTTCAAGTAATCACAAACTTTTAACACTGAACTTTAGAAAAAAACATAAGGTCCACATTCTTTCATTCCTTTTTCCTTCCTTTTATGATAGATATAGGATATGTGCAGTCATATAAAACATTCTATATCATCTATGTTACAAAAGAAAACACAGACAAAAATAAAAACCAAGAATAATAAAGTTTAAAACAAACATGCTTCAATCTGCATTCAGACCCGCCAGTCCTTTCTGTGGAGGTGGATAGCATTTTTTATCAAAAATCCTCCAGATCATTGTACTGCTGAGACTAACTAGGTATTTCACAGTTAATCATACTCCAATATTACTGTTACCATGTACAATGTTCTCCTCGTTCTACTCATTTAACTTTGCATCAGTTCATGTAAGACTTCACAGGGTTTTTTTTTTCATATGATCCTGTTCAGCATTTCTTAGAACATAATAATACTCTATCACATCCTTATATCACAACTTCTTCAGACATTCACCAACTGATGGGTATGCCCTCAATTTCCAATTTTTTGCGACTAAAAGAGAACAGTTATAAATATTTTTGTACATATAGGTCATTCTCTCTCTCTCAATCTCTCTCTCTCTCTCTCTCTCTCTCTCTCTCTCTCTCTCTCTTTCTCTCTCTCTCTCTCCCTCTTTCAGATACAGATCTAGTAGTGTTATCCCTGGGTCAAATGCCATGCACAATTTCTTAGATATTTGGGTACCATACCAAATTAGTCTCCAGAATGATTGCTTCAATTAACAATGGCGTGAACAGCACATTTGTGTCCCAATTTTTCCATATCTTCTCCAACCTTTCCCATTTTTCTTTTCCATCATATTAGCCAGTCTGATAGATGTGAGGTGGTACACTGTTGTGCTTTAATTTCCATTTCCTTAATCAATACTGACTTGTATTTTTTGATACAATCAAAATTATCCGTTTTACATTCTGTAATACTTTTTTGTTTGGTTAAAAATTATCCTTTATTCCTAAATCTTACAGGTAAACACTTCATGCTACCCTAATTTGCTCATGGTGTCACTGTTTATGTGTAAATAATGAGCCCATTTTGACCTTATTTTGGTATACAGTTTGAGATTTTAGTATTTAGCTGTTTTCTGCCAAACTGCTTTCCAGTTTTCTCTGAAACTTTTTATCAAATAGGATTTCTTGTCCAAAAATATTGAATCTTTGGATTTATCAAACATTACCTTGCTATGATCACTTACTGCTCTGTATTGTGTACCTAATCTATTCCACTAACAGATTCCAATAATATTGTGTATCTGTCTAATGTGATCTTCCCTTCTATTTCTTCACCCATAACAGATACCTTTGGTGGCTAATATTTTGTAATACAGTTTGAGATCTGAGACTGCTAAACCACCTTTTTTTTTAATAACACTTTTTTATTGATTCTCTTTGATTTTTTTGCTTTTTTTATCATGATGAATTTTGTTATAAGTTTTTCTAGCTCTCTCCCTCTCTCTGTCTCTGTCTCTCTCTCTCTCTCTGATAATTTGATTGACATGGCACTGAATAGGCAAAACATTTAGATAAGAATTATTATTATTATGTTGTTGTTGTTGTTGTTGTGTATATGTTACCCATGAACAAGTAATGTTTTCCAATTTTTGTCTCAATTTTTTTGTGAAATCATTTGTGATTGTATTCACATGGTCTCCACATTGTTTTGACAGACAGATTGCCAAGTATTTTATATTGTCTGTAGTTGTTTTAAATAGAATTTCTCTTTCTATCTCTTCGTGTTTCACTTTGTTGGTTTTATGTATGCATGTATGCATATGCATGTAATTATAATTGATGTGTGCATCTCTTATTTCCTGCAAATTTCCAGAAGCTGTTAATTACTTTTGCTAATTTTTTAGTTAATTCTCCAGGATACTCTGTGTACCATGCTATCATCTGCAAACAATGATAGTTTTATTTCTTCATCGTATGTTCTATTTTCTTCATTTTCTTTTTCTTGTCTCATTGGTATAGCTAACATTTCTAGAACATTATTGAATTGCAGTTGTGATAATGGGCATCCTTGCATCACCCCTTATCTTTTTCAAAGGCTTCTAGTTTATCCCCTTTACAAATGTTTGCTTATTGTTTTAGACAGTTGCTATTTATCATTTTGTGGAAAGCTTCATTTATTCCTATGCTTTCTAGGGTTTTTAAAGAGGAATGAGTTTTCTTTCTGTCAGAATCTTTTTCCACATCTAATGAAAGCACCACATGATTTCTGTTGGTTTTATTACTGATATGGTCAATTACATGGATAGTTTTTTCAATATTAAAACCCACCCCCCAATGAATTCCTGTTATAAATCTGACCTGATCATAATGCATAATGTTTGTCATATTAGTATAATCACCTTGGTTTTATTTAACATTTTTGCATTAATATCCATCAGAAAATTTGATCTATAATTTTCTTTCTCTCTTTTTCCTCTTTCTGGTTTAGTTATCAGCTCCATATTTGTTTATTAAAAAAGTATTTGGTAAAATTCCTTTTTTGTTTATTTTTTAAAAATAATTTATTTGGTGCTTAATTGTTTGGTAGGATTAGCTTATAAATATGGCTGTTTCCAGGGATTTTCAATTATTGTAATCATTTATGGCTTTTTCCCAGTATCTTTCCTTAAATATAGGATTCCTTAACTTTTCTACGATATTTTCTTTTCTGTTAATCTCACACTTCATAGTTTGTAAATATCCATCCATTTCACTTTGTCAGATTTACTAGCATGAAATTGGACAAAATCTTCCAGTAATTGCTTTAACTTCATTTTCATTGGTGATAAATTCACCTTGTCATTTTTTATAATGGTGATTTGATTGTCTTTCTTTTAAAACCTGTTTCATATATTTTCTTTTTTAATTTCATAAAACAAAGTTTTAGTTTTATTTATTATCTCAATGGCTTTCTAACTTTCAATTTAATTAATCTCACTTTCAATTTTCTGGATTTCCAATTTTGTGTTTTTTTAGGGACTTTTAACTTTTTCTAGATTTTTTGAAAATTCTTCCCTGATTTGTTCTCTTTCTTCACTCATTGTTTAGGATTTTATTATTTAGTTTCTAATTAGCTTATAACAGATGCTTCTGTGGCCCTTTATTGAATATAATTTGTATTTTATTGTAGTTTGAAAAGGATGCATTTAATATTTATCCTTTTTTGCATTTGGTTGTAAGCTTTTTATTCTCTGATACATGTTCAGTTTTTGAGAAGGTATCATGTACAGCTGAGCAAAATATACTCCTTTCTTATCTCATTTAATTTTTCCAGAGTTCGATTATATCTAACTTTTCTAAAATTCTATTCATCTGTTTAATTTCTTTCCAAATTGAAGTGTCTCTTTATAAACAAGCTGTTGACTCTCTCTCTCTTTTTTTTTTGCCTTACTTATTTATTTCTCCAGTTTTCCTTTTACCTCTCTTGTTTGATTTTTTGGTTCATCCAGGAACTTTTTGCGGGAAAGAAATTGAGGCTAGGATGGTGATAAGACAGACCTCTCCTGGTAATTTCCTAAATTGCCTTGAAGTGGAAAATGGCTTCTCCCTCATCCTTGTTGTTTTTGCCATTCCAGACATCTTGACTCTACCCTCTGCATTAGCATTTTCAAATACATTTCCATGCAAAATAATTATCTGATTATGATATTTTCCAACATTGATGAAAGATTTCATTAGAGCTTAAATACTTTCCATACCATTAATGTATTTTTATTTAAGCATATTGAATATAATATATTCTGTTATAAAGTAAGCAACACTGAATTTTTGAGACATCCACAACTGTCTCCCAAGATGAATTATTGTCCAAAAATAAAAAAAAAAGATACTAAGTTTATGAGAATGTTAGAACATGGGGAAACAAAGAATATCCTCATGAGGAAACAAAAGAATAATTAGTAGCAAGGGATAAGACAAATATCCAAATACTCATATTATAAATTAGGACAGGATATGTTCATAAGATCATTGTGGAAACAAAGTCTGAAAGTATAATAAGGCCATAAGAAAAATGAAATCCACTTTGCAGAAATTCACTTTATATACTTGCTAGATTTTATTCCTTTAAGGGGGGATACATTCACAGAGGTATTGATTGCAAAAGAAGTAGTCAATGATATCAATTAAAGTCATTTTTGTCCTTACATTTCTTCCAACACAAACCTGGATACAATGGCTTCCAGGGGAAAAAAAAAAAACAACTTCAGCAAAGTTGTTTTGTTTTTTTAGGAAAAGACATACTGTAGATAAATCTCAGTTAGAATGATTGGTGTTTGATTTGGAAGACTTTTTCATAAACTTTTAGTGATCATTTAACTTGAATTTCATAGAATGAAAGTGATTTAGAAAATTCCTTAGAGACCTTTAGTTTTTTGAGCAAGTTCTCTATCTAAAACAAGTGGCTACATAGATTCCATTTTAGGAACTCTAATGAGAAGGGTTGCCAAAGGATGCTGAAACATCCCATTTCACTTTTGGATTGCTCTAAGTTTAAGAAGACTTTTGTTTACATTACTCCCAAGTTTTCCTCATTATAATTTCTGCCCGATACTCAAAGTTCCTTCCTCCAAAACCAAACAAGACAATTTTATTCTTCTTCCACATGATAATCTTTTAAATACTTGAAGATGCCTATCAGAATCACCTCATCTTTTTGATATTGTTTTTCTTAAAATTAAATGTGCCCACTTGCATAACCTATTCCTTTTACATTATTCACTAAATAATAACAATGGTGTCATTATTTTCCTTCAATATAGGATTTAAAACTAAAGATAATTAAAATAAGGTTTGACAAAGGAAGAATATAGGAAGCTCATCGATGCTATAATCCTAGAAACATTCCCTACCCTAGTGTATCCTTAAGTTACAAGGATTTTTCATATGCTAGAGAAAATGATTGAATAATTCTCAACTTGTAGTTGACCAAAGCCCCCAGATTTTTTTTTTTAGAATTGCAGCTAGACATTTTCCTTATCTTGTATTTATGAAAATGTTGCTTTTCAGAAAGGTGTGGATTGGATTCTTTTACCCCTCCCTCTTTAACCCATCCTCCCAATGGTTTCACCTAATCACAAGAGATCAATACTAATAGCTCTTTGAAACTATTGTGGGGTAGAGACAAGATAGCAGAGTAGAAACGGGAAATTCCATGAGCTCCTGCCAAAACAACCTCCAATACCTGTAAAATATGACTCTAAACAAATTTTAGAGCTATAGAACCCACAAAGTGACAGAAAAAATCCAATCTCCCTCTGAAGGCATCCTGGTAGGCTCACCAGAAGGGTCTAATGCAACAAGCTGGAAGCCAAGCACAGTCCTTCATGAGGCATTTCAAGTCTGGGATGGCCCCAATCAGCAGCCCAGACTTGCCAGGCAGACTTCAGGAGAGTGAATCCCTAGCAGCTGGGGCAGTTTCCAGAGTTCTCAAACCATAAACTCCAAAGAGAAAGTATAAGGTCAGTGGGGAACTCTGTTGAAACTGGGTGAAGGAAGAGCACAGTATGGGGTGAGAGGTGCCTGAGGCACCAGAGCTAAAGCTGCTGCTACGTGGCTCTCTCCAGAGTTCCTGGCCTGCAAATCATAGGGGGACAAAACAACCATTCAGAAGGTAAGGGCTCTTGCTTTGACCTGCTTGGATCTGGGTTGCAGACTTTGATGGTGGTCCTGGGATGAGAAACACCAGTGTGCCAGAGCTTGTGGTAGCTGTAGAGAGGGTGCCCTCCTTAGCCCTCTGACAACACTTGCAGAAGCCCCAGCAATTTGAGACAAACTCAAGACTCTGGAAGCAGAGTTATATCATGGCAAAGAGCTCAAAAGTTGAGAAATTGACTGGCAAGATGAGCAAGCAGAGGAAGCACAATCAGACCATAGAATCCTTTTTTGGGGACTGAAAGGATCAAAACATGGGACCAGAAGAAGTCAACAAAGTCAAAACTCCTGCATCAAAAGCTTCCAAGAAAAATATTAACTGGTTACAGGCCATGGAAGGGCTCAAGAAGGATTTTGAAAATCAAGTAAGAGAAGCAGAGGAAAAATTGGGAAGAGAAATGAAAATGATACAAGAAAATAATGAAAAGCAAGTCAATAGCCTGTTAGAGGAGACCGCAAAAAATACTGAAGAAGAAAAGACCTTAACAAATAGACTAACTCAAATGGCAAAAGATGGCCAAAAAGCCAATGAGGAGAAGAATGCTTTAATAAAATTTAGAGCTTATAGAGGAATATAATGAGAGAAGGAGATAGAGAGATATAGAATAGGGTAAATTATCTCGTATAAAAGAAGAATGCCTTAAAAAATGCAAATTGCATAGTTGGAAAAGAAATTTCAAAAACTCACTGAAGAGAATAATTCCTTCAAAATTAGATTGGAGTGAATGGAAGCAAATGACTTTATGAGAAATCAAAATAGTATAAAACAGATACAAAGAAATGAAAAAAAAAATAGAAGGCAATGTGAAATATCTCATTGGAAAAACCACTGACCTGGAAAATAGATCCAGGAGAAATAATTTTAAAAATGTTGGAATATCTGAAAGACAAGATCAAAAAGAGGACCTAGAAATCATCCTTCAAGAAATTCTCATGGGGAGGCTAGGTGGTGCAGGGAATAGAGCACTGGCCCAGAACTTAGGTGGACCTGAGTTCAAATCTGGCCTCAGTCATTTAACACTTATTAGCCATGTGATCTTGGGCAAATCACTTAACCCCAATTGCCCTGCCCTCTTCTTCTTCAAAAAGGAAAGAAAAAAAAAAGGAAAAGAAATTCTCAATGAAAAGTGTGTTGATATTCTAGAATCAGAAGGCAAAATAAAAATTAAAAGAATTCCCTAATCACCTCTGGAAAAAAAGATCCTAAAAGGAAAGCACCTAGGAATATTATAGCCAAATTCCAGAGTTCCCAGCTAAAGGAAAAAATATTATAAGCAGCCAGAAAGATACAATTTGAGTATTCTAGAAACATAAGCAGGATAACACAAGATCTAGCAGCTTCTACCTTAAGAGAAAAAGGGATTAGAATATGATATTCTGGAGGTCAAAGGAGCTAGGATTAAAACCAAGAATCACCTACCTGGCAAAAGTGAGTATAATGCTTCATTGGAAAATATGGATAATCAATGAAATAGAGGACTTTCAAGCATTCTTGAAGAAAAAAACAGAGCTGAACAGAAAATTAGACTTTCAAATACAATAAGGGAGAGATGCATGAGAAGGTAAACAGGAAAAAGAAATTATAAGGAAATTTTTAAAGTTGGACTATTTACATTCCTACATGGAAAAATGATAATTGTAACTCATGAGATTTTTCTCAGTATGAGGATAGTTGAAAGAATTATCTATATATATACATAAATATAAATATATATATGTTTATATAGGAGGGGGTATGTGTGTATAAATAAATACGAGAGTGTGTGTACATATGGGTATATGTATACATATACAGAGAGCACAGAATCAGTTGAATAGGAAGGTATGATATCTGAAAAATAAAATTAAGAGCTTAGGAATATAATGAGAGAAGGAGATAGAGATAGAATAGGGTAAATTATATAAAAGAGTTAAGAGAAAACTGTTACAATGGATGGGAAGAACAAGAAGGTGAAAGGAAATGGGTCAACCTTACTCTCACCGAATTTAGCTTAAGGAGGGAATAACATACACACTCAATTGGGTATCTTACCCTACAAGAAAGTAGGGGGGGAAGGGAATAATAAGGGGATGATAGAAGGGAAGGCAGATTGGGGGAGAGGGTAGTTAGAAGCAAACACTTTTGAAAAGGGACAGGGTCAAAGTAGAAAATATAATAAGTGGGGAGCAGGTTAGAATGGAAGGAAATATAGTTAGTCTTTTACAATATATCTACTATGGAAACATTTTGTGTAACTACACATGTACAACTTATATTGAATTGTTTATCTTCACAGTGGGCATGAGTGAGGAGGGAAGAAGGGAAAGAATCTGGAAATGAAAGTTTTAAAAACAAAGGTTAAAAAAATATTTTTAACATGCAACTGGGAAATGAGATATTCAGGCACTGAGGTATAGAAATCTACCTTGCCCTACTAGAAATTTGGGGGTGAGGGGATAGGAGAAAATACAAGAGAGAGCTGGTTGGTGGAAAACATATTCAGTAGGCTCACTATTTTGGGGTGGGGAGTTGGGGAAAGATGGGGGGGAAATTTGTCACTCAAAATTTTGTGGAAATGAATGTTGAAAACTAAAAATAAACCAAAGAAAGAAACAAAAAAACCCCAAAATAATGACATTAAATCCCCTTAAAAAAAGAAACTATTTTTCCTCTTTTCTTTTGGATATTTATAGTCCCTAATTAAGCTAGACTGTAGTATTACACTTTGTCTATTGGTGGCATCATCCTATATGTGTTATACTTTATTCTCTTACCCCAACCTACTAATTAAGTTCAAGGCTACAGGTATTATAAAATTAATGAATCCTCACAAGTAATTTATTTTAACATTACAAGTTATATCAAATACTCCCTGAAAGTAACTATATTCTAATCAATAACAGGACAAATTGCCATTGTATTATAGTCCAGCTGATTATATTGCAGGAAGATATAGAGTCAAATTGTTATCTCTGATATTTCTTAAAGGTTTCACTCAACCATAGCTTAAAGAATATATCTGTAAACCTGAGAGGTAGCCATTTAGCCTTTGCTTAATGACCTCCCATAACCTCCCCAAGGCAGACTATCCCACTTTTGGAAAACTCTAATTGTTTAAAAAAAGTTTTTATATTGTATTAAAATAAAATTTTTCTCTTAAAAGAAAAAGAATATATCTGGGTGCTATGGAGACAGATATTAACTATTGTCTCTGTAACTCCCTGAGGATTCTTGGTGCTAAAACATTCCTGTGAAACTGTCAAACATAGAAAAAACAATCAATAAACACATAATATTTCATTATATGCTTGGTTTTATTTAACACATAACATCAAATGATTCTATTCCCTTTAAATAGTACAAGAGAGAAACCATATACCCTTAGAACTAACTTTTTCTTCTTTGAAACTCACCCTAAATCCCTAATTACCCATTATGCCAGTGCTTAGTATTTTTAACTAACCCTATTTGCATATCAATCTGTTCTCATATGAATAGACATCATGACCAGAAAACATACCTTTAGGCAATAACCTTATTAATCTGTTGTACTATGATTTTGTGCAATATTGTGATTTCTTAAAAAAGTTAGCAATCTCTTGTCTATTTATTCAAGTAGCTAATGTTTTGCTCATTATTGTCAAGCTTTGTGAAGCCAAAACTTAACATTTTTTTTCCTAAAAGAATAATCATTTGATATACCAGAAGTTAGGCTATAGGCTACCCTTCCATTCAAGATAGGGCCATAATGCTTAAGTTTACCATTATTGAAACCATCCAATCCAGAGACTAGGACAGAATCTTGGTTAAAAGTATGACTCATGACAATTCCAGAAATGGAAGATTGAGAAAGATATTCTCTAAGTATAAAATAAATTACATGTTTATATAAATGGTAGTTACAGTTATTAAGCTGTGATAAATGTACTTAACATGTATTTATTTTGTTCTTGATTTAAATAATATAGAAACACAAAATGACTAGAGCTCTGGATCTTGAGTTGTAAAATCATAGGACGGAGCATTTTAAAGCAACTTAGACATCATTTAGTCTCATCCATTCACTGTGCTGATTAGGAAACTGATGACTATAAAGAATATTGTTTGCCAGAAAGTACAGGAATTTAGCATAATATCAGAGAGTCTGATCCACATCTTCTGGCTCCAAAACCATAAAAAAAAAAATAACATGGTTTGGGAGGAGAAACCAAGAACAGGTGATAAAGAAGTACCCAGCCAAACTCTGCCAAGTTCCCCTTCAAATAAATCTAAAATAATGCCTCAAATAGAATTCTGGAACATCAGAATAAACAAAATATTGATGGAAATAATTTTCCATCCCAATACAACTTAGCATGTAAGCAAAACATGCTTATCCAACTAACATAGTTGTTGAGGAAGAAGACTAGTACATACTGGTACTAGCAGCAGGCCTTTGAAGGCAATGCATTGGAGTCAGGAGCAACTTCCTGCACTCTCAGTCCAAAGATGGAGAGTGGATGACAATTGGTCAGAAGAAGACTGCAGGATAACCTTTCATGGCACTGATACCAGGGCCCTACTTTTACATTGCCAAGATGAAGTTCCACGTCAAAGTCCCATGGCCAAAAGGAGCAATAACACTTGTGTCCCAAGAAGAGCAACAATCCTGGTTATGATTTTAGGGTTTCATGAGGGAGTAGGTGTTGTGCAGAGAATAAGAGTGAGCTGAGACCTGGGTTCAGGGTAAATTTAGGTATGGATTTATTAAGCAATCACGTGACTACTGGAATGTTCACTTAAATCAGTAGTGCTTTTCTGGGGGGCACAGACTTGATTATATAGCCCAAAACCACAAAAACCACAATCAGAGAGGGGAGCTAGCAGAAGCCATGATGTACAGAAGCAAAGAATAGCCATTGGTTAGATCTACAGTTCAGAGCTAATTTTGGAATATGGTGCGAGGGTGCAGGGGTGCAATCTTCCTGTGACTCAGGTGTCCCTTGGAAGAGCAGGGGTAGTCAGATCTTTCCAGAACAGGGTGGAGAGTCTTGGAGTAAGGGGAAACTGGAAAGTCCCAGAACAGGCTGGGGTCATGTTCTGGGAGAAGGGTGTGGGGACCCTTCTTGGTCAGCAGAACAGGACAGGGTGGTCTCTATATTACACCATAACCCTGAGTTGCACTTTGTACACTTATACTGATTCAAGGGAAGAAATATATGTAGAATGCTAATAAGAAACTTTGCCCTGAGCAATGCTGAGGCATGCCTTTAAGCTGTTCCAAGCTATGACAGGATATAGGATAGAGACAAAGACAGAAATATAAAGGGGGCTTAATGGTGGGCCACAAATCAGGTGGTGTGCAGTGACCTGGGATTTGGGTCTCTGTATTACATAGGGAACCTGGTCTAATTTCCAAGATAAAAAGGAGCAATAGCAATATGGGTTACAGGAGAGAAGAGAGCTGATAATAGTCCCAGGGCTAGTGATGGGGGCTTCAAGGTATCAAGGTCCCTTCCTGGGTAAATATTGGAGCACAGGACAAGAAAACAGTGATCACAACTCTTCTTAGATTATACCATTTTGTAACGTCTGAAAACTGACAGAAGTCACAAAGATGGTGCTGAAAAGATCACTGAGAAATATCTAAAGCTTGAAACAGTGATTCCTACATCCCATAAGCAGAGCTCAAGTATGACATTAAAAGTAAAGACATAGACTGGACAAAATGAGCAAACAACAACAACAAAAAGTAACTGAACAGAGAAAGTTACTATGATGAAAGAATAGATCAAGGCCCAAATTCAGAAGACAATGAAGTTAAAAGAGCTGAACATAAAGCTTTAAGGAAAAATGAGAATTGTTCCCATACCCCAAAAGAATTCCTGAAAGCACTCAAAAAGACTTTTAGCAATCAAATAAGTGATGGAGAAGAAAAATTGGGAAATGAAATGAAAATTATGCAAGAAAATTATGAAAATAGAGTTAACAGTTTGGTAAAGGAGGCACAAAAGAAACAGGAGAAAAAAAATCTTTAAAACTAAACTGGTGAAATGGTAAAAGAGGAAAAAATGTACTAAAGGGAAAAATGCCTTAAAAATCAAAATTGGCCAAATGAAAATATTAGGCAGGAAAATTCATTGAAAAACTGAATTCATTACAAAGTAGAATTTTCAAAAAGAAAATTAATTTTTAAAAAATTAAAATTTGGCAAGTGAAAGCTAATAACTTTGTGAGA
>CM053581.1:59803402-59824009 GCA_028627135.1 Pseudochirops cupreus | reverse complement strand
CGCATATGTTAAAAACATACAAGTTTCCATAACAGATGTAATCACTGTGATAATTTATTCAATGATCCTCTGAGTGTCAACATCAAATAAGGCATCAAACATGGAAGCATATGTTCCTCTAATGTGCTTTTTATTATATTTTAAAATTATATTGCTAGATCTATAATCTATCTAGCTTCTATCTATACAAATATAGAAATTGTATAGTAAAATGCATTAAATGAAATTTTTGTAAGATTATTTTTTATTCTTAAGTAACTTATATAATTAAGAAACAAGAACTTGGAAGTTTTAAAATAGTTTAACAACTATTATTTAGGAAAGAAATTGTAATAGAACACTCATTCCTGTGTAGGAAATTAAATGACTTCATGATATTTTTACCTTTTTTCCAAGATCTGTGCATTCAAGGTAAGGAAGTACAAGTTTTCTACAAGTTTTTTTTTTCCTTTTCTTTATATTCATAGCATTTAGCCTGAGGCATAGCACAGAGTAAGCTCTTAATCAATGTTTCTTGGTTGATTGATCTTCCCTTATTATGGGAATCCATAATCTATAGGAAAAGTTGTGTAGCAACAGCAGCTGAATTAGAGATACTGAGCATACACATTTTCTGATTTGATTGATTGATATGCATTAACTGATTTCTAATTGCTGACCTAATTCATATGAGATCACTCATTGTCCATTAACACTGAAATAGAGCACATAGAGAATAATTCTGTCTTCTCTCTTCTAAAAGGCACAAAAATTAAAATAATTATTTAGAGTTGTCAACAGAATGTGAATGACATATCCATCTCGCTCTACAAGAAAGTAGTGGGGGTGGGGATGGGGGCATATAAGAGAGGGCAGATTGGGGGAGGGGGTATTCAGTACGCTTGCCATCTTGGGGTGGGGATAGGGGGAGATGGGGAGAAAATTTGTAACTCAAAATCTTGTGGAAATGAATGTTAAAAACTAAAAACAAATTTAAAGAATTTTTTAAAAAGATGTAAATGATGGAGACTAGATGTAGGTTCTAGTCTTATCTCCAGAAACAGTTTACTTTGTAACCTTGGGCTTAAACAATTGTTTCATGTGTGTGTGTGTGTGTGTGTGTGTGTGTGTGTGTGTGTGTGTGTGTGCGCGCGTATACGCACACATACACATTATATGTGTATATACATACATAATACACATATATACATATAAGTGTATATGTGTATACACATACATATATGGGTACCTGTGTATATGTGTGCATACGCATACACACATATACATATACATATATATGTCCCCATTATCAGAGAGTAGAACTAGGTAAATTATAATGTCTTTTCAAGCTCTGGCAATCTATGGAACAGCGTTCTAAATGGCAATCAGATTTTGCCGCAAGTGATTGTGATCTTGTTACAAATGGTGTCCTAAGGGTTAAGAGTTGCCTTTTCTGTACTTTGTTAAGCTTCTAGTTTATTCTGTAAGGTGAAGGTGCCCTAAATTCTATTACCCCTTGTCTTGAACCTGTACCAAAATAATTGCTTTTGTCTCCCTTATCCTGTGTTCCCTAGGTCCTTTAATTTTTAAACTGTATCCTTTTGCCCTATCCTTAAATCCTTAAACCATAAAGAATTCCTTTTGTCTCCCTCACCCTGTCCTAATTTTTAACCTCCATGAAAACCTCTAACACTACATCATCATTCTGAAACCTCTATATAAGCATAACTCCCCCAAATATCAAGGTCTCAGCTTGCTTCCTAAGGGAGCAAATGATGCTTTTTCACATTAAAAAAAAAAACAAACTCCCATTGGCTAATAGAGGTTCAAGTGAATTCTTTCACACTCAAACTTGCTCTCCCAAAACTCTGCCTTCAATAAATGTAATGGAGTCATTTGTACTATAGAAAGCACATTATTAAGGACGATGGAGACTTCAGGGAATTCCTGAAGGGTGGAAAAGAAATGTTGAAAAATACAATGAACATAGCCAAACAAACTCTTCTAGCTTAAAATGAGTCAGTTTACTTGGCTAAATTTGGATAGATAATCTAAGAGCTTCCTCTAAACAGCAACACTCTGAATTCACAACATTTAGGCTTTTATTAAATCTGATTCTAAACTTTGTCCAATACTTATTAAAGTTTGATTACTCTAATTTGATAATGCCAGCTTGGATCTTTAGAATTATTTGCTAAGTTAGTGTTAGAGGTTGCCAGTATAAGCTGTATCATGATGAAAGGAGCTTACAATTTGGAATATCAGTAAACCAAACAATTACATTCCCAACATTCAAGTTTAACTATCTCTATGGCAAATTATTTCATAAAGCAAAACTGTTTTATTTAAAAGGTGTAATTATCCCCTGCTGATTTTAGAGGTTTGTTTAAAAAAATATCTGGAATATTTCAGTTGTGATGACAAGTGAATGGAAAGAGCACTAGAATTAAAGTCAGAAGATCTGTGTTTAAATACTGGCTTTGACATTTGTTAGCTAAATGACCTTAAGTAAGTAATTTAATCTTTCTTACTTTGAGTTTCCTCAATTGTAAAATAATGATAATAGCAAACATTTATATAGCTCTTACTATATGCCAGGCTCTTTACAGATAATATTTCGTTTAATTCTAACAAAAATCCTAAAAGTTGGTGCTATTATTATTATTCACATTTAACAGATGAGGAAACAAGTTAAGTGACTTGCCTGAGGTCACACAACTAGTAAGTATCTGAGGCCAAATTTGGACTCATGACTTCCTGACTGCAGGCCCAGTGCTCTGTCTATCTTGGCACCAGTTGTCTTACCCACCTCACAGTAGTGTTAGGCCATATCTTGTAAAACTTTAAGTGCTATAAAATACAATTTCTTAATGGAAATATATAGCCATGCCCTCAGAGGGGTCTTTCTATATCTCTATGAGTTTACCTTCAGTTCTTTTTTAATTGCCACTAGAAGGCAGAGTTTACTTAGTGATAATTTAACTCTATATTTCAAATATTTCAATAAACACTAATTGCTAAAACAGATAAAACTGGGTATTTTGATAGGCTCAAGGGTGGGAAGCAGATGAACAATGGAGGGCCAGGCTAGTAACAGAGGTTTGGGCCCAGCCACAATGAAATACTTGTGGCCTCTGCAAATGCCTCATGAAGTGGGAAGATTCAATTAGACTTCAAGGGGCTTCCCAGAGCCTGTACCTCAAAGATTCAAGAAGAACTCAAGGGGGGCCCCCAAGCCTGCACCTTATCAAAAGATAGGTGCACCATGTGACTGGAACCATGAGGTTTGACTCAGGAGTGCTAAGATCTCATCCTAAGGTTTTTCTGTTGTCCAAGGTCACATAGCAAATCTAGGAAGACACACTCTGTCTCTGTTTCCCCCACCTGAAAATAAAGATTCGAAAGCTTAAAAAAAATAAAATAAAATAAAACAGGTAAAACTCATTTCCCACAAACCTACCAGCCACTTTTTAAAGAAAAGTAACACTTTATTATAACACAGATATGATTTTTAAGTAACGATATACAAATCTACAAAAATTATTTGATCTCTTACAAAAATGAATTCTTAAGTGATGTGACAAGAATCTGATCTTCTTGTGTTGTGACATAATTTTATCATTTGGATAAATGAATAAATGATATCATTATCAAACGTACTGATCCTGCATATATCAGAGACCTATCTAACAAATCACAAGTTCAAACTCTAAACCAATCTTACAAGAATTTAGGCTAGTATACACTAACTCAAAAAAATTGAAATTTAATATGAATAAATGTAAAATCTTAACCATAGGTTCTAAAGAATCAACTTTGCAAATACATAACAGGGGAAGCATAGTAAGATAGTAGATTTTTCTTTAAAATTATGAGTTTTTTAAAAATAAATTGGAAGCTCAATATTAGAAAAGAGGATAGTGTGACAACTAAGAAAGCTAATGATATTTTAACCTGACATAAGAAAGGTGTCAAATTCAGGGTGAAGTAAGTGATAATTTCATTGTACTCTGTGTTGGTTGAATCATATCTAGAAAATTATGTGCAGTTCTGATCATGATATTAGAAAAGGCACTGATAATCAACAGAGTATACAAAAGATATCAGCCGTGACAGTAATGGATCTCAACATACTAATCTATAAAATCTGGAGAAGGAACTGAAAGTGTTTAGTCTGAAGAAGAGAAAACTTTCATTGCAAATTCTAGAGCAGCAGAACTGACAAAAAGACAGAATGAAACAATTTCCCAGTCAAAGACAATTTAGGTCAGTAGAAAAATTGTGTTACAACAGAGTGAGAGAAGGGCACCATTCCGGAAAGACTGGGCCCCAGTAAAACAGGTGCAGGCCTAGGAGCAACAGAGTCAGGTGGTTTTCAGACATCTCAGTCCCCAGACTCCAAAGACAATTTAGAAGAATTGCAGAAAAGGTCAGTCTCACCTGTGTGAGAGTGGAGAACAGGGTAGTACCATGCCATGCCAGCACAGACCAGGCCCCTGAAAACCAGAAACAGACCTGAGGAGCCACTGAATCATCAACAGCAGTAGCAGTTTCCAGAGCTCTTGACCCACAGATGATAAGGAGGTTGAATAATTGATGAGAAGGAGCTTACAAGGGACTCTTTGCTGGAATTGGAGTATGGACTCAGTTGCTTTGCTCATACTCAGATCAGGGTCCCAGTCCTGGATGGCAGTCACAGGGTGATGAGGAGCACCAGTACACCAGAGTTTGCAGCCATAATGGAGTGGTTATAGGGCAGAAAAGAGTGCTTGTGGTCACTCACAGACTAGGAGAGTAGTTAATACTTCCTTAGTAAATACCACCTTAGAAGAAATGAAAACTCACAGGTCCCTAGACATATCTCTGGGAAAAGCTGCACAAACCCCTTGAAGCTTGGGACAGTGTGCCCTCCAACCTGGAAGCAGAGACGTACTTTAACAAAGGGTCAAAAGTCGAGTAATAGACTGGGAAAATGAGCAAACAACAGAAAAAAAATTCTGGCCATAGAAAGCTACTGTGGTAACAAAGAAGATCAAAATACACAGCAAGAAGAAAATAACAAAGTCAAAGGACCTACATCCAAAGTCTCCCCCAAACAAACAAACAAACAAACAAAAAAATCATGAATTAGTCTCAGGCCATGGAAGAGCTCAGAAAGGATGCTGAAAATCAACTAAAGAGAATTAGAGGAAAAATTGGGAAGAGAAATGAGAACGATACAAGAAAATCATGAAAAACAAATAAATAGATTGGTAAAGGAAATACAGAAAATATATTGAAGAAAATAACACCTAAAAACCCAAATAGGCCAAATGGTACAAGAGATCCAAAAAAACAATAAAAAAGAATACCTTAAAAAGTAAAATTGGTCAAATCAAAAAGGAAGTACAAAAGTTCAGTGAAAATAATTCCTGATAAAATTAGAACACAGGGGTGGCTAGGTGGTACAGAGAATAGAACACCAGCCCTGGAGTCAGGAGGACCTAAGTTCAAATCTACCCTCAGTCTCTTAACACTTACCAGTGATGTGACCTTGGGCAAGTCATTGAAGCACAATTGCCCTTCCTTCCCTCCTCCAAAAAAAAAGATAAATAAATAATATTAGAATGGAGCAAATGGAAGCTAATGACTTTCTAAGAAATCAAGAAAGAATAAAACAAAACCAAAAGAAGGAAAAAAAAAATAAGAGAAGGCAATGTGAAATATCTCATTGGAAAAACAACTGACCTTGAAAGTAGATCTGTGAGGTTCAGATTGCAAGTGGTTGTGTCATGCCACAGGGAAGTGTTCGAGGCCCAGGAATTAGTTGGGTCACGTGGAGATCAGGGCATATTGCACTGTCTCTGGCCAGGGGATACTGCATTGCTTAAGACTCTCTTGTGTGGGGTTACCTGCTGTTCCTGATTGGTGTCTCCACACCCTGGGGCCTTCATACCTTTGTAATTGCACTCCCCCTCTCACAATTCTGTTCAGCACAGCTCTATCACGTGTGGTATGTGGATCTGGAGTCTATTTAAGACCTAGGCCTTGGAGGTATCTTGGAAGCCTGTCTTAGTATATGGCTTTAAGGCTTCCCCATAGAGAGACCTTAAAAACTTTTCTGTTTGGACCTCAGAGCTGTGAACTCTTCTGTTCTAAAAGGTATGCTAGCATCAATTAATTGGGTGTGTAACTGGTTGCCTCTGGTGGTAAGTTAGGGTACTCTAAAAGAGAATCCTGACAAGTGGTGCCCAGAACAGGGACACCAGGGAGTGGGAAAGGAGCAGGAATGATAGGAAGGCTGGCAGAGAGACCTCTCCCTCTCAAAGAGGATCCTCTCCAAGAGGACAGAAGAGCCTGGGAATAGTTGTTGCAGGACTTGGCCCAGAGGCCCCAGGATGGGGGATATAGTGATGGAGGCTCAGGATTTAGAGGTGTATGCCAAACAGGTTGAGACGCTTCAAAAGCAAGGCTTGAACATCTCACCCAAAAGGGCACAAAAATTTGTGAAAGATATTTTACAGGTCTCTCCATGGCTGCTGCTTTGCATAAAAGCTTGCGGGTGTTTGAGGATCAGGCTTGCTTTGATTGTGGCAGGTCAGGTCACTTTGCTTCACAATGCAGGCTCAGGAAACCGCTGGGGCACCCCTCTTGTGGATCCTGCAATAAATTATGCAAGTGGCTACAGGTTAAAGTACCCATCACCAATGAGGAGATGGGGTCTCTGCAGGCTGACATCCAGGTGGCCAGGATGGCAGGGAGTCATCTTGGCATATATTTCACAATCTCAGTTAAAATGGGAGAAGGACGGACTCCAGTATTTCCCAATTTTTGCTATTTAGCTGTGGAGTATATTAATGATATGTTTAGCATTAGAACTGAAAAGTGCCAGAGGTGGCTTGGAAGCCTTGGTTTGACACGGCTGTTTCTAATGTTATCAAGTAAATTTCACATGGCTTTCATTACTATCTAGAGAGATAGCAATTAAAAAAATTTTTTTTTCAGGAGATCTCCTATAAATTGTATATGAAGCTTTTGGATCCATTTTGTTTATTTGTGTCTCTCTGTTTTGTCTTTATGTCTTTACGTGAACAAGTGTGTGAGAGTCATTTTCATTTTGTCAAAAAAGTGTAAACAGAAGTTTTAAGACTTTCAAAGGTTTAAAAATTTCCTTCGCTTTGTTCCACTTTGGCCAAGTGCAGTGAGGAAAAGGTAATAAGAAGTAATATGGGAATTTTCCCTTGGATTGAAAAGAGGAAAGTAATTAACCATTCCCTGACTCACCTATTAGAGAAAAATTTTGAGTTTCAATTTGAACTTATTTTGGTCATTTTAAGGGAAATGTGTAAAGGTGAATTAATACCATTCATAACCTTGTGCTAAGATAAATCAGAATACTATACTAATTGGCATTTAGGCAAATTGGAGTTTTGCTAAAGAAACATCTAAAAAGTGAGAGCTTCGTATTCCCTGGTCCTGGGGAAGTGGAATAAGGCACTGTTTGAGAACTTTTTCAGACGTTCCACTCCCTTTGAGTGGGGAGTTGAGAAGCATTTCACTCTCTAAATTCTCTGGAATAAACATAAACACTAAAGCATAAGGTAAAATTAGTTAATTAAGAGAGAGTTCTGCAGAAACAATAGGAAATTTAAGTTCTTACAAGGAGCCCACTGGCAAAAACCCTGAGGCACCTGGAAGCCCACACCTTGTTTAGATAAGCAAATGAACCTCTCCATTCAGCTGTGAGGAGAAGAGAAAAGTCAAAAAGTTTTTGTTACTAGTTTTTGCTTAACTATGGTAAAATTCAAGTGTAAGAAGTAGTGTTATCAGCAAATATTTAAGTTGAATTTTGTTGGTATCAAAAGATGTGGAATTTGTTTAAAAACAAATTCTGTAATGTGTATATATATATGCCCTATGGAAAATCAGGTATTTACACCTTTACTTATAATGAACATACTAACAGTTCACTAAAGGCAATTCTCACTAAACACAAAAGGGGCCCCATCAGACAGAAACCTATAGATCTGGCACTATCACCAAAATTTGAAAATGACACTGTCTATAAGACATCTTTTGTGCCAGAAAGGACAGCTATGTGTCCCGTCCCTGGTTAAGGGAAGTGTGGAGGGGCCCTTGGGAGGTAACCATGGGGGGAGAAGGGTATGTTTATCTCTCCACAGAACACGGGCCATGATGGTATCCTGTCCAAAGGGTCCAGTTCATCCCACAGCAGCAACAAAAGGAAGCGGAGGAAGAAAAGGAGACCCAAGACGCGACTGAAGCAGAGGAGAAGTGGAGCTAAGATCACGCAACCACTGTGTTTCACTCTGCTTATGCTGTCTTCTGGGACCAAGGGTTGTCAATGTGGCCAGCCTCATGGCTGTGACTCCTGTCCAGGGATGTGCTTTCAGCCTTCCATTCCACCATGCCCTGTTCCTCAGTGCATGTGGCTGTTACTGACTCTTGCAAAGGGACTATTTCAGTACTACAAAGACTGAACTGGCAGGACTTTAAAAATTGCCAACGGACTTCCATTTGTGTCATTCTCACCCCTTACAATGCCATTGGATTGCAGTGGGAGACCATTAAGTACCACCTGTATGCCCTTGTGGAACCCGGTGGTTTTGTCAGCTGACGGGATGGACCTAGGTGAACTGATGTGGGACATGGGTCGTGCCGACAAAGGGGCTTGTCCCAACAGAATATTGTGCTGACTTGTTGAAATGTGTCATAGTGGGTCTGGAGTTGAAAACTGACTTGGTTTTTTTTTTTTTATTACTAGTCTTTGTTTTCTTGAGCTGATATTTTGTATTCCTATGGATATTAGATAAAACTCCTTGAGCCTACTCAAAACCCAGATCACACTCCAGCATGAGCACGTTGTGCAAAACAAAAGAGGGGCTATGTGAGGTTCACATTGCAAGTGGTTGTGTCATGCCACAGGGAAGTGTTCAAGGCCTGGGAATTATTTGGGTCATGTGGAGGTCAGAGGATATTGCACTGTCTCTGGCCAGGGGATACTGCATTGCTTAAGACTCTCTTGTGTGGGGTTACCTGCTGTTCCTGATTAGTGTCTGCACACCCTGGGGCCTTCATACCCTTGTAATTGCACTCCCCCTCTCACAATTCTGTTCAGCACAGCTCTATCACATGTGGTATGTGGATCTGGAGTCTATTTAAGACCTAGGCCTTCGAGACATCTTGGAAGCCTGCCTTAGTATATGGCTTTAAGGTTTCCCCATAGAGAGACCTTAATAAACTTTTCTGTTTGGACCTCAGCGCCATGAACTCTTCTGTTGTAAAAGGTATGCTAGCGTCAATTAGTTGGGTGTGTACCCAGTTGCCTCTGGCGGCAAGTTAGGTTACTCTAAAAGAGAACCCTGACATAGATCCAGGAGAGAAATTTTAAAAAGTATTGGGTTTCCTGAAAGCCCAAGAGATCATCTTTCAAGAAATCATCAAGGAAAACTGCCCTGATATTCTAGAACAAGTGGGTAAAATAAAAATTGAAAGAATCCACCAATTGCCTCCTGAAAAAGATCCCAAAATGAAAATTGCGAAGCAAATTATAGCCAAATTCCAGAGCTCCCAGGTCAGGGAGAAAATATTGCAAGTAGTCAGAAAGAAACAACTCACGTGTCATAAAGCCACAGTCAGGAAAACACAAAATTTAGCAGTTTCTATATTAAAGGATCAGAGGACTTGGAATATGATATTCTGGAGATCAAAGGAGCTAGGATTACCACCAAAAATCTCTTACCCCAAAAAATTGAGTATTCTTTTTTTTTTTTTGGTGGGGGAGCTGGAGGGTGGGATGGATTTTTGATGAAATAGAGGACTTTAAGGCATTTTTGATGAAAAGATCTGAGTTGAAAATTTGTCTTTCAAATGCAAGACTCAAGAGAAGCATAAAAAGGTAAGCTGAAAATGAATTCAAAAGTGACTTAGGTTAAACTGTTTACATTTCCATATGGAAAGATGATAGTTGTAACTCAAGAACTTTTCATTATTAGGGCAGTTAGAAGGAGTATATATAGACAGAGGGTACACGTGTGAGTTAAATATAAAGGGATGATATCTAAAAATAATATTAAGGGGTGAGAAAGGAATGTACTGGGAGAAGCAGAAGTGAAAGGTAAAATAGGGTAAAATATCTCACACCAAAGAGGAAAGAAAAAACTTTTACAGTGAAGGAGAACAGGGGGGAGATGAGGGGGAGTGAGTAAGCCTTATTCTCATCAATATTGGCTTAAAGAGGGAATAATATACTCAACTGTGTATAGAAATGTATCTTACCCTACAAAAAAGTGGGAGGGGAAGGGGATAAGAGAATGGGGCATGGTGTGGATAGAGGGAAAGGCAGACTGAGGGTGAGTAGTCAGCAGCAAAACACATTTGAGGAGAGACAAGGTGAAAAGAGAGAATAGAATAAATGAGGGAGGGTGCAGAATAGGATGGAGGGAAATACAATTAGGAACAGTAACTATGAAATAAAAATTGAAGCTAGTTCCTAGGATAAAGGTCTCATTTCTCACACACATATAGAGAGAACTGAGTCAAATTTACAAAAATAAGAGACATTCCTCAATTGATAAATGGTCAAGTTATGAACAGTTTTCATATGAAGTAATCAAAGTTATCTATAGCCACATGAAAAAATGTTCCTACTCATTACTGAGTGGAGAAATGCAAATTAAAACAAAGCTGAGGTACTGCCTCATACCTGAGACAGCCTAATAGGACAGAAAAGGAAAATGACAAATGTTGGAGGGAACTTGAGAAAAATGAGATAGTAATACACTATTGGTAGACTTGTGAACTGATTCAAAAATTCTCTAAAGCAATTTGGAACTACATCCAAGGGGGTATAAAACAATGCATACCCTTTGACCTAGCAATACCATTACTAGGTCTGGATCTCAAAGGAGATAAAAAATAAAAAAGACAAGGACCTACAGGGACAAAAAATATTTAAGGCATCTCTTTTCTAGTGGCCAAGAATTGGAAATTGAGGGGATTCCCATCAATTGGGAAGTGGCTGAATGGGTTGTCTTGTGTTACTCTGATGGAATACTATTGTGCTGTAAGAAATGATGAGTAAAACGCTCTCAGAAAAACCTGGAAAGACTTACATGAGCTGATGCAAAATGAAACATACTGTGTACAAACTAACAGCAATATTGTATGATGATCCACTGTGAAGGACTTAGCTATTCTCAGTAACACAATGATCCAAGAGAGCTCTGAAGGATTTATGATGATAAATGCTATCCATCCCCAGAGAAAGAAATGATGGTATCTCAATACAAACTGAAAAATACTTTTAAATTTTATTTTCCATGAGTTTTTTTTATTCTATGTTTTCTTTCACAACATGACTATTAAGGAAATGTTTTACATGACTACACATGTATAACTTATATCAAATTGCTTGCCTTCCCAATGAGGGAGGGTAGGGAGGGAAGAAGGGAGAGAATTTGGAACTCAAAGGTTTAAAAACTAATATTAAAAATTGTTTTCACACGTAACTGGGGAAAAATAAAATACTAAGTATTAAAGAAATCTACAGCATTTATCCCCTTCTTTCCTTTTATATATATATACTACCCTCCTTCAGGGCCTTATCATTTAGCATCATTCAGTGACTCTCTAATACCTTCAGGATCAAATATAAACATCTGTGCCTTGCATTTAAAGTCCTTCACAATTTGTCCCTTTCCTGTCTTTCCAGAATTTTTATGCATTACACAAGGGGTCACAGGATTGCAAAAAAAGAGATTTAGGACATGTTCTCTTCTACAACACTCTATGATCTAAACATAGTTACCTTCTGTGAGAAATGATTCTTAATAACAAATATCTTGGGAAGATTTAGAGGCTCTCCCCTCTTCTAAATTCTTCCTTTGAGAAAGTTCAGTTCTCTTGAAGGACATTACTGATAATGAGATTGAATACTCTCCTTGATCTTGGTCAGACCCCACTCAATCTTCCAATGAATTTATTCTAGGGTGGGGGAAGCCCATTATGGTCTCATCAAGCTTGAGTGGAGACAGATCATTTTTCTAGATAGAAAGGCTGTAGTGATGTGCATAGAGATAATTTCTCTGTCCAAGGCTGACATGTAACCTCAGACCCTCATTGAAAAGGTTATATAAAGGGTCTAAGAGAAATGGTCAAATGACCATCCTTTTATTAATAACCTACTAGTCTTATCAATAAAATGATTAAATTCTAGAAAATATATCTCAAACGTTTTTAGATATCACACTTTTTATAGACACACACACAAACACACACACACACACACACACACACACACACACACACACACACACCCCCATATACATATCCCTTCATCTCCCATTTCTATGCCTTTGCGCTAGATATCAGTGGTTCTCAACCTGTGGGTTATGTTCAATTTGTAACAATGAAAATACATCCTGCATATCAGATAGATTCATAACAGTAGCAAAATCACAATTATGAAGTAGCAACAAAAATAAAAATAATTTTATGGTTGGGGGTCACCACAACATGAGGAACTGTATTAAAGGGTTGTGGCATTAGGAAGGTTGAGAGCCACTGCACTAGATGAATCCCATGCCTGGAGTGTTCTCCCTAAATTCCTTTGCCTCTTAAAATCCCAGGCTTCCATGAAGACTCAGATGAACTTCTACTTTCTGTAACAGGTCTTTCTTTCTAGGACTCCATTTTCCAGTACCTTCCCCTTTAGCTTACTTTCCTTCTAATTTGTATAAATGTTTTGTAATTAACTATTTACGGACAGGAAGTCTCTCCTATTAAAATATAAACTCTTTTAAGGCCTAGGACAGCATTTGCTTTGTTTTTGTATCCCTAAGATCCATTACTTAGCCTTGAACATAGTAGTCCTTGTAGTATATTCATATTGGGTCATTGATTGATTGATTGATTGATTCATTATTTTTATGACAGTTTCTTTATTAATATATATTATAATTAAGGCCCTCCATAATTTAGCTCCAATTTACCTTTCCAGGGTCGTCCTGCTGCTACTGTTGCCTCAAGGCTACATGGCCTATTTACAGAGGACATGTGCCCAGAACTGAAATGCCCTTCATTCAAGCTTCCCACTCCTTCCTAATGCTTTTCTCAATCCATATCTTTATTTAAGGACCAGTTCAGATTATACCTTTTCCATGAGGCCACTTTAAAGTGTTGTTGGGTTTTTTTTTACCCTTTTCTCTAGTGTTACAATTTTTTCCCTTTACGCCTTTTTCTTTTGCAATTACTGCTCTGAATAGCTTTGAACTAACATTTATGTATCATTTAAAATTTTTCAAAATCTCTTGCATCTATTGTTATTTTATTTTATCCTCACAGGTGCTATCATTATCTCCATTATACACAGGAGGAAACTGAGGCTGGTAGAGATGATATGATTTGCTCAAAGTCACAGAAAAATTAAAGGTTTGAGATAGGAGTCTAACAAAGACCTTCCTAACACCAAGTCCAGAACATTTGATATGCTTATTAGCTTTTTAATTAAAATTTTATTTATTTATTTTTAGTTTTCAACATTGATTTCCACAAAATTTTGAGTTCCAAATTTTCTCCTCATCTCTCCCCTCCCCCCACCCCAAAGTGTAGTGCATTCTGATTACCCCTTTCCCCACTCTGCTCTCTTTTCTATCACACATCCCTCTTATCTCTTTTCCTCTTATTTTCTTATAGGGCAAGATAGATTTCTCTACCCCTGTATATTTTATTTCCCAGTTGAATGCAAAAACAATTGTCTACATTTGTTTTTAAAAAGTTGTTACAAATTCTCTTCCTTCTTCCCTCCCCCCTTCCCTCACTGAGAAGGCAAGCAATTCAATATAGGTTATACATGTGTAGTTATGCAAAACACTTGAATTGTAGTCATGTTGCGAAAGACTAAATATATTTCCCTGAATCCTATCCCAACCCCCACTTACTCTATTTTCCCCTTTGACCTTGTCCCTTTTCAAAAGTGTTTGCTTCTGACTAACCTCTCCCCCAGTCTAACCTCCCTTCTATCATAGCTCCCCCCCCCCATCTCCTTCTCCCCTTACTTTCCTGTAGGGTAATATACCCAATTGAGTGTGTATGTCATTCCCTTCTTAAGACAAATCTGATGAGAGTAAGGTTCACTCATTACCTCTCACCTCCCCCTCCACTGTGAAAACTTTTTTTGCCTCTTTTATGTGAGATGATTTACCTTATTCTATCTCTCCCTTTCTCCTTCTCACAATATATTCCCCTCTCACCCTTTAATTTTATGTTTTTAGATATCATCTCTTCAAATTCAAATCACCTTGTGTCATCTATCTATCTATCTATTTATCTATATATCTATTTCCTCCAACTACCCTAATACTGAGAAAGATCTCATGAGTTACAAATATCATCTTTCCATGTAGAAATGTAAACAGTTTAACTTTAATAAGTCCCTTATGATTACTCTTTCCTGTTTACACTGTGATGCTTCTCTTGAGTGTTGCATTTGAAAGTCAAATTTTCAATTCAGCTCTGGTCACTTCATCAAAAATGCTGAAAAGTCCTCTATTTTATTGAATATCCATTGTTCCCCTGAAGTATTACACTCAGTTTTGGGGGGAGGTGATTCTTGGTTTTAATCCCAGTTCCTCCGACCTCCAGAATATCATGTTCTAAGCCTTTCAATCCCTTAATGTAGAAGCTGCTAGGTATTATGTTATCCTGATTGTTTTTTTTTTTCCAAAATACACAAATTGTTTCTTTCTGGCTACTTGAAATATTTTCTCCTTGACCTGGGAACTCTGCAATTTGGCTACAATATTCCTAGGAGTTTTCTTTTTGGGATCTCTTTCAAGAGGCAATCAGCAGATTTTTAAAATTTCTATTTTATCCTCTGGTTCTAGAATATCCAGGCAATTTTCCTTGATAATTTCTTGAAAGATGATGTCTAGGCTCTCTTTTTGATCATGGCTTTCAGGTAGTCCACTACATTTTAAATTATCTCTCTTGAATCTTTTTTCCAGGTCAGCGGTTTTTCCAATGAGATATTTTACATTGTCTTCTACTATTTCATTCTTTTGGTTCCATTTTATAATTTCTTGATTTCTCATGAAGTCATTAACTTCCATTTGTTCCATTCTAATTTTGGAGGAATTATTTTCTTCAGTTAGCTTTTGGATCTCCTTTTCCTTTTGGCCAATTCTTTTTTTTAAGGCATTCTTCTCCTCATTGATTTTTTGAACCTCTCCTGCCATTTGGGTTAGTCTGTTTTTAAGGTGTTATTTTCTTCAGTATTTTGGGGGCATCTCCTTTAGGAAGCTGTTGACTTGTTTTTCATGATTTTCTTGCATCATTCTCATTTTTCTTCCCAATTTGTCCTCTGCTTTTCTTACTTGATTTTCAAAATCCTTTTTGAGCTCTTTCATGACCTGCAACCAATTCATATTTTTCTTGACTTTGTTGTCTTCTTTTGGTTGTATATTTTCATACTCTTTGTCTCCAAGGAAAGATTCTATAATGTGACTTTTCTTATGCTTTTTTCTCATTTTCCCAGACAAATACTTGACTTTCTACCTCCCTGTCGAGGCAGGACTCTGCTTCCAGTGGGGATGAGGGTGGTGATGGGGGTTTAGGTGGCTGTACTGTCCCAAACTTCAGGGTTTTGTATCAGCTGCTGGGCCCAGAGTTCCAGAAGCAGTTGCTACTGCTCTTTCTGCTGCCACTGCTGCCACCTCCATCACCCTGGGACTGGGGTTGGACTACATGCTTCTCTTTCACCCAGATCTCACAGAGTTCCCGCAATGACCTTCCACATAGTTTTCAGCATTTGTGGATTGAGAAGTCTGGAAATCACCATAGCTGCCAGCAATTCAGTACCCTGAGGCCTGCTCTGGGCCCCGTTTGCACCCAGCAAAGCCCATGCCACTCTGTGTTTTGCTCCCAGCCCTGTGCTATGTACCCTCCTGTCAGCCTTCCAGGCTATCTTGAGCTGGTGATATGTTTTACTCTGTCATTTTGTGGGTTCTGCAGCTCTAGAATTTGTTTAGAGACATTCTTATAGGTATATGGAGTGGTCTGTGCGTGAGCTCAAGCATGTCCCTGCTTTTTATTCTGTCATCTTTGCTCCGGCCCAATTCTATGCTTATTAGTATTAAAAATTATATTTATCTTAAGGGAATGGAAGCTCCTTGGGAAGCTCCTTTTATTGACTGTTCTATGGTATTGCATTCAATCCTCCTCACTAACCTGATCACTTTTGTCTGGGCTTGGGACAGCTTTTCAATATTTTTTGCAAAATGTAGCATCAAAAACTGACCAAAGTATGATCTAAATATTATTTGGCTAAAATTTTAATTAAAAAGTAATAAAAACAACTTATATTTTAATTATTGGAGGCAGCTAGGTCAGGCAATAGATAGAGCACTGGGCCTGGAGTCAGAAAGAACTGTGTTCGAATCCAGCCTCAGAAACTTACTAGCCATGTGACTCTGAGCAAAAGACTTATCCTCTGCTAATCTCAGTTTTTTTCATTTATAAAATGAGAAGATAATAATAGCACCTACTTCCCAGGGTTGTTGATGATAGTATTTGTATGATGAGATAGTATTTGTAAAGGGCTTAGCACAGTACCTGGTACCTAATACCTGCTATATGAATGCCTATTCTTTTTCCCTTCCCCCTTCCCTACTTAAAGTATCTCAGATATTAAAATAAATAAGAAAAAAATGTGTCAAAACTATTTACATTTTTCAAAAGGTAATAAACCCAATGCAATATTTGTAGTAAATGGTATACTTCAAAGAGTTGGTTATGAAAGCTGCCACAAAGATCCCTTTGGATACTGCCAAATCCTATCAGCTTTTATTTTCCAGTGAGTAGAAAGGCGATGCAGATGCCGTTATAATTAAAGCTAGGGGAATGACAGGTAGGTGTCTCCTATAAGCAGCTTGCCAAGACTTTTTTTGTTTTTCCCTCCCCCAGTGCATTATAGCCACTGAACAAATGGGCTGGCATGAATAGTGACATGTACTCTTCATCACTGAGTTCCCCCCATGCAGGTAGCACTGCACCACTGTGGGCTAAGCAAAGCCTCCACATTCAATCCATTCTCACAGGATGAAGGTAGAGGGAATAACGTCTGCACTCCATAACCTTATCACCACTCATTTCTATGTCTTCCTATGGAGTCACAGCTCATACTACAATTCAACAGTCCTTCCATTTGCCCTTTGTCATCACTTATGCCTGCTATCACTTCTCCCCACTCACTCCTGACTAATGGTATCATTGCTGAAAATGACTGTAATCCTTTATGAAATGCTGTTTTTATTTTGTCTGATTAGTACTATTGGAGGCATTGCTCATACCAAGTAAATCACAGATCTATTGGAGGTTGAGATATTAGGATAATAAGTCCAGCACTGGAAGAGACTATAAATGTCATTTATTCTAACACACTCATCTTACAGGCAAGGAAGTTGAGATTTAGGAAGATTGAACAATTTATCCAGAGGAACACAGCTATTAAATATCAGAAATATGATTTGAACATAGGTCCTCTGACTCTAGGATCTTTCTACTATATCATAATGCCACCCATCAAGGAAGGGAGAGGGAAGGAAGGGAGAAGGAAGGAAGGAAGGAAGGAAGGAAAATAATGCACCCACTGGGCTAAGCAATTTATATATTTTATACATGTTATATATTTAAATATCATCTCATTAGGTCCTGACAATTATTTTTTTTTGTTAGGTGCTGTTATGATCCCCATTTTATAGTTGAGGAAGGTGAGGCAGGGAATAGTTAAGTGATATGCCAAGGATAATATACCTGCTAAGTGCCTGAGGCTGGATATGAACTAATCTTCCTGTCAGCAGGCCCAGTGCTCTACCTACCATACAATGTAAATCACTCAATGCTTATAAAAATAAAAAAATAGTATAGGAGTAAGAAAAGACAAGGAAACAGAGGCTAAAGAGGGAAACAAAACTTTGCTTTGTATTCTCCAGCTCCCCTCCCATTTATTGTTTTAATAAAAACTACCATTTTACTTTTGTTCAAGATTTAACATGCAAAACAGAAACTTAGAACATTTGAAGCTGGATTTGAATTATCTAAATGGAAAAAAAAAACATAGGATCCGAATTCCTAGAATCATAGATTTGGGGATAAAAGAAACCTTCGTGGTCATATAGTCCAAACCATTCATTTAAAAGTTGAGTGAGGATTAGACTTAAGTGAGTTGTCTTAGTTCACACAGGTAATAAGGTAGAGCTGTGCTTTGAATTTCCATAAATCAAGCATCGTATATACCATACTAAAGGAAGTTAGTTTAAATCCCAGCTTGGCTACATACTACCTCTCTTATCTTTGACAAGAAAATTCCCTCATTTTCCTAATATGTAAAAAGAAAGGATGTGCCTATGTTATTTTGAAGGTCTCTTTCAGAGATAAACTATATGATCCTGACTTACCTATTGTTTCTGTTGTTGCTCAGTCTTGTCAGACTCTTCATGACCTCATTCAAGGTTTTTGTTTGTGGGTTTTGCTTTTTTTCTGGCAAAGATACTGGAGTAGTTTGTTCATTTTTACAGATGAGAACCTAAGCCAAAATGGGTTAAGTAACTTACACAAGATCACATGGCTATAAGTTTCTGAGACCAGATTTTAACTCAGGAAGATGTCTTCTGGTCTCCAGGTCTTGGCCCTCTATCCACTATACCACTTAACTACCCCTGTCACGTCTACTTCTTATGTAATATTGTTCTGTCCTTTGATAATTCTACTTCTTAGTGAAGGGCTGTCAAAGCATTTTCAATATGCCAAAGCAATGAAAACTAAATAAATAAACAAAAACTTGAATTTTTACACAGTGCTGGTTTGCAGATCCCATGACTGCAATATTTTTCCCATGTTACTTTTTTTTAGTGTTATATTGTTTTTCTCTAATCAAAACCAATTGAGCAAGGAGGACTTCAAAAATGTACAATGAAGTACTCATTTTTAAGGAAATCCATTGTTGGAAAAAATACATAGAAGTAAATCCTTTAAAGTCAGAGGGAAAAAGGCAATAATATAGAAAGTATTTGCTCACAGCAGAAATTCTTCTAAAGGAAAGTAGACATACACTATAATCCTGAGGTAATATCATTTACCTTGTTTTGGTAAATCAGGACTTAACAAAATGAACAGGTAAAGAAGAGGAAAAAAGGAGTGCCCTTCAAATGCCTTTCATATTTAGAAGTTGAGGACCCTTCTGAAATTTTTGAATATCTTCTGTGGAAATCGACAATATTGAGTAAATGAGATATAGACAAATACTGTGGATATGGTAATTGACATACTGCAAAGCATTTATATCTCTCAGTACATTTTCTACAAAGGAAAGAACATCACTAGGTAGCTACAGGTCTGACTAAAGAATGAGGGGCTGTCAACCAAAGAGGAAGGAAAAAAAGGAAACTCAGAATTAAAAAAATCATGGGAGTTCAGTATATAGAAATCTAATTATGCTTTTGATTAAGCATTCTTAATAACACATTCTCAGAGGGCCAAACATTCACCTCAAAGTTTAAGTGACTGGGAATGAACCTCTCAAATGCTTCTGCTTGCTTACTAAAAGATTTGATTCAGAAAACATAAAAATGATGATCATCTGAATAATTTAGACTCTCGCCATTTTCACATTTTTCAGATAACAAGGCAATTACAACTTTTTCCTTTTTTTTCTTTTTTTATAATTAACTTTTGTTTATTTTTAGTTTGCATCATTCATTTCCACAAGATTTTGAGTTACAAATTTTCTCCCCATCTTTCCCCTACCCACCACCCCAAAACAGCGATCCCACTGTATACCACCTCTCTCAATCTGTTCTTTCCTATATCCTCCTCCATCACCCCACTGACTTTCTGGTAGGGCAAGGTGGATCTCCTTACCCCAGTGCCTGTATATCTTAATTCCCAGTTGCATGTAAAGAATAATGATGATAATAATAATAATAATTATATATACCCATATATACATACATATATATACATATATATGTGTATATATATATATGTACATATACATATACATGTTTGTATATATTTGATTATAAAACTTTAAATTCTAGATTCTTTCCTCCTTCATCACCTAACCCCACTGGAAAAACAAGCAATTCAATACAGGCTGTACATGTGTAGTTATGCAGAACACCTCCACAAGGGACATGCTGTGAAAGACTGACTATATTTCCCTCCTTCCTATCCTGCCCCCCTCCCTGTTCTATTCTCTACTTTGTCCCTGTCTCTTTACAGAAGTGTGTGCTTCTAACAGCCCTCCCCCTGACCCTGCCCTCCCCTCCATCCTACCCTGTCTCATGCCCTTCTCCCCTACTCTCCCGTAGGGCAAGATACCCAATTTCCAGTGTATGTCATTCCTTCCCTAAGCCAAATTCAATGAGAGTAAGGTTGACCCATTCTCTTTTGCCTTCCTGTTCTTCCCCTCCATTGTAACAGTTATCCCTTGCCTCTTCTATATGAAATGATTAACCCCATTCTGTCTCTCCCTGCCTCCTCTCATTCTATTTCTCTCACACCTCTCAATTTCACCTTTTAAAATATCATCCCTTCCTATTCAATTAATCCTGTGCCCTCTATGTACAG